>CM077801.1:21877772-22205223 GCA_039737535.1 Lagodon rhomboides | reverse complement strand
ACTGAATGTAGAAGAAGGTGATGTATTCTTGTATGGTTCCCGGTTTGGATCAAGCACTAAATCTGCTTAAAAATTATTATCATGAAAGAAATATCCTGTAAAATGTACCAAACAAGCTCAGAGGGAGGCCATAAAGCTGACAGTGGTTCACGGTATAAGAGGAAAAGGCGGTTTTGATCACAGGAAATACGGCTTAGGTAGAATTACTTTGACACCATACAAATCCTCTTCTGGAGACTACCCACTGTTAATGTGTAAGGAAGACTACGCTGTGAAATAGATGTCATTTGGTTTTAAGGAAATGTTAAAATCATGGGCAGGATATCCACGGCAGTAGAAACACTGGAAATACGAGTCATTCTTTGGCAGTTTTGGTCTTAAGATTTATTTCAAGATCCCTGTGTGACACCAAGTCTCTTGAGGTTCAGCAAACATTCAATAGATAGTGGTATGTCCTTTACATGTCAATCAAACATTCATTCATGTAAAGCCTTTCACATCACAAGTAAAGCTAAGAGCAAAATTTTTTTACATGGATCTCACGTTGTATTTTTCCATCCAATGGATAAACAAATAAAACAATCAAAAAGCAGTAAAATATCATCCACAAACCCTTCACAGCAATAGTGCAACTCATCACAAAACAAGTTTAAAAATTCTCAGTAAAATCAAAAAACAAGTCTTAAAACAAACAAAAACAGTTAGTGTGCTGATCAAACGATAACGTCAACTCCACATCGGATTGATTCCTAAGCAGTGCAAAGAGAAGCTCCGTCTTCCCAGGCCTTCCCCACACAGGGGAGGAAGCAGTTTGATGTAAGGCTCTCCTGGATCTGCAGGAACACTTCTACTTGCGGAAATGACACACTGAGTCCATGGCATGCTGGATGCTGCAGCGTGGAGCAAAAAAAACACAATTGGTTTCTGTGTCATATAACAAAAAATACAAATTGACAAGAATGTCACAGGGGAGAGTGTCGTAGAGTTTTCTATTCGTTTAAATGCACTGTATGTAATTTATGATGCTAGAGCTCTCTCAATCGAAACAAAACACATTTGCCGAGCGTAGGGAGGGCCGGGCAGAGTGGAGAGAGGAAAGAGTTGGCCTTCTGGAGGAATAAACACTCAGAGTTGCATCAGATTTTGTTCGGATTTGTAGCCATTTATCGACAGGAGGGGAGCTCAGAGATTACTCTCTAACTTTTAGGATTTAAAAGTGGATTTATCTTCACTTTCATTTATCAACCTGACACTTTGATCTCCATTGTTGAGTGTTTATGTGCTGTAATGTTTACTGCTGACTGGAGCTGGAGGTGAAATGTACTTTACTTCATGAACATAACTTGGAGAGAGGAGGGAAAGACAGAGAGAAAGCAGAGGAGTGGACTGTACCTGTCAGCAGAGTATCCTCTCTCACACAGGTTCACCAGAGCGTACAGATGTCTCAGAGCGTATTCATACTGAAACACAAGAGGACGTCACATGTGTCAGAAATGTCCCCTGAGACTTACAGTAATGCTTCTATGTTCATGACTGCACTGTTTTTTCCCACCCGTTGTATTTGTGGAACTCAAAATGTCAAACAGTTTCAGAGAAAAAGGAACAAATTAATGAATGACTGAATGAATGAACAAAACAGCTGCATGAAAGAAAACTTTATCGAGTTACATAATCAAGTTCTAGCTTTAAGCTAACAGGTAGGCTAAAAATAAGAGAATGACGTCGCCCTAACTTTAATACATTTGCACTTCTGTCTTACATGCAGTGATGGAAACAACCAGGTGGCCTTTATCAGGTAGAAACAAGCACTTTATGAGTTACAAGTTAATAGACTTTGGTGAATCCTACTTGGGACTTGGGAAGTTTAAATAAGCTACAAAAATGGTTTTCACTACATTTGCTGCCTAGTCAGTCTCTCTGTATTGGAGTCAGCTGAATGCAAAGAAAACGAATGAATATAGGTCTAATACCGACTGATGAGCAGCACGTGAAACACATCTGCCGCTTCCTCTTTTGAAAGCAGAACCACACTTTTGGCATGTCAGTAAGTTTCAACCATCAGCTTCACATGAACCCTGCCAAAACTCTGACTAATCAACCGTTATGTAAAAACAATAACCCAACACTTTCCAAATGTGGAAATCCGATCTGCTTTAAATGTGCTGAGGGGACTCTTTTGCGTAGCTCTACCTCAGTTTTGTGCCAGTTGAAGCAGTTGTATTTGAAGTGGGTGAATGCAGCCTTGTAGCAAGCGTGCTGGGAGAGATCGGCTCTCTGGTTGAGAATCTCCTCGGCCTCGAGCTTACTGCCGGTCACCTTCTCAACCACTTCACGCATAGTGTCAGCCATCATCTCCCTGACCTGAACACAAACACACACGCATATTCACACACTGAAATCTGTAATATGAGATCTGTTATAGTGGAATTTGTGCAGTTATATTTTTTCAGATAAATCAGATTCTCTTGGCATGCTTGTAAAGTCACGACAGCTCGTTTTTACCTTGAGGTGGGCGCTGATCTCCATCAGCATCCCCCTTGCAACTCTGATATCATTGGAGGCCATCAATTTCCTCTTGAGGATGGCCAGAGGAACGTCGGGGCTTGGGGTTAGATCCGGGTTTGTGATTGGCTGCAGGGTCATTGGGGGAGCAGATGGGCTGTTTGCCATGGTGTTACCCTGGAACGCCATAACCTTCATGTGCCCCATAGTCTGTGTAGAACGAAAGAAACTCAAGGTAAGCATCAAAATAAGGGCAAGGAATGATCATTTTTTCTACCTTAAAGTTTCCCTCCACATTACTTTGCTGCCAGCCACAAAGAGTTCAAGATATCACAAGAATTTATCACAAGAAAGTGTTCCTTCAGTCTTTCTCTCACCTTGTTTCCGTACTGCTGGACGTGGCTGGTGTTCGTGTGGCTCTTCACGATCTTGAACTGCTTCACCAAAGTTTCTTTGGTCAGGTCCTCCTGAAAGCACAAAGTGACATCGCATAAAATATAATGTTTCCAAAACACAGAGCACAGAAACCTGTAAAACTATACATTTCAGAATTTAACATATAAACAGTGTTTTTTTTCCCTTGTTTTGATGAAGTTCAAGTTTCTGTTTTGGATGCTTCTACAGTATATTACAGGCCCACGAGTGCTATCACTGCTGCTTATGCAAACTACCCACCCAGTTTTGATTCTGCAGGTTTAAAACAAACAACTGTTGCTGCTGTTGGAAACGCTCACCACTTCCTTTTCCTGCCCTTTGAAACCAGGTGTTTGGAACAGCAAATACACCTTTAATGTACCTCATATATGCTGAGTTGCTTTCGTACTATTAAAATCAGTCTGTAACCGACAACCATTACATGAAAATACAGGCAACTAAAGCCAGATACACATATTAACATCTGGTAAAGCACGCAAAACTGTTTCTGTGGTAGTTCCCACTACAACAGGTGACATTGTATATTTAATAGCAATGGAAACAGCTAATAGAAACCCAGCTTTTTTCTCTTCTTCTAGCCAACATTTCAATAAACGACTGGCTAACATTGTGTAGCCTTTATTGCGAAGTCTTCACAGGAAATACATCGTATTTGTCACCAAGGTAAATTGACCTGTTTATTGGTATATGGATTGTCCCTACTTCACTGTGATTGAAATAAAACAGTGGAAACATCACCCACCACATCAGAGTCCTCCATCCAGTTCACGCTGTACCAGTCTCCCAGGTACGTGTCCCTCTTCTCGTCATAGTAGCAGGCGTAAGAGGACTCATGAGTGTTGGCTGCTGTGGTGGCGTACACTGAAAACATAGAGACATTCTCACATTATGCTGTGTGACAGTGGCAGAAAATTATAGTTTTCCAGGAGGCAAACCTAAACACGAATCACGTGTCTGTTCGAGAGGCTCAGAAACATTTCAAACACAACACATGAGGCTCTAGAAGAGTGTGAACGTTTGTTCCAAGTTCAAAAGTAGATATGTGTGAAAATAAACTGCTGCTCTACATTTAGACTTGGAAGGTTTTATTGTCATTAAAACCACAGAGGTAAGTGTGTGAAAACTCTGGTTAACACAATAACACCAGAACCTTGATCCGTGTCCTGTTACGGTTATCACATGAGGCCAGACACATGACAGTGACAGTCACACATTACCACAAGCCACAACGCTGACCTCAGTGTTTGATGAGACACAACACAGGACTATAAGTCACAAACTAAAGTTCTGATCTCAGTCTTATCCAAAGATGACACAGGATGTAAAATCACTGAGGGGAAGAGAAGGGCCTATAAATCACATGAGCCTCTGCTGGTGATTTTGGCTGATTTGCTTTTAAGTTGTGGCTTTAAATTCCCCATCAAATGTAAGTGAGGTCTAATGGTCACAAGGAGTTCAAAATGACTCCATCGACTGACACTTCATATTGATCCTTGCAGCTTCGTTATCTCTCGGTTTAACTGGAAAGTGACTGATAAGCCAAAGTTCAACTCACCGTCAATGTCAGTAGGCAGGTGGTTCATCATTGACCCAGACTCACATGCCTCAATGTAAAACACCATCTGTGAATGTGTGCGTGGGAGGAAAGAAGATAAAAACAAGTTTTATCGTCTAATCTTCCGCCCTGCTTCATACATCATCACCTGACTGTATACATGTCATACAGTATGTAGGTCAGCGAGTAAACCACATATACAGTATTTCTAAAAAAAAAAAACATGTTGTAACGTACCTTTTTGTATTTCTTATTGTCGTGCATGTATTTAATGGTTGCTTGGAGGTCTTCTACACTGAGCTGCAGACAAAGAGAGAGGCAGAAACTGCTTTTAATTTAAATGTTTCAAAGTATCCTGCTGGATTCTACATACAAACCATTCAAGATATAAACAGTACACATTTGTTGTTATCAGTGTCAAAAGGCTGCAACTAACAATTGCTTTATTTATAAATTAATCTACCATTTAATTTCTTGATTACTTGATTAAACGGTAGTAAACGGGAGGCGAATTTGGAGAAAGATGAACTGTTGAGTCTCATTCCCAAGTCGTCAAACACAGTTGCTCTGGGTTCGAATTTCAGATCCAAAGCGTTGGTATGTGACAACCTGGGAATGAGACTCAGCAATCAGCTATCTTTCTCCAGAAGTCTACAAATCGCTTCTCTTGACCAACAAACAGTCCAAGACCCAAAGAGTCTTTATTTACTTTTATGAATAACAAACAATAGGAGGAAATCCTCACATTTAAGACGTTGGAACAACTTGCGTGAAAAACGAGGAAAGGATTAATCAATTATCAAAATAGTTAACAGATCAACTGGCTAATTGTTGCAGCTCTTTACGATACATTATAGACAGGAATATTGTGCCATTATTCCACTCGGCGGAATGAGTGCAGAGTTTCGTTCTGCCTCTGATCCACCAGTGGAGGTAGTAACAGAGCTGTAACACACCGGGGAGGTGTTATGCTGGCGCTGCTTTGTTCGGTGTAAACAAAGGCGGTGTAGAGGTGAGCCTTAGCTGCGGTGCTATGGCAAAATCTCTGTCTAAAAGGGGCTAATGATACCTATTATGTTTCAAAGACCTTCAACCATACCTTATGGCGTAGCATCAACTACAACTACGGCTTTTTTAAATGTCAAAACACTGCTCGGATGTTAAATAAAGGTATTCAAATATGTAAAAGGGAACATGACTCATCATCATATGACATAGATGTCTGGGAAAACACGTTCGATAGCTTTAGAATATTTGTTCCTGGTTCATATTCTGTGGTTAAGAGCTAGCTCAACTGTCTGATGCTTGTGGGTAATGAACAGGAAAGAGAAAAGTGCTCACATCATCGTTGGGAAAGGCCAGAATACCAGGCGCCCCATGGTCTGTGAAGTACACAAACACGTGATCGTTGGGGCCGCTGCCAAGACAAAGAGAGCAGAGTTATAAACATAATCTTGACAAACCAGATTTTTCTGATATCAAGTTTCATCTCTTCATGAGATTCACTCCTCCATCTCTTGTTTTATTCGATCACTTGCCTCTTCAACACTTTTCCCGAGCCACCTTTGACTTTTGAGGAGTCGCCCTTAAGCACGGCCAGAAAGTTTGCTGGGGTCACATCCTGCAGGAAAAAAACACCCACTCAGAAATCAAAAAGTTGCTTCACACAATTGTTTGTATCTCAAGAGCACTGCTAATGGTAAACATTTACTCCAGAGCTTTGATTTATACTCTTATACACATATTTGCACTCACATCCCCGGTGTAGTCTTTAGGAACTCCCTTGTAAACATCGGTGCCATTAGGCCGGTTGATCAATATCCCAGGGGTTGGGTTGCTGGTAACGAAAACATGATTCAGATTTGAGGGGGGAAATGAAAATGGCTGACAAAACATTTAGTCATGATGACGGAAAGCAGATGAATGATGATTAACAGATCAGGTGACAGCTCCACATTACTCCACACTCATTTCCTTTTTCACTGCAGAGTCACTCTCTGGAACAACAACAACCACCTATCTATCTATCTTATTGTAACAGCTCTGTTACAGTAGCTTATGTAGAGCTGAAATTTTCCTTTGTCTCGTGTGACTGTAAACAAAACAAGCTTTAGATCGTCAGTCAGACAAAACAAGACTTTTAAAAGTGTCACCTTGGACAAAGTTACTCTCATCTTAGACTAAACCCGTCTGTCACTACTCAACAACTGGCCCAACAAGATCAAACCCACACTGAGGAGACCAAATGGCTAAAATGGAATAATATCAGCTCATACAAAACTTTTTGTATGTTTTAAATTGGAAAGTACATTTATTTTATCTAAACTCAATCATGTTTTATGTATTTGATGAATAAGTAATTGCCATTTGTAACAACATACTTTTTGATATCTGTGCCCATCTGTAGTTGTGGGTTAATACATTTTAACAGATTAAATTCTTAACAGCGTTTAATCGATCAATGATTAATCATAAACATCCCTACTGTACAGACCGATTTTCTGAGAAAATAATCAGCAGTTAAATCAATAATGAAAATGACTGTTAGTTGCAGCCATCAATTCTTGATAAGCTTTTGTTTGCATGAAATCAATGAAAAACATTCGAGTGAAAACTTGAAAAGTCGTCTGTTATCAGTACAAGTAGCCATCGATTTGTCTTTATGTGACATCATGCAAGCTGCGCTGCTTTTAATACAAGTTAGTTATTAACCAAAAGTCCAATATATGTTGATAATGACGAGGATATAACACAGTCGCTGTTGCATAACTTCTCTTTAAAACTTGACCTACATTATGTGGAGGTACTTTGATACATGGACACTCAGCTAAAGTTCAAGTTTGTAGACAGTCAACAACAGCGACAACCATATTCCTCAGCTTGTCATTGGTTGCTTACTACTAAATTATCCTACTTCAAACTTGGTCCAGACATACATACATTTGAGCAGGTATTTATAAAAAGGGAAGTTAAATTAATAAGGCCTCTTACTGATCAGTCAACAGTCATTAATGTTGAACACCTCAGTGTGCAGTCGTGATCCCATTTGACTGAAACTGCGGGATCTGCTTTCACTTCGGCGACTCTATCCACACATCACGTCAGCAATGTAACTCTTAGTCAGTCCTGCAGGAACACTAAAATCAGTTCCTTGTGACTTCACTCAGTGAGTCTCTTTGACAGCTTGTTAATGGTGCTGCTGCTCTGACAAAGAACCACACAGGGCTGACATACCGCAGCGAAATGAGAAATACCGACATGTCTGTGGTTTACAAGTGGGGCTGCATATGAGTACAGTACTTTCCTTATCAAAGTGCACTATGTAATTTCGTAGAAGACATTAAGGGAAAGTAAGGTCCCCAGAACACTGTCTGAAGCTACAAAGGTGGCGGGGTCCGCCAAATATAAACAAAGTAAAACAGTGTGAAATTGTGTTTGTCCAGTCATGAAAACAAAGAGTTTGTTTATCTAGTTTGTGTCGGCATAATCAGTCAATGACGATCTTTCTCCCCTGATTAAAATATCTTTCCCAGAACTAAACCTTTTGAAGTTTCACTTATCATACCAACGTTTTAAGCTTATAAATGTATTATTATTACTGAACCAGGACCTCCAGTATTTGGACCAAGTAGCTTCATGAAAATAAGGAAAAACTTGATCAGGACAACCCTAATATAAAAAGTTGTCAAAATAGTTGCTGATTAAATTCTTGTCGAACAAGGACCTCAAAACACAACCCTAAAACCTGAATCTTGGCTTACTAGTTGGATGATCTATGTAGATTTTTAGCATTCTGTTGCTGCTGGAATAGTTTCGTTGATGTATTCTAAATTTTGAGTGTTATGCTGGTTATACCTTATTTAGTGAGGTGGCAGAATAGTCATCAGTGTATTGTTTTTATCTCTATCCTGATGATTATGCTGGTTCTTTTTATCTTGCACTTTACAAATAAAGTTGCCCTTGAACTTGAATAGTAATAGAGCATGTTAATAACGAGATTACAGTCTTGTTACAGAAACATGCAGTACAGCATGTATACAAGATTCATAAACCTGCAAATGTTATTTACATTTTCTGCTAAAATGCAATTGAGTAAAACTACAAGGGTCAAAAAGAGAACTAAACTACTGTGGGTTTTTATATATATATATATTTCAGGGGAAGAAGAAGAAGTCTGTGTCACAAAGATAAGCTTAAAAAAGTGTAAACTCACTCCTCATTCTGTGCCAAGTCATCGTACATCATAACCACAATCTGCTCATCTGGGATGCCGTTCTTGTGCACGATTTGGTAAGCATGGCAAGCATCGGCCTGGCAGAAAGAAAAGAGCATTAGATGAAGGTTTAGGGGCACATTTTTTAAGAGCCTGGGAGAGCATGTATGGTTAAGTGGAAGTGCCTTATCTTATCAAAATGCGGATTATAAAGGAAAACAAGTGGGTCATTCAAAGTTTGCACTTGATAAGGTGACTTTGTGGGATCAGTGTCATGTACACCTCTCACCTGGTGTCTGTAGTTGTACCAGCCATTGGAGCCAGCTACGATGACTACCCAGTGTTTCCCTTTGTCTGGTTCCTGGGAAGGAAATGCATTCACAAGCCCGAGACTCAGGCCGAGCAGGACGGTGAAGACTGACTTAAACATGTCCTCTTCTTATGTGTGAGTCCTGTGTGGATAACATGGACCATTAAAAGCTCTTCTTATTAAATAAACTCATAGGATAAAGTTGCTGTCGTTTGTCGTCTGTGAGGTGGCGACAAACAACGACAGGTACGCAAAAAAATAAAAAATAGATGACACAAACACGCCACCTGACTGCCTGGACATCACATGATGATATCCATTCTCGACAACCAGCCAGCTAGCTGCTAGCACAACAAGCTAACAACACGACAAAATGCTTTCTTTTAAAACAGCAGAGAGTGCGAGAAAGCTGTTATAGATATTCTATATAAATCTCAGCGATATTAGGAACAGATAAAAACGCGTTTTTACCTTTTCTTTTGCAGAAGTTTACGGAGAAAACAGCAGTGGAGTCACTACATGAACATGCTCAGCGACTCAATGGGACATTTATATGTGACGTCGGGAAAAACAGTTGATAGGAATTCTCAGGCAGCAGCCAATCACAGGGCTCGGAGGGGCGGGGCTCTACTGTAAACAGTCATGTGATTGGAAGAGCAATAACATGTATGAGCTTGTCTGTTTTCTGATGAAGTGAAAATCAGATAAAGGACACTTTTCCAGTGGATTATCATTTCTCAGGAAACAAAACTTCAACGATTTATTTATCTAAAAAAAAAAAAAAAAAAATACATGTTGCCTTTATTTACATTAGTATGGACGGTGCAGTGGTGAAAAGTTATTTACTCTTAATATATTACTTTTTCTGGGTGTGAAGGGGCTGCACCTGCTTTTTATTTTACAGTCCAATATTGTATAATGACAATAAAGCAGAACTTTGAACTGTGAAAGAAAGTCACCAGGTACTTTGCTGTATAAGATGTTTTTTAAGACTTGAATTTTTATTTCTGGGAAACATTTTTCACATTTATCTCTTTGTTTACTACCTATTGTTTTTGTCTTTACGTTGAATGTTTCACATGAAGCCCTAATGGGGTTTTTTTTGTGGCTCATTTCTCTCTGAAGTTTTTGTTTTTGTTTTACTTCTCAATCATGATATACTGTGTGTATGCTGTTGTTTTTTTATTTATTAAAAAGTAAAAGTGAATGAAGCATTAGCTTGTAGATGCCATAAAATAAATCACATTATATTCTTACTCCTTTATTCTGTCAAGTTGGCTAAAGTCTGACCTTAAAGTTTAACTTTTTTTCTGCATGATGGGTAACTTTACTTTTGATACTTTAAGTACATTTTGCAGACAACGCTTGTTTTATTCTACTTTAGTGAGTTTTTCAATGTATTATTTTTTTGAACTGTTGTTGTGTAGCTACTTCAACTTCAGAAAAGGGATCTGGATACTTCTTCCACCACTGCATGTATACCAAATCATGAGATTTCACACAATTACAGCATATGGAACCAATTTTGCAGCATTTTACACAACTCCTTATAACCAATGAAAGTGGGAACAAGGACATTTCACGTGATTCATATGATTCTGTGCCATAAAGACTATTATAAACCACAGCATGTAACTCATAAAATCCCCTATCGCTGCACTGTCACTGCACCTGCTAATCACAAGTTTCATTCTAACCTTTGTCTGCAGCATCTACTAAAAATCCCTGTTGATGACGGAGGTTAGTGAACACTGGTGTGTTTGTTTTAGTCTGTTTGATTTGTCTGATTATGAAATTACACATTAACAAAAACAGGAAGCGTATTAAAGATGTCAGCAATAAATCAAACTTTTATTTCTCCATATAGAAAAGAATTAAGTTAAATAGTGAAACAGTCCATCAAAAATTCGGCATCTTGTTTTCAACCAATGGTCCTTAATACATTAACCTTTGTCCCAAAAAGAAATAAAAGAAGATGTAACAAAGTGTAAATACCATGTTCACAGTAATAAATATTGAAAACAAAATCTTTTATACATTGACATTATATATATATATATTTGTGTAAATATATATATGTATAGATATAGATATAATCATATACAGTAAAAAGTTATTTTCAAGTTTATCAAACATAAAATAGTAAAATAAAAATGGCTGAAAACAGAATGACGATTGCATTTTTTTTCATTCCCAAGGCATCGGTAACCATGGCCATTCAGAGTCTGTAATAAATAAAGTGTGATATTATCTAAAGAGTGTAGTGCATCACTGTAAATAAAACAAAAACAAATTATAGTGCAAGTTCTTTTTTTCTTTGCGCAAACGTATTCTTGCAAATTTTAAAGTAATCCAAACGGAATGACAACAATTAAAACAGAGGAGTTTGTTGAGCGCAGCGCCGTCAAGTCTCTGCATCACAACTTTATTTCTCTGTTGTCTTGGCAGCAGAATAAAAAAAAAAAAGCTTTCACGTGGATGAAACCATGGCAGATATTCAATACCAGGCTTATTTTGGCAAATCATTTAAAGACAATCAAAACACAAAAAAAAATCTCCACACGCTCGTTTACACTCAACTCTGTCAGAATTGCCAACGAAATAGTCGATGAAATGCATAGAAATTAATTACCAGTAGCAAGAACTAACTTAATTTAAGGGTTGTTTACTGTCATGCAGCATTTATGAGACGCAAAGCAAGGCAGATACTGTGGATGTGTATTGATGCAGTAAAGGATCTTGGATGAATGTATACTCTGCCTCTGCTTGCACTTTTCCCTGGCTTCCTTTCCCCCTCAGCGATAAGGAACAGGGGAGGGGGGAGAGCTCCCATTTCCTATTTGTCTGTAGGCTCCCGCGTCCTGCTGAAAGCCAGGGAGGTCTGGCTTCATCTTCACACAAGTCCGTGTGTATAATGTGTGTGCTTGCTCGTCTCAAACCTCTGCACCCAACTCAATGACCCCAGTCTCAATAACGGGCACTAGCTTATCTTCCACCTGTACCAGCAGGATGGTCTTGTCGATATGGGAGCGATTGACTGGGTCACGGCTACAAGGCACCCACCGGTGAATCACCTGCGGAGGGCAACACAGACAGGAAGCATCCAATCAAATTTATGAGGCGTTTATTGTTACAGAGCAAGTAGGTCGCAGAGGGTGTTACGGGCGAAAAAACAGGACACAAGTACAAACAAGATAATCATCACATTTTTAGCAAAAGAGGTCGGTGTGTGAGCTGTTAAACAACATCATAACAGATCAAACATAACAGTCCAGAATGAGTCAGCGTAAATCTGTTTTGATGCTTTTACAGATGTCGATAAAGACTTACATGTCCTTCCATGCCCTCTAAGGGGCTCCAGTCCCTCCAGCAGGTCCGTCCTGCCCTCAGTCTCATTGTCTCATCAGGCCACTGCAGCTCCTTCCGCTTCGATAAGTTGATGCTCTCCAGCACGTGACTGGCATCCACAATCTGAGCGACGTCACAGAAGCACAACAATAAGATTCACATCAAGGCAGGACTGACTGTAAATACAAGGGCAGATGGTTCATTCGATAGCATTTAAATCTTGTAAGCTTTTCCTCTCCTTTTTGCTTTTATATGACAGCTTGGAGTTATTAGTGGAGAAAGAAATTGAGGGAGATTATTTGCAATCAAGGCAGCAGAATAGCATGAATAATTTCAGCAGAGTGTTACTGTAATTAGAAGTTGCTAAGCGGATGCTGGCATGCTCTTAAACTCTATTAATGGACTATATTTTAATTATATCCATAACAGGACTAAGCTCTACTGCCATGCCAGAGGCTCTGCGGGGCTGTACTTGAGCTAAATGCTAACATCAAGCTCACAAAGATAATGCAAGCATAATTAGCGTGTGTGTTTTGGATACATCGCTTGAACAACGTCAATATCTATACCATATTTTTGCCCAGTAGATGATGAGAAATTTCACAGGATAAGTGAAAACGATGCTTCTAAAACCATACCAGAGATTATGTTCTGCTGTATACTGATATTTTTAATATTTTGTTGACATACTATATTCAATTCATTTAGGTCATGTAATCCCTAAGTTTAACAGTTTTAAAAAAAAGATTTTATACACTGCATTAACAATTATACATTATGAAGGTTGTTGTAAATGTGGTGTCGATGTTAAGAAGGTTTATCTGTTATTGAGCTAAAACACTAACAAAACAGCGCGCAGGCGACTGAATGAGAAACACTCTGGCACAGTTTTCTGTTTGTTGATGTCGATTAATTCATGACTCTGAAACTGAAACACTTGGTACCTGCCAACGCTCTGAAATGATTTAATTCCAGTTTATTTATTTTTTTTCACACAAACCTGCACTCTGTAGGAGATGTCGTCTCTGCGCACGGTGGAGACGGTGGGGTTGTGTTGCTGCGGGTGGTGATGATGGTGATGATGCTGGCTGAGGGGGTCGGTCACGGTGCTGCACAGGCCGTCGTTGCCCAGAAGGCCCACCAGCGTGTGGCGTTTGCAGGGGGGGATGCTGTGGCTGGAGAGGGAGGCGGAGGGGCCGGCGGGGTCAGATGTGGAGCCCAGCCGGAGCTGCAGGGACGTGGGGAGTGTGCGTAGAGACAGCTGGCTGGTGGAGGAACGTCGGCAGGGCTCCAGGCCTGTGGTGGAGGTGCGCAGGGACGAGTGACGGCTGCTGCTGTAGCGGTAGGACGATGACTGGCTGGCGACGGAGGCTCGGGCAGGAGAGTGACGTACCAATCCCGACTGAACAGACTGGGAACTCTGACTGGTGCCTGGACACAGGGATTGCAAATGCATAGTTAACTTTATATAAGTACACTCCTGTTAACTTTATCCAGCTGTATCTGTGATGTATATCATATTGTATGACTTTAAATACCAATAAGATGACATTCAGCAAAAAAAGCACTATTATGCATGATGAGTAAACCAAACCCTTTACTAAAAGTTCATTTGTAGACTCTTAAGACTCAAAGAATTACATTTAAGCACATTTTTTAAAAGGTGGCTCCCGTAAATTTAAAACCAATGCTCAGTTTAACAGGACTCAGCAACATTAATTATTTATAGTATTAGTGGGTGTGTGGGGGAGCATTGCTCACCCAGAGTGTGTGGCTGGTATGAGTGGGAGGGGGCAGGTAAAGAGGTCCCACCCTGTGACACTGAGCTCTGCTGAGATTCGCCTCCGGTCCCATTCCCACTGCCACAGGACATCCCTCCTGCATCTGAATCCTCGATGTTCCCTCCACTGTTACAGCCGGCACCACAGCCTTTCCGTAACCTACAGAGAAAATTGAAATTTAACTAAATAATTATAAAAGAAGAATAAAAAATAAAACATTAACAGTGGCAGTATGGAAACTATTACAGAGAGCTACAAACCTGTGCCAGGTGCTCACAACAAAGTTTCGTATATTCCCGATGCTGATGGGGCCTCCCAGGATGTGTCCAAGCTGGGGGTGTGAGTTGCAGTAGGAGGTGGTCAGCGGAGAAACATAGATGGGATATCCGATGGGCTGGTCACAGGAAGAGTTGATCATGTTTCGTAGAGCCTGCTTAGCGTTCTGGATGCTCCCGCGCTCCGGGTTTCTGTTTCTCAGGAACACCAACTCCTGCTGCTGCCCTGCCCAAAGGCCTCGAACACATTCTTTATTAACCTGCAGCAAAAACAGTTCAGTTCTCGTTAAGTGACTTAACATTGTAACAATCGAGGAATCGAAGACTAATTGTAATATGTTGCAGCTCTCACCTTGATGACACGGAAGCTGAGGTATCGTCGATTGAGCATAATGATTTTGTACTCATTGGTTCCTTCGTCGAGGACGTGGCGCAGGGCGAGGAGCGAGGGGGCATTGGACAGCACAGCGCTCCTCCAGGCGGGGTCGCCCTCGTGAGCGATGACCAGGTTCTGCTGGTGGGTGGAGATGGCTTCGAAAAGGACTGCCGGCTCATCGTACTCATCTGGCGACGTGAAGTGGTCCTAGAGGAGCAAGAGCAAGATTTTGTTTAAAATTTGACCCTGAGATTAATCGTCATCATCGTGACACATGACACTTGCACATGTCTCACCTGGTGTAATTTGAGAGACATTCGTATTCCAGGCACCACAACCTTCCTGAGCAGCTCCATATCTGCAAAGATCCACTCGTCTCGCACTGAGGAGATGCGGAAATCTCCCTTGAATAATGCATGAAGTCCATAAAGGAAAGACTCCAGATTGCTGTGAGGGAAAGATTGAGGTTGGAGACTTTTAGTTGACTCATGAGGTCAAAAACAGAGCGCAGACAAAAAGGGAAGGAGGACAGAAAAAGTGTAGCAGTATGCATGACTACGGGTCTGTTTGTTTGACCTACATAAGTGAACTCTAAGTCAGCACTTAAAGCATTATAAAAGGTTGACTTATTATAATGAAGATTACTAAATAACCTGGACATATGATGGGCTGCTGTTCCCAGAGCTCTCCTTCCAAGTACACACAGGCCGAAGCAGAGCAGCACCAGAGCCGAGTCTTTCTCACTGTCCAGTGGCTACAAAGAAAGCAGAGACAAGGTTTATGACAATCAAGTGCTTAGCTAGCTATTGTTGTCTACACTGCCAGATAGATTTCCGATATCCACAGCCTGATCCAAAGTGTTCCTGCTGTCGCTCAGGAAACAATAATCAAGCATTACCTTGGCCCTCCGAGAGTTGCAGTACTGGATCCAGCCCAGGTAGACTCCGCAGAAACTGTCCCTGGAGATGCCTGCGAGTCGATGGTCATAGTCCTCGTCGATGTTGGGATTGAAGGTAGGATCCAGGTCGACGTAGTTCCTCTCTCCACATCCACGCAGGCCGTCTTTCATGGTCTCATTAGCCAGCCACTCTTCCAGTTTGGGCGAAGCGATCACGTAGTAGATGATACCCTGGGACCAGGAAAGGACGACGCATTTAAATCACGCGAAATAATCTACAGCACATTTAAAAAGTTACCGTCCAGCTCCATCTAACTCACCTTGACGTAGTAGGTGGTCAGGATGCGTCGTAGATCGAACACCTGCAGCATGGAGGCGGCGCTGTTGTCGGTGATGCTGTAGCCCTCCAAAACGTATTTGGTGACCAGCACCTCCCAGGCCAGCCAGCGCTGTCCAAAGGCAGCATTAAAGGACAGGATGTGAGGGAGGTGACCCGGCTCGCAGCAACAGCATCCCTCGTCTTCCTCCACCCCCTCAGTGATGGCCTCCACTTCTCTCTGCTGGCAGTACGTTCCTGTGGAGATAAATATCGACATATTCTTATCGTCAGAATAAACAAGGCAGATTTCAGTCGAATGTTAACACACAGACAGATTATATAGTTAGATTGTAAGATTATATTTTCCTCAGCGAGAGTTGAAAAGTTGCTGACAGGTTGGTAATGAGTGTCATGCTCTGAGGATTGCCTCCAATTCTGTATGAAGTTCACAGTGTGTCACATGCACTCTGCTTCAGCGGTTTGTTGTGAGGCAGAGCAGGAAGTCATGCAGAAAAAGCACCCACAGGTGTGTTTCACAGGAAGATAAAACATGACCGGGCTTATGTGCTGGAATGCTTGTGTCACAAATAGAAATGCGGGTAGGTCAGGGAGTTTGTTAACCATTTGAGGGTTTAGTTTAACCTGCTTTATTAAATCTGTACAAATAGGATTTTGGGAGTGAAGTTGAAAGTTTAAAAAAAGTGGCAAGTCGGTATATTTCTCACCTCTGAACTCCAGCCCTCGGAGCTGAAAGGTGACCAGGCCGTTGCCGATCTCGATGAGATGCACCAGAGCGTTCAGGTAGTCGGAGGCCAGGATGAAACAATCCCCGGTGCTGAAGTTGCCCCATCGGCCCAGGAGGAGGTCTCCACACAGGCTGTGCTGCAGGGAGCGGGTAAGGTGCTCATAGAAGATGGAGTTCAAATTGTTGTCATCAGAGCCTGAAGACGGAAAGGCAGAAGGCAGGTGTGTTGCATGTATGTGTAGTCACTAACATCGCTGGAACAGACCCAGTGCTTTTAGCTTAAATCCCACTGAATGACTTAGACAAGAGCATAGATTCCTCCAGTTTGCCTAAATTAAATTCTGGTGTCAGCTACGGATACCATGCTACCCAAAAAGAAATGAGGAAATTCAACTTTAACTAGTGTTACGGTGCAAATTAAAAAGAACAAAGATGCACTCACCTGGATTTCTGTCCAGCTGAGAGGCCAACCGAGTGTTAGAGTGATCCACTCTTTTGGTGCTGCAGAAAAAGAAAAAGATTTGAATTCACACATTTAAGAAGCATATTCACAAAGACAGCATTTGTTTTAAACATGAAACAGGATCTTAAATTGTTTCCCTACTTGTAGTCCCTCTCCCAGAACTTGACGGGACGGACATAAGAGGTGATGAAGATGGCACTGCCCAGGAAGGGGTTGAGGGGCGTGGAGAAGATTGCTGACACTACAGCCTGGACAAACAGCATGGCAGAGTCTGGAGGGGCTCAGGTCAAGGAGCACTTGAAAAACATGTGTACTTTGCTGTATGTAGCCTCTGCTGTCCGGGTGCAATCCCATACATTTAGATAAACTGAAAATACTGAGCCACAGACGGGTTTCTAATGTTTAGCCAACACTCATTTCCATTAATTAAGGAGGGCAATAACAAAACACATGTGAAAACAGCACCATCAGCTTCTGTGATTCAGGTCTACCTCAGAAGCTGGTGACTCAGTGCACAGTATATGTGTTGATAAATGACTGCAGTAAAAGGATACGAGGTACAGCAAAGGGCTGAGCAAAGGCGTGGAAGGCTGAGCCCCATGTGATCTGCCAGGGGGCGATGTAGGTGTAGACAAAGTGCAGCTTGTAGAACAGCTCCCACATCTGTAAAAAATAAATGAAAGAAACGGTGCATCAGTAAGAAAATATTTAACTACAAAGTCCTTGGATTGCATAACAAAGTAATATAATGCTTTGCCCTAACTCGTACAAAAATAACAGGCCTGTAACTGAATATTCGTATCAAACTTAAAATATTAAAATATTTTAGATGACACTAAACATATGCACGATGTCTCTTATGCAGATTCAGAACAGAACTCATTGTATATTCCTCTCACCTTGCTGAAGACGATGGACATGAGGAAGAGGTCGAGCAGCAGCGTCTCAGACAGATGGCGATAGTCGAAGGTGAAGAAGAGGACGGTGAAGAGGATCGTCACATACTGGTAGGTGGGACTGCTGTAGGAGGAACGAAGCAGCTTCAGGCCGGCCACTGTGATCATCAGAGCGCCGACCCTGGAGGAGATTTTGGATAACATCAGTGTCAGTTTGGACCACAAGTTCCAGTTATTTTCATTATAGATTAAACTGCAGATTGTAAATGACCGAAATAATCTGTTGTTTTTCAGTGCTGGTTAGAAAAAAAGCCACAATCTTCATAGTTTTGAAATAATTTGATTAAACTATGATGTAACAATCAGATAGTGAAGCATGCTGGTGAAGAAGATGATCCGTGCTTCAGATTATATGAGTTCTAAAATGAGAGAACCATAAAAATACAATTATGTTTGAAAACAGTAGGAATTCTCACTCTGTGTCTAGTCTCTTTGGGCTGGCGAGCTCTCTGGCGCTGCCACTCAGCTCATTAAGGATGACGAGTGGATACAGGACATTCTTCTCCACAAACAGCAGCCACACATGAAGCTTTTCAAACCACATCACATGAGCCGCGTCTGACGAGAGAGACAAGTTTGGAGAAAGTTAACATCACTGTGACACGTGGCAGAGTTGATAAACACCAAGAGTCTTCTGTCATTGTCTCTACTGCGCAGAACGTTATGATGTGTGTTCATAATCATCATGGCTGAACAGTCAAAGAATTTCTCTGGTCACCACATTTAGGGTTTGATCTGGAGCTGTTTTTGTTGCTATATGATCCACTGTACTTACCTCTGACTTCAAACTGATAGTATTCCTTAGTTTTGAGCAGAGGGTGAGAGAAGCAGTACCAGGGCAGCTGCTTACGGACTTGAGGCAGCAGGTAGTGGGTGAGCAACCCCACCGTCCCCAACAGTGCATACAGGACATAACTGAGGAAAGGCTGAGGGGCACAGACACAACGGAAAAATAAATCATTTGTATTTAATTTGTAGTCTTGATCTAAAATGTAAATATAAAGTTTATATGAAAAGAGATAGCTTCATAATATCCACTGTACCTGCAGTGCAATGAACACTGTGCTGACATGGATGGCGAAGTAAAGGACAGCAATGACCACACAGACGATCAGGTCAGACTGCAGACGCTCATTCTGTGCAGTCAAGAACACACATTGGGGGGTAGGATTAGAAATAAAGGGGGACAAAAACTATTAAAGCAAATGTAAATGCAAATGTAACTGTATGCCTGATTCTAGTTCCAGTCGTGACTTCAGTTACATAAATGATTAACGTCTACTCACCACCGAGCCTCTGAGCTTGTCAGGTAGAGGGTCTTGTACTTCTGACAAAGGGTCCTCTGGGTTCTTGTCCTTTAAATTGGGCAAAATCTTGGACTGTATCAGCGAGCTATAAGGCAAGAGGGGGAAAAATATTAGCTGGTTCAAATACCGTGAATCTCTTGGGGGTGATTTATCTCAGAGGGGACCTATAATGACTCACTGTTAACACTGCAACCATTGTGTGTAGCAGCTTGAAACTATTTGAACGGAGCATTTTTGAAATGCCTAGAAAACTGCTGTCTGAGATAATCCACAGCATATGGGTGAGTAGAAAAGTCAGAGATTATTCATTAATGTGGATTTCTGGCAGACGTGGGTCAAGTAGGTAATGGAAAACCCTTCTGATGATCAGTTTTTCACCTCACACTGTTGTCACCATTTCTCTGAGAAGTCACCACGTCTCAGACCTTACGAATACTATCGAGGACTATTCAGGTTTGTTGTAAAGGCGGAGAACTTACATGAGGACAGAAGGGTCGCTGCTTTGCCGACTCAGGTGGTAAGACACTGCCACCAAGAGGCCACAGAACACAGAAAATAACACGGGGATGTGATGAGGCTCCCAGGTCTCCTGAGACACAAAACAATATTCTTTTAGTATGTTAAATATTTGGATTTTCTGTCTTTCCACAAACTGCAATGAATGAAGAGCTTTCTTGTGCTGATGTGTCAGGATATGTGGTTAGTTTCAAAAGAATCACTGTTATACTCAGACACTAAAAAGGACAAAAATGCTTCATAAATATTGTACAAAATGATGACCTAACACAGTGTGTGACCCAGGGTTCATACAGACATTACAAAATTAAATTCAAGGACTTTCAAGTACTTTTTCAGTCACTTTTTCATACTAGGGCTTGGCTGGTTATTATGAATGATGCTGATTGCTGAATGATGAATAATTTTCAACATTCATAAGGTGGCAGTTGCATCTGACATTATTTGGATGTTAATAGAGTGATACAGCTTTCGGTTGAGGGGTGGGAATGGATCTGGAGAAGATGCCTTGATCCACTGGGCAATCAAGCTACAGCAAAAAAAAGAGTTCTTAATCTCTACCTGCTCGTTAGCAGTGTGCAGGAACGATATGTACCGGGGCATGAATGGTATGATTGCTTTCTGTACTCTCGGAAGCAAACGGCTCAAGGAGGCCTGTTAGCTGCCTGACCTGTCTCTAATCTCTCTCTGAAATTAACCTGTGGCCAAAACTCTGAGTGCGCTGAGTACTTGGAGGTGTGGAGGGAAGGGGATTTGACCGGCGTGTCTTTCAGCTAAACTGAGGCTCCAGGTTAGTGCACAAATCCATAAGCAGTGCTCGTGGCAATCTGAAACAACTCAGCAGCCATTCATCTGTCTCATCAAATATATAATAGTATGAGTTCCTATGTTCCTATAATTTAAAACATATTTTTCCGTGCATTGGACATCATGGACACTTAGCAATATACACATTTACTTAAGGCAACAGTGGTTGCAGCAGTTTGAATACCTGAGGTTTTGTTTGCATCTTGGCAATACGTTTCTTGACATCATTAAAGCAGCAATAATCAGTTTAAATTTCTAATGTTGCTATTTTATAATTTTATAATCTGAAAGCGAAGTTGTGGCTGTAAAAAACATCATTTTATGGTGTATTTCTGTCATAAGATTACTTTTAATTTACAGCTGAATGATATCCAGCAACTTTCACTGCCTCTTAGTCGGCTTCGCTCTTACCTTCAGAGCTCCGTAGCAGAAGCCATAAAGCAGAGCGACGGTGACGATGCTGCGCAGGATGCTGTACAGCGCTGACAGAAGGCTTGTGGAGGCTGCAGAGAGCACAGAGAGGATGTCAGCGATGTGGCCACTCAACCTGACAGGCACCAGGCCAGGCAGAATGCTAATCAGCACTCTGGTAAAGCCTGCCATATCACTATATATATAAGGCGAGTGTATGGCGTGTGTATTGTCTCATTCTGTGGAGGTCAAAGTCACCCCTGCAGAGAAGCTGCGCGTCTGTGAGTCACTCACCATTGCCCCCGAACACATGGATGTCCAGCTGCTCAAAGAGGTACATGACGAACGTGTTGACTTGCGGCAGCAGCCCCACAAAGAAGATGATGGGAAAACACAGAGTGAATACTGCAGGGAGAACCACAAGGGGACAAAATGAAACATCGATTTTTTTTTTGGATTGATTTTTCATATATATCAAGTTTCAGATCGATGAAGAGAACAGTGATGGTGTTTGCTGTTCTGCATCTTTGACTGACTATTGGCTTATTGATTCATATTGGTGCACAGCTGCATGTCTCCAGGGCAACTAACAGCAATTACTTCATTGTAATCTGATGAAAGGTCGTCTTAACGCTCTCTCAATGAAGACACATTGCTTTCAGTAGAGAGATTGTGGCTCGTATACATATTGCACTTTCCAACCATTTTGGTGGATGAGATTCTAATCTTGTAACCGCAGCTCAATGTGCCTTTTGTGTGGTGAAAACAATTAAAGTCTTGAAGTGGATCCATCATTTTTGAGTGTTTTCAGAGACATTTTTCACCTTTTACAGACAATTTGGTCCAACAAATCTCCAGCGAATGTTCCAGTGCCAGAAAGGTTGATTTTAACCTGACTTTTCATGAGTTAGATTCAATTTAAAAAATGTAGCCTATAAAAATATTTTTTAACAAACACCAACTAGGTGTGGACACAGTTGCTTTTAAACAAATATCAGCCTACAACATATTTTTCTGCAGATTATTTTAATAACCTATGAGGGGGTTTTATGAACATCTTGCAGGTGTGCCGTGTATGTCTGAGCGGTACTGCTTCCTCGTTCCTTGCTCAGGAACGAGAGAAATTGTGAGCCATCACAACTCTAAACCATCACTTTGGGTTGGGCTATCAATTACTTTTCTCGCCACGTAGAATGCTGCAGTACCCGTTCCACATTATGCGTTGAGAAATTAAATCAAAACGAGTTACTGGGTGCATCTAAATTATGCACCAGTGCACCTGAATAAACATTTAAGTTGCACTTGGGAACAGCATTTCTGAACTAAACATTTTCTCTGTACTAAAATCTGATTTAAAAGGAGCCGGAGCATTATTTATGAAATCACAAATAATTTGGAGGCCCACACAAGTGTGATGCGGAACTTGAAGCCTCCAATGCACACACACTGAGAATGAACTTTCCAGTGAAGTAGGAAAACACCATGTGCCCAGCAGTGAAATGAAAAGTATTTGCATATTCATATCTTCTGGAATTTTTAATGAGCAAGAAGGAGTAGGTGCAGTTTAATTTAGTTACTTTTTCTTCTTCAAGACCATGTCAGACACACATTAGAGATTTTTTTATGTATTACAGTAGAATTTATTTGTATTGTCCTGATCATTTTTGTCATTCAAATTTTTTGTCGTGATTTTTTTTTTTCTGTACTGCACTTTGTAAAATGCCATACAAATAAAGGATGTTGTTGTGAATATCATTACCGCACATGAATGCCACAGGGGTGGGGTGTATACTCACCAATGACAAGGTCCCTGGCTGAGGCGAGCACCAGAGAGCTGGTAAGTGCGACTCCATACAGGGTGAAGCGGGATGAAGTGGTCCTCAGACTGCCGTAGTGAAGCAGCCAAATGAGGCCACAGCACAGGCAGAAGTAGACAGGCCGGCTGTATGCGATGATACGATTGTGGCCCTGCAGGGAGAAGGGTAGGTTAATAATAATTGCTTTGTTATAAAAGCTGGGCTTCCCATTAAAAGAAAAAAAAAAGAGTCAAACACCTAACATCAAATAACATTTCATTCTTATTAGATTACAAGCGACTCTGTTTTATTTCTGGAGCATGATACTGCAAAAATCAGAGAGTCGATTCCCACCATGCCCTTCAATTCTAAAAATGTGTGTCCTCGTGATACACTGTGGGTAAAAGCATATCACAACAAATAACATTAACTGCACAACTCAATTGTATAATCATTTTAAACCCCTAAAGAAAGAATTCATTCAATGGTCTCAGTGTCATATGAGCCCCGGGGACAGTGACACAGGTGTAAACAGAAATAGCATCATGTGTACGATTTCACAAGAGAGACAGAATGTGTTCACACTGCAGGTTTCAACCCAAGAGGCTATGAGCTGCCCTGCTTTTTTTTCTTTCTCCCAAAGGGAGCAGTGACAGTTTTCACACCAACGACTGGATCAAACAGACCAGGTTGCTCAAAATGTGTCAACATTGTCGTGAGAAGGGGGATGGAAAACTCGTGAAGGTGAGCTGAGGTGAAGGCAAAGGGGAGGCTCAAGGGGACGAGGAGGAGAAGAGAGGGAGGGATACAGACAAAGAGTGAGAGAGTGAGCTGTGGTCTAAACTCTGGCCAGCTATTTAAAGCTTGTGCCTGCAGCTGAGTAGGAGCTGCATTAATAAAAGACGCCGCTTCAGAGCAGGCTACTGACGCAAGGGAGGGAGGAACGCACAAGACTCACAGGGGAAAAAGCAACATCATTTTCTGGAACCAAAACAGAAACAGTGAAAAAACACTGAATTATAACTACAGGTCATATACAGATGAAAGAAAATTGATTCTATATTTGTCTACCCTCAGTCTAACATTTAAGTGCAAAGACTATTATTCTTTCTGTGTCTAAGTGCTATGTTTTTTTGTTTTTTTTTACATTTTGCACTCCTGAGAAATTGGTTGTTTACTGTGTGGGCTAGCCGTGAATTTAATGATCACCCCTCAGAATGTAAGCGTCAACTTTAAGCCCAAAACTCCCTCAAAATGTGATTACTTTAATTGCTCCAAAAGTGTCAGAATGAAAAATGATTTATGAGCGATAATTACTTACATGTCGAGGAGAAGAGGAGTCTGGTTGAACACTCTGTCGATAAAGAAAGACACAGGTGACTTCACGAATAATGTCTTCACATTCCTCTGACAAACAAATAGTTCAGTTCCCTTTCAGGCACACCAACCCTTGACAAAATGCTTTCATGTGTTTTCCATCATGCCAGAAAAGAAAAATTGCACATGTGTAAAAATGCTTCTCTGTTTGACCATTTAGGGTCAAGTCTAATAACTGATGTGCTCTTAAGTCAAGTATTCACCTTCAGTAAGGAATACTGGCAACTTGCAATGACGAGGCAGAACTGAAAGACCCAGATGTCAGTGAAGAAGCCGTGGACCAGCAGCACTGAACCCAGGAAGGCCACCAGGACAGCCAGCACTACGGCCAGCACGTTCTCTAAAACCTCACGGTTCCTGGAACACAACGGAGAATAGTCAGCTTACGAGTTCATTTTTTTAAAAAGCACAAAAAAGATGACCTATTGGCTGTATTGTGACATCTTCAAACTAATGTACTGACACCAATCCTAGTCACACCTTCGCTTAAGATAAATAACATGATACAGTTCCTCATTTATAGAGATTATGTCCAAAATTCACATAGAGAAGGTCCGTACAATCCCATAAGAGATTTCTGTTGACTGATTTCATGTTTTTAAAGCTCAGACAGAGATTGATATAACATGTTTCAGCTCATCTCTTTATCTAACAGCCTACAGACAAATGTGACATTTAAGGAACCTTTTTCCTTTTGTGTATGAACAGTTCATCTGTAAGAAATTGGTTATTCTAGTGGTACACTGCCGTCTCAGACTTGTGTTTCTCTTGCTTTTCATTAGTCAGAAACTGTGCCGCAGCCATCTTGGACTGTCCTTAATTTCAGTGAGACTGACCTGATTAAAAAAAAGGTTACTTCTGTGCCCGGCAGCATTAAAATCTCTACATACCACAGTGTCAATAGTCTTAATAATAAATTGGGCTTCCATCTGAAATAGAGTCAGATCTACAAGATGAGATAACTGTCCATTTATATGCAAGAGAAAATTAAATTAAGGTCAAAGCCCTGATATACCTTAGCTGCCTTAAAACTACAAGTAGCATGTGTGGCAATTTGTGTCGGTAAACAACATTCAAAAATGACATCACACTGATGAGTTAAACCCTTCCAGAAACTAGTTTTCACACATTCAGAGGCAATAAAATTTGACAAACTGATGCTGATCTCTGGGCTGTCTTACCTGTCAAATAATGCTAGCAGGGTAAGCCTGTCAAAGTGCAGGCCGACCCAGAGGAAAGGCAGAAGCCACAATCGGTAGTACTGTTTGGCTTTGCCGGCGGCAACGCTGGCCGCAGGGTCCTCCTGTCCCATTACTGCATCCTGAAGCTCCGGGCTCAGATCTCCGTCCTGCTGCTCCATCAGCTCTTGGTCCATTGTCAGAAGACGTGTCGCGCGGATATGATGGAGGGAGATCTGTCCGATTGTCAATCAAACTGATTAGGTACGTTACAAATGTGTACATACAAAAGCAAATAACGCAGTCACGAGTGGATGAATAAATAAAGTATTAGAATGAAATGTTTTCTCTAAATTCCACTGAGAATGTTTTGGCTGTTACACAGGATAAAGGCTGTAGCACCACCCACTCCCAGCCATCTGGATACTTGATCGCAAAAATGGTTAAAAAGCTAGCAAGGTAGCAACAAACGATTAAATCCACCTTTGTTGCTCATATAGAGCATATATCAGGTAAGTATGTGGGTGTCAGGTTGTAAAGTGTTTTGAAATCCAATTTTGAAAACACTGTGTAGAGATTTTTAAGTATGAAGTATGATTGATTTTTATGTCTGAGGTAACAAGAAAGTACAAGATAAAGGAGAGGGGAACAACAGCCGGCACAGCAAGAAACCTGTTCAGACTGACAATCATGAATGCCAAAAATAATATGCAGATGTATGCAAAACAGGCATGCAGAAGAGCAAAGACGATGTTTGTTTACGCCTATGCAGGTCCAGTGTTTTCCAGTGTGTCTCTCTCTGACACACACACATACATGCACTCACTCATTAACACACACACACACACCTTACTGGTTGGGTACTCACCAGGTCATGAGGATAGAAGCGAACTGAGGTAGAACTGGAGAGGTGGGAGTCGGTGTCCCTGCAGGGCATTAGACAAAATGAGTACACTGATGAGGCAAAAGCATCTGCTGCACTTACTGTATTAAATCATGATTCATTTCCTTGTGACCTCAAACTTAATAGCCAACGGGCTATTTTGCTCTGCTTTTGTACTATACTGTATGTCTGCTTAAAGCTAAAGTTGGGTAAAAAAAGAAAAAAAACTCGGTCATGTCATACATCTTAATGGACCCGGTGGAGAACGGCACTGCACAAAGAATGGGAAAAAAATTCCCAAAAGTATTACTGGACCAAATATGATAAGAGAAAAAAGATATTTTTGGTGTCATTTAGATAAACTCGAATAAAGTTTAGTCAGTTTACGTATAGAATCGACTTAAAAACAACAAATGTTCAACAAATGTCATTTAAACATGTACTATGGTCACCAAATCTATAAATGATAGGAGTGACTTACATTTTGTAATTTATTTAATAGTCAAAATCTGAACCAGAATTAAAGATGACACCTACATTTTCAAATCAATTTCCTCGTGATCAACAAATCGTTTCAGATCTAGAGATATAATAAAATAAGAGCCCACAGGAAGCATATAAAAGAGAAATAAAAACAGGTCTAATATGTAACTCTGCGGTACACCACAGGAGAAAGGTGCAGAGGAAGAGAAACTCTTGTAATGACACAAAGAGAAGTAAAAGTAAAAGGGTACATTTGTCTTTAGCCTAAAAATTAAGTCTGGTTCAAAATTTCAGTAAATGTAAACAAACTGAAAAACGAATTCAGCTCAGCAGCTAACAGCAAATGTTACCGCTAACAATCCTTCTATTCTCTACTATTTATTACCTGACATGCTTTACTTGGTACAACAGCAGTGATGTATAGCTGATGAAGCTATCCAGCAATAGGACACTTTCTCAACGTGCATGCATGTATCAGTGATTAAATTATCTGTTCCTAGTCAAGAACAATATAGGAATTAAACATCTTTTTTCAATTTTGCAGACACAGCCGAGGAGGAAAACACAACGGGCTTGCTGCAGCAGCCACAGGGTGTATTTTATCATCTCAAGTCCAACAACACAAATAAGATGAACTGTCAGTTTGACACTAACCATACGTTATTGGAGGCTCGTCTGGTTACACTTTCAAAATTGCCCAGACCCATGTCGCACCCACGAACCTCGTACAGGGAGGGTGTGAGCGTCCCTGGAAAACAAACACAAAACAGGAGAGAGAAACAGTCAGTCCATGGAAATCACAAGCAGTGAGTGATTCTGTCTGTGGGAATAATTTAATCAACTACATGTTTACATGAAGGAAATTAAGATCGCTGTGTTCATCTGAGCTAATGGGTCACTGAGTGAATGTGCCTCCTCCCAAAGAGGCTATAAGCGAATCAGTCATTTCCTGCTCATCTTGAACAGCAGTCAGGTTGTTCCCAAGGTATTTCTGCTGCTTCAGTGGAGCCTTTTTGCAATCAATCCTGTCGTGAGGGTATGAAAACATAACTTAAATGTGGCGACAACTACAGCAAGTCAAAAAACCTTGATACAAAGACTTATCTTGAGCATGTCAACATATCCTACACAAATCACCTCACAGATTACGATAATAATTGAGGTGACATCATTTAACAACCTTTACCCTCTGAATACATTCCTAAAATTCCTAATGTTGCATTATTCCTGGCAGTCCAGGAGGAATATAAAACACTGCCATGGTAACTCAGGTTAATGAAACTTTGATTGCAATCCAAACTCCTTGTGTTGTTTGTGTTTGAAACGGTTTGGTTTTGAAAAGTGCTGGCAAAAATGTGAAAAAGAAGGATAAGCGGGAATGGGGTGTGACCGTCTCGAATTGTCGGACACAGAAACAAACCAAGAGATAAAAAAGTTGCACAGCCAGTATGAACCCGATTTACCGTCCAATGTGAATCAACAAAAGCAATATAAAGAAGTGTCTTCAGGGGTGTTTATGTCTCAAAGCGCTGGACTGTTGACAGGGAAGGCCCAAGTCACTCTCCCTTA
Organism: Lagodon rhomboides; assembly: GCA_039737535.1. Classification (NCBI taxonomy): domain Eukaryota; kingdom Metazoa; phylum Chordata; class Actinopteri; order Spariformes; family Sparidae; genus Lagodon; species Lagodon rhomboides. The sequence goes on along the minus strand of CM077801.1, from coordinate 22,176,720 downwards.
TTTTCATTACTAAGAATGATTGTGTAACTGAGACTGAACTTTCAGGAATTCCATCAGGATTAAAAATTTATTTATTCAAGGATATTTGATATGGACCCAAGTTAAATTTGCGCAATGCATTTTTCGCTGAAGAAATCATCTGACAACTACAAAGGAAAATATTATCTCAAGAGTCTCGAGACAACCAAGCAGAGGTGTTCAGTAAACACATGTCTGACATCAGGGCTGACATATCACCATTGATAAAGTAATAATGAAAAAATAGAAATCATTTTAAAGCCCTCGTCTGAGCATATAAGGAGATATAAACGCTGACACTGCCAGAGTAGTGAAATCGTATGCAGATAGACAAGAATTAGTAACGCTCTGAGAATACAAGCGCACACACACACACACACTCACACGTCAGACCACCAAGTTTCTCATCCCAGCAATCTGCTCCCGGTCAAATTATGAGTAGGAGCTGTAATCCATTTACCAGTGGTTCAGAGTGAGGACATAGAACAGCTCTTACAGAACCGCTTTCTTATTTTTTTTACGACTGTTCAGTGAATTAGGCTCAGGGTTATCTGCAGTCAGGTGGGAATGCTATGACCAAAGGGTGATGTCCAAGTAAGGTCAAGTATTGGCTACAGACACAATATCACAGACAGAGATAAATGGAGCATGGATAATTGAACTCGGCTTTGAGTGAATGCATCAGTCCACCGACCGTGGATAATAGTGCTCTGCTCAGACTGACTGCAGCAGTCATATCTGTGACCAGCTCTCCTCATGCAAATCCAAACGCTCTAAGCCACGGTAGCTACCTTCTCACCAGAGCATACAAAATCAGAACAATACAGCCAAAAATAATGAAAGTTTCAAATCTGTCATACGGAGCCACCTACTCACACACTACCCAACTCTCGTCCACGAGAAAATCCTCTATCTTAACATCCCAGCTCTCATCACGCTCCCTACCGAAGTCATCCTGCAAGCTGGTAGCGCCCACGGTTGAGGCCTTGTCCTGAGAACCCTCCAGGTGTGTGCTTCCATTCCTGGCCAGCAGGGAGGCGCTTGTGCTCAGCACGGTCACCTGGGACGGGGTTCTGGATGGCTGACTTTTCACCTGGGAAGTAGAAGGCTGGGAGGCCTGGCTGAGAGCCTCCTGAAGACTGTTGGAGGAGAAGGGAGAAGGGGAGGAAATGAGAAGTGATGGAGGCCAAAGGGGTACTGTTACAACATCACAGGGGTGAGGGGGGCGACACAGGTGATTACACAAAAGAGGGATTACAGGCGAAGTCATGCACATGCTGGTTGTCATCGTGGAGGTCTCCAGGAGTTGACTTGTGTCTCAACAAAATGTATAAGACATTATGGCTAATACACCTGATTTGAATAATGTCCTTCATATCCAATCATCATCATCATGTTGCTTTAAGCAGTTTGTGTTCAGATTGGCCTTTTTCTTTTGTGATGGGCAGAAGAGCAGCAAATCACCACTTTATTTTAACTTATACTTCTTTTTTAATGTTTCAAATGAACATGCACACTCTAGGTAGATCTCCATGATGACACCAGCTATGGATGATATTTGTGACACTGAGTGTAAATCCTGTACACAACATGTTTGGGAGGCTTTTCTTTTTTGGACTTCTAAAAGCCATAAATTTAAATCCAAGCAGTTCAGAAGATATATTAGCTTTCCATCGTTTTGATTTAAAAAAAAAAAAAAAGAAAAATCAATTCTTAGTGTTTGCACCTAAGGGGTACAGCTTGCTAATGCATATTTATATATGTATATAGAAGGGGAAAACTAATGATTGGAGTTAAGGTAAGTATTATGTGTTTTACATCACGTACTTTACATCGGGGGAATTCAGAGAGAGAGAGCAAATACAGAGTCTAAAAAATAAACTACTGGTAGATGACTCACTTGTATTATTACTTAAATGTATAATATTTTAAGTAATAATACATTGACAAAGCCCACGAAGACCAGTGCACTACTAAGAACGACAAAGAAGTGTTTGGAGTGAAGGGATGGGTGAAGGTGGAGGGATCAGTGGAGGAGGGAACAATTTTGCATTTTGCAAGTTTATTGACCGCTGGCAGGCTGTGGACTTGTTTTCCTTGATAAACAATTTTGAAGGCTCAGCATTTACAAATGTGACCTTACTAAATAGATGCAGTAAAACGTATCTGTGTACAACACAAGCGGAGGAGTTACACTTGGAACCTGATGCATATCCACAGCTTAAGACCAGTGGCACATAAACATTCAGCTTTACGTTTTCTATGTTTGTAGTGCTAATAGTGCTTAAACTGCTATTATACATACAGTGGTGCAGTCGTTTTTGCTAAACTGGCAGGAAGCGACACACGAGCTGCTGCCACGATATAACCTGTGGCCTTCCTGTTACGACGTGGTCTCTCTAATCAGGCTCCAACTTCAGGAGTGACAGTTCAAGTATTCTGTAAGGTTGTGATCAATCATGTCAGGTCACTGTCGTCTTGAACAGCGAGGATTAAAATACAACTCTGCCCGAAGGAGGACTTCAAGGTTAGATCCCTCATAAAGTTACGAAAGAGACTGATAAGGGGACTGGAGACCGGCCAGACTTGACATTAACAGTCCAGTGAGATAGGATGTGCCCACATTGTGACTGGAAACAACAGGAAAAAATGGTCATTCACCATTAGAAATCAATGAAAATATGTATGTTCAAGAAAATAAACAGAAATCTATTATTATCTTTCTCACAAAATTGGTTTTGAAGATGTGAGGTGTCTGAGAATCTATTAATAAGCATCCAGAGGCTCTCGAAATTAAAAACAACAAAAACACAGTATATTCCTGTGGGGACAGACCTACACCTTTGATTTTTAAATGATCAATATCATCTTCATCTCTCCGCTTAGAAAGGTCGCTCGAAAGGGCAGAGCAATGTGATACAGCAGGATGTCTGTATTATTGAACGAATCATGCGCAGCTCTGAGGGGAGACGGCGTGTCAGCCAAGTAGATTAGTCAGACCTTGTGGCCTTGCGCCTTTGAGTTTGTAAGGACTCCATTCTTTGATCCGTGCTCAAAATGTGGAATTTGAAAGATTAGATTGTGTGATAACAGGATGAAAACAGAGAAGTCTTGAGAAAAGGAGGACGAAAGACATCACATGCAGAGTGGAGACACCCATCCAGTGATAGATGATGTCTTGCTCGATGTCATGCACTGCAGAAGACGCAAACTGGTGATGTGGGACAGGGAAGAGCGCCGCCTGGCAACATGCTCATACCGGGCAACAAAACGACACAGAGGAATCCCTGCTCCATGCACGGCGTACCTGAGAGGAGATCCAATGAGAGAGGTGGGTGGGGTGGGGTTACTCCCTGCGTTGTGTCGCCGCCGCACAGCCTGCCGACGAAACGTGCTACGCTCACGCCGAAATATGACCGTCTCCTCGCTCCCCGGGGCTGTCATGGTGAGAGACATCATTGGCCAGTCAGACAGGATGTGCTTCCTTGTTTTTAAGAGCTTTTATGTGAACGCGTGTGTGGTGATATTCCCATGTGTTGTGCAGGATTTCAGCGACATTTCAAAAACAAAGCAACAGCTGATGCAAACTCTGACCCCTACATGAGAGCAACCATGACGTGACTGACAGAACGACACTGAAACGGCGCGGACTGGTGGTCTAATGGTTAAGACATGAGCCATAACATCCCTTGTACCAATTTCAGTTCGGTAACTTTGTTTCATATCATGCACCCCACTCTCCCCCCCTCATTACCCGTCTGTGTCTCCACTGTCGCAATCAAATCCCCCCCCAATAAATTTTGCACAATAGTGTAACATCTATCTGAAATTAGACATTTTCTAAGTGTTTAAAGCTAGCTTTATATTTGCAAAAGTTGCAATTGTGGCCACAAGTGGTGATTTAAGGATTTAGGAACACTGAAATTCCCAGAGATCCTCGAGTGAGTTCCCTTAAAACAAGACAAAATAACTTTTTAAAGAAGAAATAACACATTCTTGCTTTTAAAAATAAAAAAGTAAAATTCGGAAGCAATAAAACACAGCCTTGCTCAATTCATTACACACAGGGGGTTTTGCTGCTACAGCATCAATTGGTCTGATATAACCAGGAGCCCATTGTGAGGCTGGCTGCACTGAATGAAGTCGTCAGCTCAACAGTACCATGTAGTTTGACGGGTGGCATTCAACCACTTTAAAAGTCCAGAAAATTCCCACCCATAACACTACTGATGACTTCAAGTCAGGTCAAAGAAAGAAAGAAAAGGAAGTTGTAACCAACCAACGCTAAGCTAGATTCTGTCAGTGCCACCATATGGAACCCACTATGCCCTTGCCATCGAGGCAGCGGGAATCGATTGAGAATCAAACATTAATTATGAAATGTTTTCCAGCCAACAGTTGACATGTCCAGGCACATCCTGTTTATCCTACGAGTTTTACACTGTAGAAAACCACGAAACAATCAACAGCGACGTCATAAAAATGTCCACAACACACTGAAGCCGAAGAACAAGCGCCAAGAAAGGCAGTAAAAATACACGACATTAGCCTGCGAGTTTGAGGAATGTGGGCTAGAGAATGTCTATCTGACTCGGTGTGTATGACACTAATAAGAGAGCTGCTGTTTGTCTAACCTCAGCACAAAGCACACACTGTGCCGTCATGCTAATAGTGATCTACACAAGGAACACTATGCCTGGGTCAGAATTGTCACTCCATGGAAACTCACCATGGTTACACTGACCAGGCGAGGCAGACGACATTTCATATGCAGACACACACACACACACACACACGCGCACACAAAAGCAATAATGAAACAAGCCTAGTGTCAGGAGGACTACACCCAAAACAAGCTCAATCGTGTCAAATCTGTCACCATGTTTCTGCTGATAGGCCCGAAAGCAGCCATCTGGTAAGGTGGGCGTGATATATGGTTTCCATCTACAGTGTGTTCAATGCATGTCCAATGCATCAGTAGGTCGCTGGTTCCAATCCTAGCCCCCCCTAGCTCCATGTGAAAGTGTCCTTGAGCAGGATACTGAACCCCAAATTGCTCCTGATGAGCTGTCAGCGTATGAATGTGTGTGTGAATGGGTGAATCTGGCAAGTGTTGTAAAGCGCTTTGAGCGGTCAGCAGACTGGAAAAGCACTATAGAAATGCAAGTCCATTTACCATCATTCAGTTATGGATTAAACAATTCAAATCTGCAAAACAAGCAAAAATGACAAAAGCAGGCATATAATAGTTCCTATATTCTGTCTATGACCGTATCAGTACGATGCAGTTCTTCTGATAATTCACAAAATAGAGCAAATGTCCTGTGATGTGTTTCAGAGTCAATACAGTGGAGTAAACATGTGGAGTAGTCATCAAACACTTAGTAGTAAGCAGTAAACCAGACAGAATGCTGTGTGTACAGTATGTTAGAGCGCTGTGTGTGGTACATACCCCGCAGGGAAGCAGCAGTGGCATCCTGAGGCTCAGTGAAAGCTGCCTGGTTAGGCAGACTGTTTCTTGAGCGGGTCACCGACTCAAGCTGGGAGGCCCGACCCAGCAGGGATGCAGCATCCAGGACTTCCCCTTCTTTGGCTTCCAGGTCTGACTTGGAGGTGGTGAGGGGCCGGGGCCCAGCTGGAGCTCCTAGGCGGCTGGGATCATTAAGGCAGGCAGCCGTGCCACTGTCCAAACTCAACACTCGGGCATGTGTTTTGGCACTGCCTGTGCTGGGGGTACGGCGGGAGGTGCGTCGCTTCCCTCCCGCTCGCTCCCGTCCTGCCTCCGATCCTGACGCAGCTTTAACTGCGGAGGAGGAGGCGGCGTTGGCTGGAGTGTGCTTGGCTTTCAGGGCCCTGTAGCGGCCCTCTGGTGAGTGGCAGGAGCGGGAGGTGGTGCTAGATGAGCTGTCTGTGCTTAGTTGGTGGGTGGAGTGGAGACTTGAGGCACAGCTGAGTTCACTCTGATCGCTGGAGTCCTCCTCTCCACCCCCAGTAAACACAGCACTACAAGGCTTGGCCATACCACGCAAAGACACATAGTCCCGGTGACGGCTGGCATCAAAGCTGCTTGCCCTTTTCTTGCCGGTCCGCCGGCGTCCACTGCGCCCTGTTGACAGGGAGGAAGTCCTCTGAACATTGTTGGCTGACTTTGGTTGAATGTCATCTTTCACCTGCTCCTGCTCCGTGGCAGCTACACCTGTTGAGCCATCAGCGCTGGTCCTGACGCCAGGCTCTTCCTGGCACCTGCCAGGTTCTACTAGCTCCTGTGTTGCAGAGGATGGTGTGTCAGCAGGTTGTTTAGATGTCAGCTCATTGGCATGAGGGTTTTTATTGGCCTCCCTTGAGGGGAGGTTGCTGAGACCTCGGGAGCTAATGCTGCCGAGGCTCGAAGTCCTGCCGTCTGCGGGAGCAGATACAGCGTCTCCTCTGTCCCGTGCACGCTCATCTCCTGAAAGCGACAGCAGGCTCTCCACATGTGTTGAGCTGGTCTGTTCACTGTGAAAGCTGCTGACAGTGCTGTTGGTGTCCCTGTCTGTGCCACTGCAGTAGCTTTCTGTGGAGCCACTACTGCGAGTGCTCAGGCTACGGAGGCTATCAGCACTGCGCTCCCCTCCCTGGGACTTTCCTCCTCCACTAGAGCCTTTTCCCCCACCACCCACCTCCACCTGGTATAGACCTGAGCTACCTTCCCCTGCCTCCCTGGAGGCTGAGCGGGCTACTTTGCGTGGTTCTTTGTGCCTATAACACTCCATCCCCGATGTGGAGGGCACAGCTTGGTCCTGCTGGTACAGCCGCTCAGCCCCATTGCCACAAAGCCCCGGCCTGTGTGGTCTGGCAGTCTCCAGCTCGCACACAGGGTCAAGGCCACCTCTCCTGGGTGGAGGGTACAGAGCAAAGTCTGGTAGACACGGGTCAGGGAAGGCAGAACCAGCCGAGCTAGATGTCCGAGGCAGGCCCCGAGAGCGGAGCTCCTTCCTATAAGTCTGAGATTGCATGGATGCATGAGTGGTCACTTCAGTGTCACAGGAGGAGTGTGACAGGCTGAAGTGATAAGCAGCAGAGTTACAGAGATCAGCAGGCTCCCTGGACAGCTCGGAAGGACACAAGGAGGTTGACGGCTGCAAGGAGGCGAAGGAGTCATTGGGAACAAGGCAGTACATCTTAGTGTCCGACAGCAGATCTAAACGGACAAACAGAAAATAAACATTCAGGACGTTGAAATGTCACAGCCAGTAACACAAGAAAGACTTGTTTGTGTGTGAATGATATGCATGTTTACCATGATCATGACTGCAGCTCTCAACAAGAGTCAAACTGATGTCATCTGAAGTCTTTCCCACATCTCCTGCAAAGAAAGAAAGCTATTAAGAGATGATGTCTTTAATCAATTATTCATATCTTTACAACTCCTAACCCTGGGCACCCAAACATAACTGGCCTCCACAGAGGATAAAGGAATAGATACCCTGCTTTCTTTTTAGACCACAACTTCTGAGAGGCACTCAGTTACCTGAATACCTGTAACTGGTCAGAAAGTTGTTCCATGCAATCACTGTTTCTCAAATCCTGCAAGTCTTTCTCGGCCATACTTGCTGGGATTTTATGATGGACAGCCTGCGAGGACGGAATCCTTGAAGGGAAGAGGATTTAAAACGCTAAACCCCAGCAGAGCCCTTGTCCCACTTCAGACCATTTCCTGTCATCGCAAACTGCCAGCTAATTAGAATGGCATCGAACAGACTCACTGAATTATTCAGCCGACGCAGACGCCTCACTCCAACACTCGTTACGATAGACCCAAAGCAAAGCTGCGAGTTCATTTATTGTCATCTTCTCAGTATTCCAATAAAGAGATCCTGGAGAATGACTCCCGTGCTGGCTCTTACACTGAATTACTGTTTTCAAACTCAGCGGTGCCCGTCTAAAGCTGCCTCATCTTTGTCTGACTGTTGAGGTCACGGAACTGCTGAGTCAGACTACATCTCCCAGGCAGCTGGGGTGATCATGGTCAGGGATGTGGTGATACCGCAAAAAGGAAATGCATCACAGGGTCGCAGAGAAGATTGGAAAACCAAAACTGCAAAAGTGTAATGTGCTGGTAACAAGTCAGTTCTTTCACACAGACACAGGCACAGAGGACAATGATTTAAGTAGACGTGACAAGGCAGTCGTTGTTACCTTTGGCTACTGTTGCTCTTCCATGGCTAGATGCAATCTGAAATTTGAATAAAAAAGATAAGTCAAACAATCTGTCTTTTGAGAAAGGTGCTCCGGATTTCAAAGGCAAATTTCTGGAGCAAAACGTTCGCAAAGGCAAACTGACAAGGCGTGTGATGATTAGAGAACACAACATCCAAAGAAAAGACACTGTTTGTGGGTTACTAACAGTCGGCGCTTCTTCCACTGACAGAGGAAAGTTTGGGCGTCCCTCTCTGCTCTGTACACAGCAGCTGAACGGAACATGCTGCCTTATTAGCGACTCAAGGACACACGCTGTACAAACGTAGTACATACACAGCCCCCCGGGGGATTCAGAGGTTAAATATATCTCCTCCAAAAAAAAAATGGACTCACTTTGAATATTAAAAGGAGATACTAGCTGACAGCAAGCTATGTGAGAATCATACCTAATGAATCCACACAGAGCCCCCTCTTCCAGTTGAATAACAAAAGTCAATGTTAAACTTGGACTTTTACTCCTTAGGTTTGGTATTTGTGTCGCCCTTAGGCATGTTACAGTGAGCAGCAGTACATGTTACACTAAGACTGGAGGAGGTTTATAAGCTGTCAGGACTCGGCAGATGAAGCTCCTTTGTGGGAGGACTGAATATTGTTCCCAGTAGTGTGTGGATGTAGTTAACTGCTTGTTTATCGCTGGTAACACAACTGGTGAATCACAGGACGATTTTGTGAATAAACATTGAGCAGGCGAAGGTTTCTTATGATTGTGATGCAGTTCAGTTTGAAATGCGAACACAATTTGTGTTGTTCAAAGCATCTGAAACAAAAATCACACTTTGGGACTAGGTTTCGATTAAAACAACACACTAGACTATGTATGTTTCAATCACAAAGCAGATCTCATGTTTGCTGAATTGGGGCTGCTGTGGTGACTCCCTAAAATAATAGACATACATATAGTGATTACATCTGACAGATTTGGAAACTCAAATAAAATGTCAGGCAGGAAATACAGGGCTTTACATAATGGTAATGATTTTGAATACTTGTGTCAATTACTGTACACAGTATACTGTGTATCTGATATCACCGTGTTGTTGTTGTTTCTTCATTTCTAAAACAGCAAAACAGCAACAACAACAAATAATTTCTGGCAAGCGATCATGGCTGAGTTGGTAATGTGACAGGGTTCACAATACACTGGTCACTTATTATTTAAAATACTAACTTCTCTTATTATTTTCTGTTCCTTTTCAGTTTTCTGTTGCTGTTTGGTTAAGGTTTAGGGACTGAACTGAAATACTTGATAAGTTTTAGGTAGTCATGGATTGGGTTAAAACAGACTCTTTCACAATGTCAAACCTGGTCTGAAAGGATAACTTCTTCCATGTGAGTATTTTTCCAGTTTTTCTACCACGTCACTAAGCTGTGACATAACAAAAAGAGTCAGTTTCAATGATGGTCCTGGAGCAACACCAACATGACAACATCATTCCTGATGGCGGCATTCCTTTCATTTAAAAGCTCGCACTTTCACACATTTTTCTTTATGAATGACTTACATTTTTTATCAATAATTTACATTTTTTGGGGAAAAAAAAGAGTACATTGACAGTAAATACAGTTTTCGCCTGAATATTAGATGGGTGTATATTTGCTTTCTCTTCCTTTACACAACCAGGAGAGGGGTGGGTTTATTATTAGAGGCGTCTTATATGTACAGCACAGTATGCAGTCTGCAGCAGGCCCCTCCTCTGCCTACCTGCTGGTTAGACTCCATCCCAATATAAGAGTTCCTGGAACTGCAGTCCACTGGTGGAGTCTCTTGCCTGATGAAGTCTGCCATCTCAATACCCCCTCCAGGGTCCCTGCACACACACACACACACACACATAATGCATACTCTTGTTTTACCAGCGCAGGCACAGTGCACTCCCTCCCTTCAATCTGAACGGATGAATGGTGTGTTCAGATGATGTGTACAGTGGCCTCTGTTGTACGTAATTCATGGGAAAAGTCATCATGTACAGGGTCTGATTTTTACATCTTTATAAGGGTTCTGAAATCGACTAAAAGGAGGGGAAAAAAGATCCAAAGCATCCATGTGGATTTTCTCCAGGCCTATATTTAGCCCGGACGTGCTTGTTTAACCAATTGGTATGTCGAAACAATCAACTTGCCAGGGACTGTCTATAAATCATTTCCATATGCCAAAAACGTTTCATAACAGGTCAAGCCACAACACAAACACTCCAAGCAACTAAGTCCAACACGTAGAGCGGCTGAACGCAGCCTGGAAAAAAAAAAGGGACTAGTCAGGGGAAAAAGGGTGGGTGGTGGTACACAAACACCTTAATCAACTTCAGCTCGGCTTGTCTGCTCTACTGTAAACTCAAACAACCTGGAATGTGACTCCAGATGTGTGGGCAACGCTGCGAACGCGTCTGCGTCTGCCCCTGTGGTCCAGAGCTCTCATTCTTCTCGTTGCCTTTTCCTCTCTCTCTCTCTCAGCGTCCTGCTAAGCGCTCTCTCTGGAATGTGAATATGAGTCACCTCTTCGAGTCATGATGGGCAGTAAAAAGCTGTAACCTCACTGGCTTTTGTTCCTTCTGGACTAGAACGAAAGTACTCCATTGAAAAAAAAAAAGGACTGACGCCTGGCATTCAGACGGGGGGAACTAATTATTTTGTCCCTTTTAAAATGTCACAGTAATTACCATGTAATGGTAACTGATGACATAATTGACGTAAATTGCTTTTTCAACTTGTGTAATTCATTATCAGTTGTAGATGTCATTGTTCCTCCATATTGTTTCGTTATAGTTAAATGAAACACACAATATAAACAGATAAAGAAACACACAAAGTCCCTCGATACTGCAGCCATTTTGAAACATAACCCTCATACTAATGAGATCCTTAATCACCCTAAATTGAGCATTAATTAGCACATACTTCACTGTCATCACACTTGACTACAGATAAAAAACCCTTTTTTGTCTGTTTTATATGAGTTATAACAAGTTCCATCACACAATTCAATGAGCTAATATTCATTTGTCTGCACACGTACTGGGACACACAAATAATGCACTAACAATTAAATATTCAGCATACTGAGTAAAGAGCATGTTTACAACAGGAAGAGAAGTTATCTTGAAGGTACCCTGTGGAGTTTCTGACAACCAGTGGCGCTCCGGAGTGATGTTTTTATGAGTGTTCCCCCGTTTGTTTGTTCTTGACAGAGGCCTTGAGTAGAGAGCGTCACATCGACTTCCTTTATTCCAATGGGCCATTTTTAAAGCAGTGGCAACATGTGGAGCCTCTCAATAGTTCCCAGAAGTTATCTGCAAATACTAGCAGCCCAGCGCTGCCAAACATCGCACTTCTGCCTCTCGTTATTCATGCATTTATACTGCCAGCTAAGAACTTCCTGGAACTATCTTAAGTATCAGTGGATCACAAGTCATTTGAGCTTCGGCCGTAGCGACTCTCTCTTCTCGAGGGCTTTGGTTCTTGCGCAAAAGATTGAGGTCACAAACGTTCCTGCCAACAGTTTCACGCTACAGTACATCATTGGTCTACAGGTGGCCGTAAAGCACCATAAAATACAGAAATGCACCAGCAAAACCAGGGAAGAAAACGACTGCTAGCAAGTACAAATGAATGTAAACAATGCAGGTTTCAACATTTGAAAAAATACAATAAGATCTTGTATTTAACTGGGAAGGGTTCTACAGGGGCTCTATGTCACATTTTGAAGCAATTTAGGACTATTAATCCCTTTTTTATTGGTCATATGTGAGCAAGTTGTAAGGGGATGTGAAAAATGAGACTTTCCACGTCTCTCTCGGTTGCCTATACAAGCCTGTGGACGATTTGTTTAAGTTGTTTAATGCTGCTGGACTGTGGATTTCTTTGTGAAAGACTCAAGTCAGATTTTCCGCTACAGTCCAAAGGGTGTGACTTTACACACGATTTGCATGCCTCTCTCCACTCCGCTAATAAAGAGCAACAGTAGCTATTGTTAGTTTAGATATGGAGTCTACTAACATAAACCTAATGGTTCCACAGGGCCCCTCTGAAACAATCGATTTTCTGATTCAAGTCAAATCCTCATTTGAATGATCTAACATTCGAACCGAACCAGGACCTTGTTAATCAGAATCAAATCTACCCAGGAAATCAGTGGCAATACCCAACCCTGCAGTCGCCACACCTTGTTGGGTCTCAAATTGCAAACGACCGTGTTTTGGTGAATAAAACTGAATGTAAACAGAAAGATTGCTTACAGGAAAACTTCACAGGGCACCTTTAAGTGTGCGTCAGATAAATGACTCCAGCTTTCAGTGTCGAAGCCAATCAATAATCTTCTCAGCGCAAGAAGCCATTATGTGTACAATCTAATTAAATTAAAAGTAATTGAACAAGGAAGTAACTGATGACTTTGACAGTTAATGTTCCCGGGTTGGGTCGGCTTGTGTGTTGTGTATCATGATTAAAACTTAGCCTAAAACATCTGTTGCATATGGTGGAACGTCTCTCTGCAGGTCCCTCCAACAAAAGATGAAAAGTAGAAAACATTCAAACTGTGATGTTCCCAGTCACGGCTGCTGCTACAACAGGAGGCGCATAGAGCTACATATTGATTCTTCCTGGAGCAGCCTGCGTCTTTTCACTTGAGGACTAGACCTTTGACCTCAGCTCTAATAAACAACTCCAGATTACATCACCGTTAAATGACACTTACAAACATGTGACCCCTTCCCTTCATTTATCAGAAAGCATGACGTCCTCCACTCTAATACACCAAACTCTTACTCAGCCTTTCCCAGAGTGCTCTTCCTGCCTCATCATCCGGGCAGCTTAGTCACACTCGCGGAACATCTCTGCCCGACATCTCCAGATATCAAATCCATCAATGGACTGTGTAAGACGGGAACTTACCCCGGGCCGTTGCTGTCCTCTCTACGGGTGACACCGCCATCATTAGCCCCCTCGGTGCCACCTCTGCTGCCCTGACTCTCCTTGGCCTTGAGCTCCACCACCTCCCCCTCATCCAGGGCATGGTGCAGGCGGAAATTCACCGTCTTGAGCAGCAGGAACATGGCAGCGATTACACCACAGTAGATTCCCACTATCACCATGGTTGGCTGCAGGGCCTGGGATTAGAGAAGAGCAGAAGTTATTGTCGAGGAAACAGGATGATGCAGACTGTAGTCATACTTGCAACTAAAGCTCTGCACCCTTTTTTGCTATATTTTATACATAAGGCCAAAGGAATGATTTTGTAATGTAATATCATTACAAGTGTTTACTTTGTGACAACAATGATACGTTTAGAAGGACTAAACTGAAGCGCTCACTGGATATTTTTATCCAAAACGACAATGAGACAGGGAGGCAGTTTGATACCGTCTTGCTGAAGGACGTTCGGTCATGAGGAGCGAAAAAAGAAAAGAGGAGATGACAGGAACTGCAAAGAACTACTGCATCCAGGCTGACTCCTCTAAACACAGCTCTAAACGAGAGGAATCAAAAGCACCATTGCACCCATTGTGCCAATTATTTATGACGCACACTGGCTGCATTTTACGAATTGCCTCATTTGATTATAATCTTAAGGCGTCACTTAATAGGGGAAGCTGTCGAGGACGGAGGCTATCACCAGGCACCTGTGTGTTTACCACCGGGGCTCCATCTTCGGCGTTGTCCTTGAGATATCCTGCTGCTGCATCTGTTTGCAGTTATTACAAACAGCAGCACCAGTCAGACCTGTGGCTCAGTATAAACCACACAGCCGACCGGCCTGTTTCCACTCCAGGAATAGAAACGGAAACCACAAACCGATATGAAACATCGGCTTCTCAATATAGAAGTTTGTATGTTTAGCAAACAGCCATATCCTGACTTGAGTGCATTTATAGAGATGCATCCAAAAAAGAACACACAAGGACACACTGACATCTGAACTTGATCAGGATTCAACAGTTTGATTATGAGTGTTAATATCTGACAAACAGCCCCATCAGTAACACGCACCAGTGGGCTGTGACTTGCACTCATCTGTCAGGTCTGTTTGGACAGTCTAGAGGGCAAAAGTAAACACAGAGCAACACAAACAGGCAAACAAAGACCTGATGTGGCGAACGAACTGAGCAAACAGCAGCCAGTCAATCGAGTCCGTTACTCGGACATTAAAGTTCACAGATTAACGTTAACGTCCCTGTCAGCTGTGCTCTTGCAGCCACAGCTGGTAGCTTCTGAAAACTGGTGATACCGCAAATCACTACCGACAGCAGGAAAACAACTAGATAAGGAGGGGGGTGGGGGAATTAAATTCACTGATTACAGCCTGGCACAGTGTAATCGACTGATAATATCCTGGCGGATTCCAAACGCATCACTTTGATAAAAAACAGAATTAACGTTAAGACAAAAGAGCATTCCGGTCCTAGCTAATTGGTGGACTGTACACTTCAGGGGGCAGCCATTTAAAGCGTATTTTGTACGTTTTGTGTTGAAAATGCGCCTTATATGCGTTTAATCCCGACAACCTTGTGTGTTTATGAAATATTTTGACTGTGGTGGAAATATTCCGCGACGTTTCGGCAGTTTAACGAGACGCTACATTGTCTGCGCTCCAGATAATAGACTGAGACCGACCGTTAGTATCCTGTGGCAGCTAACCTCCTAACGGACACTTGCTTTGGTAACTTACGCTGTCAACACTCCCGGCTGAAAAACATCAATAAAGAGGCTATAAAGGGGTTAAAAAAAGGCAAACACAGCTCACCATGTAAAGCGTGAAGGGGAAACATAGCAGAAACAGCCAGATGTAGAGGTGTAAAGCGTTGACGAATGTGTTTTGATCGGGGTCGTAGTACCATCCGCCTGTGACTGAAGCCCAGACCCCCTGCCTCAGGATCTGTAGAGTCTGCGACCCCATGTTGTTTTATCCCCTCCGACAAATCCGAGCGGAACCGACCGACGGGACAACCGGGGTGACACGCCGGCTAGTCGTCGCTGAACATGACAAACGGTGCTATGTTTTCAGACACTGGCCCGAGAATCCCCTCTGCAGCCATCTTCTCTGCTGCTAGCCAGCCAGCTGGGGCACTGTTTCCAGTCCTCCACAGAGCAGACTCCTATCCCACCACGCCCTGCGAGAAACTTCTTCTTCGTGGCATCGGTTCGCGGTAGCTACATTCATGCTTGTCCTCATATCACTGGAAATGTCTAACACTGATTTGTGCTTTCTCCCATTTAGCTGTCCGCTTATTCTCTCTGACGGAAAGACATATTTCCTGCGTGACTTGAACTGATGACAGAGAGCACAATAGAATGAAATAAAATGCATTAGATGATTAGTAGCTCGGGCTAAATATGACAAAATGGCGACACCTGCTGGTCATACTCTATCATTACCGAACTAGTCTGCTACTTAGTGTTTCACATTAAAGTGTGTTTACAGGTCTTTGGGAGTACTAGCTGTTATATGAATAAAGAACTTCTAACGTTACTTTTTTTACACATATTGCTCCCCAAGATCTGTAAACACTCTTTAATGTGTTAAATTGATCCTTTAAAGAAGAAACCAAGACCATCATAGAAGCATCAGATTCTTAAAAGCCCCATGTTTAAAATACCTTCTGAAGTGAAAGTACATAAATATAAAAAGTAAAAGTATTATTTCAGCAGGAAAAAAACCCTGTCAGTGATATGTTTCACTATAAGACTGATAAAAGACCCTAATATTCATGCTTCAAAGTGTAAACAACATTTTACTGTTTAGGTTGAGGTGAAGCTGTTTTTTTTTTAAACAAATCTTTATATTCAGTTATGAGGGAAATTATTGGATAATTGTACCTCTTTCTGCCTTGAGCTGTTATTTAAAGGTGCCATATGTAACAATTGGCCACATCAAGTCCAACAGGCTGGGTATCACTGGATTATTTTTGCATTTCTATTGTGTTTTATAGGCTTCATCTTATTTTTTTTCATGAAAATCTTTAATTGTAAATTAGCCAGTATCTCCAGCTGTCAGGTACATGTAGTGCTGTAAAAAGTACAATATTTCTCTCTAGAATGGAGTGAAATAAAAGTATAAAGGAACATAAAATTGAATTACAAGTATTTAAGTTACTTGAGTAAATCTGCTTATTTTCCACCACAGGCGATCATCATGTTTGTGTAGTTAAGCATCCAAGGGTAAATATCTTCAGCCATGATAAAAATACTTGGATTTGTGAGTTTTTGATCATGACAAAATATATAATAATATATATATATAATATAATTGATATTTTGTTTGTATCATGCGAAAACAATGTGATCAAGCAAGACTCAAGACAATTGCCTGCCAACAATAAACACATCAGGACATCATAGCTGATACCTTTTAATACAAAAACACAAAGAGGAGGGTGTTCTTTACAAAAAAAACATACAAACAATTGAAAGTGTTTGTAATTAAAGACAGGTGCCCAGGCCGAGGAGCGTTTTGCTTTTCAGATGAGATAATGCCTTATGACACATCCCCCTGTAAAGCACGCTGAGAATCAAACCGTCCTCTGAAGTCACTACAACACAGATATTATGCTGATGTCAACAGTAAACCGACACTGATGCTGAGGTCAGCTTATCATCAAAAAACCTCATCCTTAGCATATACTGCTAAATGCCTGCTGACATCAGACAGTTAACCCCTGTTGGTAGTACAGCTGCCTGAAATGTCCGCAGTGCCAAACCTATCAAATGTACAAGACTAAGGTTACAGGGTAAAAGTAGTCCTGGCACTGAGACAAGCAACTGACTGACCCTTTTGGTGCCAGATCATTCTTAGCACCCTATAAACTGATTAAATGAGCAGAGCGGAAATATAACAAAAATACTCCCAAGCTGTTCTTTCAGTAAGCGCTGCAGGACTTCACATTTCTTTGCTCCATCTTCCCAGAATGTGAGAAAATGATCACTGTAGCCTGGCTCTCTTCTCAGGAGGAGGTTTGCTTGGCGGTGCTGGGGCGGCGGACTTTGTGGCTGGTTCCCTTTCCTCTTGTTTTACAACTTCTGTGGGGGGTTCGGGCTCCTTCTTCACCTCAACTGCAATACAAGAGCACCCAGTTAAAGAAAAACTCATGGATCTTCTGGATATCTTCACATCATTATAACTAGCCCCACACTGCCCTCTGAGTGCAGGAATCATGCACTGATACATTTGGCTTTGTGCTGTTTTCAATTGAGTATATGTCAAAAAGGATTAGCAAATAATCACATTCTGTTTTGTTTACAATGTCCCAACTTTTATTGAATTAGGATTGTAACAAGATCACTACCAGTTAAACATAAACCCACCAATACCAAGAATGAATATAATCCCATTTACAGCCCTTTCAATGTTAAGCACTGATGTCCACAGACTGACACAATTGATTATGTAACATTAGGATTGGAATATAATGTATTTGAAGATCATACCTGGAATAGGCTTCTCACCAGGCTTAGGCTGAAATTGCAGAAAGAAAAACAATATTACTAAGATTCAATCACATTAACATTAAATATTTATTCATTTCAAATGAAACGACAGAAAAGATTGAACATTAATAACTGCAGTCTGTAGACACTTTCATAATGCCTTTGCATTACGCAGACGTTGTTTGGTTCAGTGTAAAAAGCAAAGGTGGTGATGACAAGTCTTCTTCACGGCAGCATTGCAGCATCTCTGATTAAAAAGGGCTCGTGTAACTGAGTAACTGTACCTGGTAGAATGTTGGTGGAAACTTGGACCTGAGGTCCAAAAGGAGTGTGTCAACACGGTGCCTCTGAAACAGTGAACTTGGTTCTTCCTTCTTCTTAGACTTGGGCTTGGCTTTTTCTGTAAAAAAGAGAAAGAGTTGTGTTGATCACATGAAGAAGTTACTATTTTAGTTAAATTTTGCTCTGGCTCACTTTATCTGATGTCTTTAAGATCTGTGGCACATGTTGGATTTAGCAGCCTTTTGTTATCAATAGTAAACATGTCAATTTTACAAATACAGTAACAGTAGTGTACAAAGTCCCCAGACTCCCTTAAAAAAACATGCAGTTCTGTGAGTTGTTGAGTTTAAAGGTGCTATTTGTGAGAAAAGTTGATTTTGAGTCTCATTCCCAAAACTTACGCTTTGAGATGGCAGCCGACCCATCCTACAATCCCAAAGCGTCAGTTTTTGACAATTTCAGAAACGCAGAGCATCATTATTTGACGGGTTCTTAATTGTTTGGGACTTCTTGTGCAAAACATTACGTTCTTTGTCACAGTGCTGCAAGTGTTTACTTTTATGTAGAGTGGGCAAGCGGGATCTGATCACAAGTGGTCACTCGAGACGCATGTAATGAAATGCTGGACTTAGAGCTGTCCACTTGTGGTTGTATCAGTCAGGACAGATGTTAAAAACAGGTCTGATTAGGGCCACTGATCTTGTTACAGGAACCATTTTACCTATAACTATATTAAATTAACTGCCAAAGCCTAACCTCTTTCCTCCTGGTCCTTGAAGTGCCACCAGTATCCTTTGGATGGGTGATAGCGGCAGTATGACATGGCCTCATCAAAAGCAGACTGGATTCCATGGACAGCAGAGAGCTAAAGCAGATGAGATTGAGTTCACTCACAATTAAACCTCTATCCAGTCAACACACCAAAATCCCTCTTCAACAGCCTTTATAATACACAGTTCCAGGTGTATTTTTTAGGAACATTGTAGAAATTCTTACCGCTCTGGAGCTGATAACTGTTCCCAGGTCTGGGGCCTGATACACCACTCCTGCTATGATGTAGTAGTCAGCCATGGGAATAACTAGAGGATGAAAACATACAGTAGAAGTGAAAATAAGATCCTCACATGCTAGGTTGTGTGTGTGTTACCTTTCTGGTGACAGTGATAAGCATAAAATCATGTAATCAAACATCTAATTAATGCCATTTTAAATCAAATAAATATAACAGTTTCAGATTGCAGAATGTTTTGTTATGAGTGACCACTTTTATGCAGCTGGATAATGATACAAAGCACATCTATGGAGAGTTGCATCACTGATAGGCTGCTTATTAGGCTATTTGTTTTTATTAAACAGTAATATACATGACCCTTGGCCATTGGCTGACCAGTATCCCACAATTTAATCATTTGAAAATTCAATCAGATGCTGCACTGCTCACCTTGTGTTGCTGACTGCCTCTGTTGTTTACGGATTATATAAAGAATTGGCTCCTGAGCATGAAGAAGAATGTACTCCACTCCCACCATCTGACTGAAAATAAACACAAACAATGTTTGCTGTTAGTTTTGCAAATGTAAATCAATACTACACATTTGCTGCTGGGTGAACAGAATAAGTTATAAGTGCAAGCACCACAAGTTAATTCATTTACATGAATTCAAGAATCCATTCGTTATCTTTGATATGGTAACACCACTGTGTAAGATAAACTTACTTCAGATGTTCCAGGGTAAGCCGCTGCATCTTCACTACCTCATTGTTACAGGTCCGATCATAGAAGGGGTTGCTTCTCTCAGAGAAGTAGTCCAGTACATTTCCAGGGTTTAGAATCGGCACCCAATTACTGTCCACCCAGGATATCCCAAGGAGGTCCTGGGCTGAGGGCACATAATTACATACATGTGAGATTTACAATGATTAGGATTATACTGAATGGTTTTAAGGCATGGGTGAAGCAGGCACTCATCATCACAGCCTTATTTATAATGTACGGCTCTGTTTTAATAAATATAGTAACAAAACAGCTTCAATCAGAACTGTAAAACTTGAAGAAGCATCTCAGAATAACCAACCTCCTGAAATATTCAGACACATTATCCCGTATTGATATTGTTTGTGTGTTTTGTTTGAGCAACATGAAGTCATTTAACGTCTCTCTTTTTTTAAGGAAAGAATTCATTAGCAAATTCAGGTACCTCTTTTATTTATTTTCTTAAATCGTGTGTTTTTGCGCACCCTGGGGAATGTCAATCAACGGTGTTTATACGTTTTTAACAAATTAACTTTTGCTTTTTTAAACTAGTATCAAGTCCAAGTCCAATGAAGCCCGTTATAGATGTTAGTGACAGCTAAATAAGAGCTTAATTTCTCCTCCAGCATCTTAGAGCGGCTGAGTGCTTTCATTACTAACCACCAGATACTACCAACCACGTAGTTATCACAGTACCAGATCATTAAAAATCAGTCATTATACTGATAAATACAATAAGATCGCGAATTTGTATAACGTCAATTATTCAAACACGCATTTTACAGAAATACGGCTGGAATGTATATGCGGCATACATTCATTTGTTTTTCTTTTAGAAAAAAAAAAATTAAACCGAAAGTCAGCAAGCGTTAGCAAAATTAGCCGACCTGCTAATCAAAGCGGAGGAGGAGATGCTAATCGCTGCTAACGCTAGCTTTTAGCACGAACACTATATCATAGACAGAGCAGCTTCGTCTCAAAGGTCCAAACAGAACATATAAAACAAACTTATTAAATCACTACAATAAAACGGAATGGAAATAACAAAATATAAAACAGGGATTTGGCTACCTCTGAAATCCACCGCCGCCATGATGTAAACAATTGTCACACAAAGGTGACGTCTCCACTAGGTTTCCGGTCGTAGTTTGATGACGTTGTCTTAATCGTCCCGATTAGTTAAATTGGAAGAAAGAGCACGAATTAAGTGTATTAAAGTCAATATTAATAAAAGGGAACATGTGTACAAAAATGAGACACTACTGTTATTATTTTAATCTTATTATTATTCCATGAATTTGTTGTTTTTTAGCCTCATATGCCACAAAGATAAACACAGAAATCCAAGAGCACAGTGATTAAAAGTGCCATAATTAATCTGTATAGCCGATAGTGCTTTTTTAGATATAATCTGGCAAAATTAATATTTAATTCTAACAAACCATTAAAATGAATTTGTAAGGATGTAGTACTGCAGGCTATCTAAATCCCAATAAATGTAGGCCTATTGCCAACAAGCATCAGTTTGAGGATTACGCAATCATATTTATTAGCCCCCATGGCCCATGGTCTTTATTTCCGATCAGCAGCATTTGCTCTAGAGAGCTGAAATTCCAGGGACACACCCAGACAGCTGAGTTCACTGCCCTTGGAGTGTGACAGGACAGATGGATTTAAGCATGGTGAAAACACAAGCTTACACACATTCCAGTGTTGTTGATAGAATGGCACTGTAATGAGAGGCAACAAAAGGAACAACCGTATTCATCACTTAGCTGTCTGCCCCCCCACTTCATAATAGAGGCTCATAACAATATTACCCAGGTTTGAATGACATCATAGCCTGTCATTAAGGGCTGTAGCCTGTCATGAGTGTGTCCAAAGTGGCTGCGCAGAATGCGAACAGTCAGGGGGAACAGCAGGCTGCTCGGGCGAGAGACGACAGGCTGGATGATCTTTATCTGATAAAGATGACTGCATTCCTCCAATCTGAGATAAGCGAGGGACTGAAAAGGTATATTTAAGTGTAAGGAAAGGGTTGATATCCTCTTACTGTAAGATATTTGGTTCAAGAGGCTGAAATGGTGCCAATGTTCAAATGAATTTCCATGGAGAGACACAGATATCTGATAAAATGAGTCACCAGTCATTCTTTCAAAAGGGCTTTATGTATTTTATTTGACTGAAAGGTAATAAGACAAAAACATACAAGCTAAATAACACAAATATATTGAGGCATATTGATGCAGGAGCACATTCAACTGGAAATATTTAGCTATAATATATATTTTTTATCAATACAAATGATTGCAATTTCACTTTATGCATAAAAAAACCCATATCTACAAATACAGCATCGTCATTGCAGTCTGTTTTTTGTTCAGTTTCTAAATAAACTGGTAATGAAATTATCTGGAAATAAACTGATGATCAAACCTCTCCTCTTCCTGCTGGAGGACCCTCATGGGAATACTGGCCTTGTATTTATCGACCAATCGGCTCATCGGAGGGGTAAAATACGAGGCTGTAGCGGAGGAGCGCGCATCGCGCAGGGTTGCGCACAGAGAAGACGTAGCTGCGACACTGAGAGGCGAAGACGCGACTAATACGGCCGAGAAGATGCAGTGAGGAGCCTCAATTTCCCAGCTAATTTCCAGCCGGGCGTCAGGGCAGCTTTAATCGAATACCGTCGAAAATGAGCGTAATCAAGGCTGGGCACGACGGCAGGGTGGACGGCGGCAGAGGCGGCCACACCGACAACGGCGGCGGCTCCCCGAGGCTCCAGCAGTGCGCTCAGCCTCCCAACAGCAGCAGCAGCAGCCGGACCAAAGATGCCAGATACCAGCAGCAGCTCCAGCAGCAGCAGCGGCATCACGGCGCGTCGATGCTGAAGCAGCCGTCTCACAACGAGCCGGCCGACGTCGTCCGACGGGCGCTGGACTTCAAGTGCCAAGGCACCCAGTGCTACAAGGATAAGAAGTACCGAGAGGCGATTGGCAAGTATCACCGCGCTCTGCTGGAGATTAAGGGGCTGTGCAGGGTTCTGGGGGATCCGGACCCCGGCTCCAAGCCCCCGGCCTCCCTCCTGCCGACCATCAGCAAGTCCACCACGCTGACAGATGAGCAGAAGGGGGCCATGGAGAATGCGGAGCTGGAGTGTTACAACAGCTTGGCCGGTAAGAGACGTCTCGCTCACCACATTCTCACATTGTCACACACACACACACACACACACACACACACACACACACACACACACACACACACACACACACACACAGTCTCATTATAGTGATCTGTTCCCTTTTCAACAGAGAAAGATACTGGGAATACTCCAGAGCTCATGAATGATTCATGAGGAGAATGAGTCACTCTCAGGCTTACCCCACTGTCCCACTCCATTTATTTGATACCCACCTCATATCGATGGTATTTTTATT
Source organism: Lagodon rhomboides (assembly GCA_039737535.1). Lineage (NCBI taxonomy): Eukaryota > Metazoa > Chordata > Actinopteri > Spariformes > Sparidae > Lagodon > Lagodon rhomboides. The sequence continues at coordinate 22,153,569 of CM077801.1, read as the reverse complement.
CACCTCCTGCCAAATTCACTCATTATATATTTGATATTGAATAACCTGACGTATCTCGTTGCCTGATGGGACACACATTATTACTCCTGCTGTATAATGAAATATTAACATTGGCTCATGCAGTGTTATCAGTAACTTTTCCACCCCCTCCTGTCATTTCCTCTCGTCCCACTCCAGCCTGCCTGTTGCAAATGGAGCTGGTGAACTACGAACGAGTGAAGGAATACTGTCTGAAAGTGCTTCACAAGGAAGGAAAGAACTTCAAAGCTCTGTACCGGTCCGGCGTGGCCTATTACCACCTAGGAGACTTCCAGAAGGCCCTGTACTACCTGAAGGAGTCACACAAACAGGAACCGTCAGGTCAGGACTGAGCTTCAGTACCGTGTCGACTGTACCGACTACAGATCCTCACTGGGTTTGGTTTGATAAAAGGAATCATGTTGGTTTCTGGTCTTATTTTCTTCAGAATCTTATGACAGCGATGGAAAAATGAGACATTGATTACTAGAAAATTAGATGAATTCAAACTAAAAATAGGTTTCAGCTTCAAATTAATATGAAGAACTGCTTGCTTTTCACTTTTTGACACAATTTTGAATTGAATACTTGTTTTTTCTGCTTCTACTCCACTACAATTGCAAGGGAAATAATGTACTCTTTGCTCCACTGAGTCTATGTAGAGCTTTAGTTAAAGTTATAGTCAACAAAAAGATGCATTATAGATTTTTCCCCCTTAGCCTTCTCTAAGTGGTATTATTGGTGCCACAGTCAAAGACGTCCAGATCATTCTCTGTTTTTATTCACTACCAACATCACAGGGCAGAATGTGAGTTTATGCATTCATCTGAGTCTATAATGGAGATGTGACGGTAGATAGAAATGGTGCCAGACTGCCAGACTGATCAAATCTACACCCGTCGTCATTTTCCCTGAGAGATTTCATGCTGGAAGTGAGGTTTATAGGGACCCAATCTAATGCTGATGGTGTCATTATATTATAAAAATGTGTCTATTGCTGCATATAAGGTTGTTTAAATAAGCCCCACTGGGCTGGCTACACCATTAAGATGCTGCGAACAGATGGATGCATCAGTAATAATAATCAGATGATATTATATATGACAATAAAACCTCCGCAAGAGCTTTTCTGCTGAATAATGACTACTTTTATTTTGATACTGTAAGCATTTTAAGCATCGTTGTATGTAGGGCTGAGCAATGTGGCCTTAAAATAATATTCAGGTATTTTTAGGCTATATCACAAATACCTCAATATCAAGATTGCATCAAAATATATACACAATGGGATATTTGATAAATAATCATCACTAATGTAGATATAATGTCTAATTTGGTGAAGGAAAGTATTAGAACAAGTAGAACAGTCGGGTTAGTTTAGAAAATGACATCACTTCACTGTAATGCAGCCTTTAAATGTCATATCACAATAGAACCATATCCAAAATCTAAGACATATATGTAATCTCATATCAAGATAATGATATATATAATAGATATTCCCCAGCCCTATAGTTTTATGTCTACTTTTGTATAGAAGCTGAACACTTCTTCCGCCCCTGCGTTTGGATACTTGTCTCAGTTGGCATTGTGAAGCCTTCACTCTGGCTTCTGCTAACTTGTGATGGGTGTTTTATGGGTATTTTTTTGTTGGCAAGTAAGCAAAAGATGACTCAGTAATATGCAGATTTTGGTGGTGGTATAAATTCGGTGGATTCCCACAGATCTGACCCGGGGCCGCTGGGATGAGCTGGCTGAAAAAGCGACACAAGAAACTGCATCAAATCTAATCAGGACTCTCAAACGAAAAGGAGAATCTTTTATCGAAGGGCTCTATCTCGTACCTGTGCGGTTGTCCTGTTAACTGTCTTAGAGGAAGTGGAGGTAAAGGCTCACAGAGGCAGGTGAAGGACTCAGGTGAATGTCTCAGACAACCAGCAGGTTTGCTGTGTTGATGTTTTCAGCAGGCGAGAGGTCCGAACAGGCAGAAACAAATTAGAAGGTTGGATGCAAAGACAATGCGTAACAGACCGACTCTGTTATGTGAGTGAAGACACCTGTGCTTTTACGTACTGTGATATGTCAACCTGAGGGGAAAGAGACATGTATATATGCAGGGGAGCTCATTAAGGGACTGGAAACAGGTGCACAGGTAGGCGTGGAAGTCATGTAACGACTGGCGTTTGGAAACACCGGGGACTACTGCAGGACGGGAGATGAATAACAGGCCGAGTGACTGTTTAACAAACATGTTCAATGCATTTCCTCCCTCATAAAACATTTGAAGAGATGATTTTTAAATCATCAGCAATGTTACGTCCATGTTTACCAGTTTGTGGTCTCTATTTCTCTGCCTTTGTTGGCGCTAGTGTGGCAGGAATGTGTGAGACATGCAGTGCTTGTACCATATATACTGCTACTAGAGGCCATCCGCCTCCTTAGGGTACATTTAACAAATATAGACTCTGCATTTAATAAAAACATCTAGAGGGAGAAATTAAAGTGGTTCTAATTTTTTGGTGACCTCCTAGAAAACCTCTGAGGGACCCAGGCCTAATTCTGGGAACCACAGCTATGAGAATCTTTTCACTTGTCTGAACCGTCGTGTCCCATTTGATGAAGTTTAAAAATAATGTTTGTTATGTGGTTTCTCTTGTAGTTCTAGTGCAGCTGCGTGTGTGTAATCAGTGACAGAGGATTCAGTTTATTTAAGGAAACAGGGTCGGACTTACGCATACTTTCCGATGTGAAGTGGGAATTAGTCACTTTGGGAAATCGTCTTCAAATGGTTCTTCTGTTCTTGTTTTTGCCGTCGTCATATAAATGTACAGTTTGGTTCAAGTTTATTTGCCAGTGTCGGTCCTGTAAGACCCTTTCAGAACCACACTGGATAAACTAAAAAACAAATGCATGCTGGTGTTTCTGGCAACAAACATCCATGAATATCTGTTATTCCTGATTTCTATTTCCAAAAACTAGTTCCTGTAGCCACTTTACAACGTCCCCGTGCCCCACTGAGTTCAGCTTAGTTGGAAGATTTATGAGCACGTTTACGCAAATTTCCTGCCTGAGCAGGAACTAAATCAGCCTTTTCCTGTCTTTGTTTTCCAGACACCAATGTCATCCGCTACATCCAGCTGACAGAGATGAAGATTCGCCGGAATGCCCAAAGGGACAAGAAAGAGGCGACATAAGCACTCGCTGTCGGATGAATTCTCGCCCGTCATAAATTAAAGCCCGACCGTGTGCCACCCAGACCTCACACGCCACAAGTTAGAGGTCCTGGTGTGACTCAATATCTGTTTGCTTTTGCCTTGCACAGCATCTGGTGGCCAGTTATGTGATTGAACTTTATCATTGTGTGCTTGAAGCATTTTTTTTTTCTGAAGAATTGTACCTGAATACTGAATTTCTGTCTCCAAAACCGCCAAATGTATCTGGTATGAATCCCAAGTATTTTTTAACCTTTACGAAACTGATGCACTGCCAGTCCAAACATTGCACATACAGGCCAACACTTGTGATAGAGACAGGAGCAACAAGGTCCTCAGAGTGAATCCAGCATGTCTGCAGGCGAGCGTAACTGTAATTTAGCAAGTGCCCTCGCACAAGATGTCTTTTCGAAATGCCATGGAGTAAATGAGTAACAACCACCTACACTTCCGTCACCACACTTTGTTTCTGAAGTACAACGAAAAATCTAGTTTTTTTTATTCTCTCGATTATATTTGAAGGTGCTTTTAGTGAGTAGGTTTTTTTAAAAGTGTGTAGGCAGGGACATCAAGAGCACATGGTTGCTAATTGCAGTATACGAACTAAAGAGACATATCACAAAATGTAAATAGGCTACGTTTATAAAAATCGTAAAAAAAAAAATATAATGGAGAAACAAGCTATTTGTGTTTATTAATGCCAAAACAAAGCACTTCACTCATAGCATTTTCTGTATCTACAAATACTGTATGTTTACTGTAAAGGTATGCGTGTAATAAAAGTGTCTATTGATTGAAGTACTTTTTGTTGTGCCGCGCTGGATTTCCCTCCTACGCTCCTAACAAGCTAAAATAGATATTTGGAGAAATGCTGATGAAACCACATTTGTAAATATACATAAGTGAACTTTACACTGTGGTAGCCGTCACAGTGAGGCCTCCTGATATAACACAGGCAATTATATAGAAGTAAAAGCATACCTTTAGATTACCATTTAAATTGATATGGCGACTAGCAAACAACAGCATCTGGAGTCGAGCGTTTGCCACCTATTAATGAGTCTAAGTCCAATTTTCACTGTCTTTTAGCTCTGTTTTTGGTCTCCACCTTCTCCTTAGGGAAATATTGCTCAGTGTTCACCAGCTAACTTCTGTCTGTCTGCTGTGTGGTCCTTGTTAGCTTGTGTCTCTCGTGTATTTGCATTAGTGTAAAGTATCCATTTTTCTCAGAAAGATAAACATCTGGTGATGTTTAACATTGAAGGTTTCTCCAGGTTTCTCAAAGACCGATCAAACCTTCTAGATGAAAGAATATTCTGTCCACTGTATGATAAAAAAAGATCTGTGACTCTGCAACTCTGTTTCCTGATATAAACCAAGATGGCAGCCACCCAGACTGATCAAACTTAGAGGGTTTTTCAGACATTGCAAGGTAATTATCTTTTGAGAATAGGGCCTCTGTGACTAAAATGTTCTGCTACATAAGAAGCACAAGCTGTTTCAAGGGTCTACTCCTCACGTCACAATGGTAAATATCTATCTATCCACATCTTGTTTTTGCTGGGTAAGTATCTTTCTGAGAGCTCTGTGACTGAATTATAATGCTAATGCTAATTCTTTGAGCACGTTAACCGTTGCTAGCCTCCACTAGCTCGTAAGGTAAATAATCGGCTCTGTAGCTGCTCAATGCTGGACGTTTTTCACCAGCTACTGTGTCTGTCTTCTGTTTGGTAACGAGCAAATAGTGCGAAGTGAGATTAATACATACATATTTTTTTGTTTTGGTTTGTTTTTTGAAGACAGCTGCCTCCTGAGGCTATGAGAGAGCAGTGCTCGTAAACTAAAATAGAAAAGTTATGGGCAGGTACAGCAAGTTTTATACCGATTAACTCAACAAGGATACACAGATAACCCAGTCGGATTGTTTACTATGATTTTACTCAAATCAGTGTGTTCCAGTGCAAATACAAGTCAGTCAGTAACAGTATCATTCCCAACCTGAACAATGTCCATCAGCAACAGTAAGATCAGCTTATTCGTGGTAACATTTCAGACGGATAATCACGCCTTGGCAACACCTCAGAGGAACAGCTTCCGTTTCAACCATCACCCTCAGTTGAAATGCTGAGTTTTTTACTCCGATCACGTGATCACATTCTGCACAGTCCTCGGAGAAAAAGCATTCACATTAACATGTACATCGAGTCACACTGGGGAGAAAGACAGATCAAATCTGAGAGAGTGCGGTCCTCCAGGCTGAGAGGTGTCATGACATTTGAAAATGAAATGAGAGAAACAAGCATTCAGACCATTGACATAATTCATAATTAGCTCTTTTTTACACGGTTAATTGGTAAGATTTATCACCTCTGTTAGCACCAGTAACCGGACAATGCCTGAAATATTGTGAATTTCCTTGTCAAGCAGGTTTAAATAACAGTATTTAAAATTAATATTTAACTCCAGTCCAGTCCAGACAAACGCAAGTAAAATTTGGAAATAAAAACCAACCAATGTGCACAAACAGTTTACTGTGTTTAGCTAAAGGAAATAACTTTTTACGACTCCTGGATTTGGGGCTGCAGTTAATGCTCGATCAGAGCCCGACCAATATATTGGTTGGCCAATATTATCGGCCGATATTGGCTACCACAGATACAGTATATCGGTATCTGCATATATTTTGTCCGATATTTCCTGATAAGACAACTTTTATTACAGCACATAATGCATAAAAAGATGCCACGTTGGACAATACAGTTTATCGTCTAACTTTGAAATACCCTGCCTCCATTACATACGTTGATGAACACATTTGAGGGATTATTGCAAAAAGTGTGTGTTTATATTCTGTGAATATAAGAATATCGGCCAAAATATACAGTATATCGATATAGAAAATTCTTTAGTCCCTAATATCAGTATTGGCCCAAAAGATTCAGTATCTGTCAGGCTCCACAATTGTTTAATGTTCATGAAATAAATTAAAAAACACTCAAGGCAATTTCCCTAAACCCAAATTGTCATCAAAATGCTAATTTTTCCAGGACAACAGTCCAAACATTCTTGATTCTCAGTTTAGAATCAGATAAGATAAAGAAAAGCAGCAGATCTCACAGCTGAGATGCTGCGACCAGGGAACATTTGTTGTTTTTACAGTTCAACAATGAATCAATTTTCAAAAATTTTGATTAATAGACTAGCTGTCTGCTTTGGCTCTGTGGTGGGATTGGAACTACTTGTGCCCTTGTTAAAGATGTTGAAAAACCTGCAGCAGAGAAATGAAAAAACAACCTGAAGGTAATTCAAAATGCATGAAACAAACGAAAGAATACGAAGCAAGTCAAACGTGGCAGCGTTTTGTCGGAAGCCACGCTCTCTCTTAAAACATTCATGGAACAGTAACGAGTGTCAAAAATCAAGGCAAATGCAACGGATTATAAAAATAAACCATCATAATAAATTAATCAATCAGCGAAATTAAATAAATCATTACAAATATAAATAATCAAGAATGAACTTCCACACATGCCGCCAGGGCCTGTTTCACCTGCGTGCCATTCAACAGGTCATGCAGTTTGCTGCTTACATAATCAAGTGATACTCAACATCCCTCATCTTTTCTTGGTCAACAATTTATGAGGCAGACATTTTACACAGTTACGAATACATAGTTCCCTTTTTAGTTTGGAGAAACACGTCTCAACTGGTGGGCCGGGACCCAAACGAGCTGCTCTGACAGGGTCACACACAGAAGACTGAACTCCACCGAGACTTATTGAGTTCTTTGATATATTTGATTGTGACTTCCTGACAGTGTTTCGGTCCCAATTCAAACCCAAGGAGTAGTGACATTCTTCTCCTAGTACAGTTCGCCGTACAAGACTGGAGACGGTGTCAGACATCATTGTTCCGACACTGTTTCAAGACTTATGCAAGGAATTGCTCATATTATACAACAGCATCCCCCTGTACCCAGAATATTACTCTGTACAAGTGATCGGTGATGACAGGTGCTCAGCACAAAACAGGAATCCATCAGCCGCTAACACGGGAGAGTGAGTTAAACAGACAAATTACAAATAATCAGAGACCGCGTTTCGTACAAATGGAAAAACCCTGAAGCTTTACATTCATGATGCTTTCCAAAAGTGCACTTCATTAAATGCACAATCTTGAACTCAGGCTCGAAATTAAGAAAAGTATGTAAAGCTGTGTGACTATTAACAGCATCCTGCTACAAAGCCATTAATCAGCTCATTCCCAAAGAAAAACAGCCTTTACATCATCTCGACAAATGACAGTGTTCCTATAACTGAGAGAAATCAAGTAGTGTTAATGCATTAACAACCCGACCTGGGTCAAAAAAGATTTTCGAATACTCTTCATGGTTTGTTTTAGCATATTTAGACGTCATATAGAAGGATTTTCATCACAACACATGTCAGAAAGGCCAAATATTAAAAGTAAATGTCTTCCTGTAATTTATTGAAAATATTGTATGTGAAGAAAGGTGAACCACCTTCATCAAGCCCCGATTAAAGCTGAAAACGGATTAATTTTGTATTAATTGGCCCACACCTGTAACAATCCAAAGGCTACCAGTAGTCCCCTCTTTGAGATAGGAGGCGTATGCACTTGGGGCTGATTCAGGACCAGAATCCAGGTCTGTAGTGGTAAGGTGAGTCTTTGGGAAAGCTGATCTCCGGTCTGCAGAGTGGGACGGTTCCGTCGCGGCACTGTCCCTCGTCCAGCTGATCCAACAGGTTTTCATTCCTGCGGGGGGAGTAGGGCGTCGGCGCCTCCATGGGGGTGGGCAGAACCACCGGGTCTCTACCAAACTCTACAGTAGGAGGTGTCTCTGTGCTGGACGTGTGGGCGGGGGACTCGCCGTTACCCAGGTTTTGTCCGTTTCCCCTGGGCCTCACCTCCGCCCAAAACACATCACAGCGAGCCCGCGGGGAAGGCCGAGGCCGAGCCACAAAGTCAAGGGTTTTGGGGCGTTCGGGGGCACAGCGACGACGGGGAGTTGGAGGGAATACAAGATTTGGATCAGGAAGTCGGGGTACCTCTAGAAAGTCTTCTTTTAAGCCTCTGAAGCCACCTGTTTTTAATAAAAAGGGAAAGAAAGAATAAAGAAAAACAATGAGAGAAAATAAAATGTTATATTTACATACTGAAATGTATCGGTTAGAACTTTACCTGTGTTCTCTAATGCTGTTTTCTCTGGCAGTGGCTCCAGATTATTAGGGAGGCAGCTCTTCTTGATGGCCCCGTCCGATGGTGTTCGACGCAAGCTGCGCGAGGAACTCGGGGCAGAGGGTACGTGTGTGGGGGTCAGAGACTGGCGGGGGTTACGCTTGAAGCTCTCAAGGTGGGTGTTGACCAGAGGGTTGACCGGGGGTTGGACGGCCAGATGCTGCGAGACACGAGGCGGTGAGGCAGGGCGGCAGACCAGCAACTCCTCGCTGTCGGTGCGCAGCAGCGAGCGCGTGGAGTTGCAGTCGGACACCGACGATAAGGACAGCAGCGTGTAAGAGGACGGCAGGCCTCGCTCGGGCAGCGAGGGTGCCGAGGGTTTCAGCGGGCTTTCCCGCCGGAACAGTCTGCGAGTCGGCGGGCTGGTGCTCCTCCTCTGGCCCCCTGTCCTGTGGAAGAAGCCCTCCCATCGCGGTTTAATGTTCTCCTCGGGTTGGGATAAAGTTAGCAGGTTGCATCCCAGTCCGACGGCCGCCAGCAGGGCTCCGCAGCCCAGCAGGACCAGCTCGGACCGCCGGCCTCCACCGGGGCTCTTCCTGCATGGCGGCGTTCCAGGAACCTGGCCGCTGGGGCAATACTCATCTCCATCACCGTCAGCACCGGCAGCTGTGTGACCCTCCTTATGGAAGGGGATGCAGAGGTAGGACTGGCCAGGAGCTGCACCTGGCTCGGTAGTGAAGCAGCAGTCTTCATTTTCTATAAGTAAGATCATTCACATGTTAATTTGGTCCAGCCATGCTCATACGTAGAAAGTTATACGTAGACGACTCAGTAGTTTATGTTTCACAGTCGACAAGATTTGAGTATCATCTGATAATCCCCAATGTTTGTCCATGTTTTGCCGTGATGAATGACATGTTAGAGCACATTAACTGGAGTAAGAACAGCTGCATGCAAACAGGAATATTAGCCTTTTATTCACTTTCATTAGCCTTGTAAACAGTTTAGTAGCAACAAACTGAATATTCTGTGCATGTAAACTTGGTCAGTGCTTCTTGAATTCCAAGCATTCAAGCTCGGTTTGCTCAGAGTGTGTGTGATGCTTTTTTCGGCCTGTTTACATTCACACAGCTGCAAACATGCACATATGTGAGTTTCAGGTCAACCACTAAGAGCTATGTTGGAGTGGAGCATCTCACTCACTCACTCACTTTCCCCTTCCATGTTTTCTCAGCCAGTCTGCCACTTCTCCAACCCTTAGCCTACAGCTTCTCTCTGTATCATTATGTGGAGTGACAAAATAGATTTTAATACGTTGGTCCAGCTTACCCATCTCCACAAGGCTTGGCACTCCAGGCACTGCTGGGCTGTGTCTCGGGGATCTGCGAAGGTTTGGGGCGCTGCAGGACCGCTGCCTGCTGCCTTCATGGGGAGGCTTCACACTGTCAGGTAGGAAGGATATTTAAAGACAGAAGTAATGACAAACCGATTCAGGTTTTGTTTTGTAAAAATATCTCATTAAACTGAGTTAAGGTGTTGACTCAGGTGCGTTTACCTGGCATCAGCACTGTGCTCCCTCTGTGGGCCACATCCGCGGGATCTACCCTTTTTCCTGGACCCCTTCCTCTCCTCATCCTCTTCATCCTGGAGGAAACCTGTGGTGCGACCCCAGGCTGTGCATCCCTCACCTGGGGTGACTGCAAAATAACACATTTAAAAAAAAAATTGACATCAAGGACAAACCCACACAAACACAAACTCTGTGCTCTTATAAAGATCAGTTAAATCAAATACAAGATTCTTATGGCGCTTACGTTGGATGGCTCTCAGGCGGGGCAGTATCGGCGGACTAGTCTGAGGACTGGAACCGCTGCTGAGTAAACTCCTCCGTCGATCATGTGAGGGAGACGCCTGCACGGTGATTTTGTGCTGAAAATCTAAATAAAGATTTAAAAAAAACATTTATAAGCTTAAAATGAGGATTCTAATTCACATAATTCTAAGATAATATATCTAAGATCGAACACTGAAAGTGTTGTTTGTAACTTTTTAGTTTAATAACAGTAAGTAAAAAAAATACAATAAAATAAATGTATTACCATTTGTAAAAAAAAATGTGCATGTTCATTTTTAACAGATTTAATTGCTTAGAAATAGCAATTCTGTTAACGAGGCTAATGTTATCATCATTTCCTGGAAGCCTAATATTATATCATAATAATATGCCTGCAGCAAGACATAGCTTGGTAGCAGGCAAGTATTAAATTTAACGTTATCAGCCAGTTGTTCTGCTGTCGTGCTGCAGGAATGAGTCCTGAAACCCAGAAATAAGTTTGCATTTTTGCATTTCTGGTTACCTAGTCTTGAAGTTGGTCCCATATCTTATTCTCTGCAATAATCCAAAATCCCATTGAGAAATCCCATTGACGTTTGTCAAGGGTACCAGGGCAATGCTAACTTCCTGGTTAGCCTGGAAAAAAACATCATCCCTGCCGCTCTCTTTACAGAAGTGTCTGCTGCTTTACCACCAGACTACAGAGCAGCTTTTGCTTTAGCTTACATGGGTCATGAAGAGGCCACTGGTTTACTGAATAGACACTATTTCATTACCAATCAAACACTCTTTGTAGTAAGTTAAAAGTATGGCATGATTATTTTAACAACCTGAAGTTCAGATGATGCTCTACAGTTGTCTAGCGTACCTGAAGGCAGGCTGATCCTGTTCCCATCCTTGAGTTTAAGGCGGTTGCGGCGGAACTTGCCCTGCCGGCTCTCCACGTGAGGCTTTTCCTGGTAGAGCTGGTGAATAATGATGTTGAGCTCTCGCTCCAGGATGTGGATCTCCCGCTCAGCGAGTTCCTGCTCGCGCCTCCTCAACGCCTCCTCCTGGCACTTCTGCTGCAGCGCCGCTTGGGTCAGCTCCTCCTCCCACGATCGCAGCTCCTGAGTGGTGCCAAACAGGAGCAACACCAGTGTAACAGCTGCATGGATTAACTGCATATTTTACAAATATATTCAACCATCTTTACCTTCTCTTTGGTCCTCAGTTGATCAAACATTTCTTGGATCTCCAGTTTCCAGTCGTCCTGCAGAGAGTGGAAGGACTCGACTGGCATCTCAAAAAAGCCAGACTCCTCGATGGCTGTCAGATGGTCCAGAATAGTTGTGAACTGCGGTCGCGAGTGGGGGTCTGGGCTCCAGCAGTCTGTGGCAAAAGATGAAAAACACACTCAACCACTTGAGCCAATTTTGCCTCTGCAAAAAAAATATTTTTGGCTCTTTAAGTGGTTCCAGAGAGTGATAATCTAGTCTGTTTGTTTATCTGATGCTGCTGAGCCATATTTCAGGGGCTTTTCTTGTTGCAGCGGATAAACAGACTCATTTCCTTTTTTAATCAGAAATGTTCAAAAGTATTTTTCTGGCACATTAACTGACGCTTGTGTTGTGGTTATGCCCGTGGCTCTCCATGACAAAAAGATTGAAGACAGTTCTGCAAAAACTAACCAATCATTTCCATTTTCCAAATGTGTTCCTCTTACCCTCCATAAGACGTGCAAAGGGCTCAGGACAGGTCGAAGGAATGGGCAAAGCCAGTTTGTTCATCGCCACCCCGTAAGCCACTGCGAGACCATCGATTCCCCGAAATGGAACTTCTCCTGTCAGCAGCTCCCACAACAGCACGCCATAACTTTAACCCCCACCCAAAAAAGGAAAAAGAAAAACACAGAAAACAGTTGCTGAATGTAAATAATCACATTTTGCAGTCATGTAAAAATCAAAGTGAGGCACAAAATTTGTGATTGTTGTAGGATTGACTCATATGGCCATTAAACAGTGCGAAACAAACCATTGAAATTATTTTGTATCATCATTTGACCAGCGTTTATTCTATTCCAGTTTATTCTGTTTATTCTATTCTGTCTTTACTGTTATAGGTCAGGCTGCCTTCTCTTGGCTCTCTCACTGATCAGACGTTAATCCTGGGAAACCCCACATTCAGTCAGCAACAGCTCAGCCGCAGCAACAGATCATCAGAGAGAACACACATCAGTGAAGCAAACGGACTGTCTCGCAGCATCACTGCACTGTGAAAATGAATCACATTTTGATATTCATATATGGTCATCTTTGCTTTAGTGGTCTGAAAGATATGATGGTAGTTTAACCTGCACTTAGAAATGAAACTGATGGTTATTTACATTATTGAGTAGTCTCTCGTTTAATCCATGATATCGTTAGGTCAAAATGTATATCACAGTGTTTCAGAGCTCACGTTGGCGTCCTCAAAGTGCAACTAACAATCCAAAACCCAATGAGACTCTACTTAATATGATGTACAACACTTTGGCTTAAAATCTGGCTTGATGAAACTATTTTAACGAAGCTTTTGTCGATCAACTAATCAAGGTCCTTGTAATAAGCACTGTCTCTTTAAATTCTCCCTTTCTGAATACCCACTCTGCTCTGATTGGTCAGCTCACACAGGCCTGACCCAGTACCGCTAACAACAACAGAGCAGCTGTGCTTAATCAATTCTTACATGCCAAACAAGCTGCAAGGCGTAAATCATGCAAATGTGTGACATGGTGACGCAGTGTGATGTCATGAAGTCACGGAATTAAAGGCGGGACTGCTGACGATGTGTTTCAGGAGCGGTGTTTTCTGTGGGAGAGAGGAGCTCCGGTTGGTGCAGACTTTGACCTTTTTAACTGTCAAGATCTTTTACGTGAACAAGAAGCTAATAAAAGCACAATGTCTCCTTTCACTATGCTTTGTGCAGCCACCGGATCTAAAGTGAGAGCAAAGACTTTTAAGGGCCTGATTTGATATTAACTTACACTTATTACAAGGACCTTAATAAAAATATTTATATAATACAAACCCTTGAATATATCTTGACAGCTCTCGTACAAGACTGAAATGGATAAATCTTTAATGTATCTCAGGTTGTCCGATACGGATACCAGTATTGGAAATGCCCCCGACATGGCCTAACATGCTTCAACAAACAAACTGTACCCTGTAACTTCTCACCAGCATCACATACAGCTGTATAGAGCTGCAATGGTGAATTGAATCATCATTTAAATGTGAATATTTTCTGCTTTATTTACAGCACATAAACCTAATGTTGAATGCATATTTATAGTTGTATCTACTCTGTAGCCTCGTCTAGTTTTGTCCCCGTCTCATCACAACAGTCTGTTCTTTCCCAATGTGCCAGTCTGTGCCTCGTTACTATGGCAACTGCTGCCCGAGCTGAACTTTTCCTTATGCACGGCTGACGGGCTGATTCTCTTCCTGGCTCTGTCTCCAGATCTACAACCTGGGTGCAGTTTCTCCGCTGCCCACCTCCAAATGTCGCTACCCTTGGAGAACGTAGACGAGCGGATGACTTCGGGGGCCATCCAGGCGTAGGTGCCGGCGGCGCTCATCTTGGTGGTGCGGTGCCACTCTCGAGCCAGCCCGAAATCTGTGATCTTCAGAGTCTTGTTGCTGAGGTCTTCCATCTCAACCCTCTCAAGGATGAGGACTGAGAGAGGTGATGGGGGGATTGTGGTCGGTAGGATGTGGAGGAGGGGGGAGGGTGGGATGTGCGTGCAGATAGGCAGGTGGGTTGACGGTAAAATTAAAAGGTTTTCAGGTAATCATCACCAGGGATTGCAATGCAGCGGGAGAGGGATCGTCGGGCCCACGATAAAACAACACAATGCATGTGGAAACGCAAAGAATCAGACACATGGCGGATGAACAAAACAGGGTGCGGTCGGTGGGAGGCCATGATGAAAGGATTGGAAGGATAAAAGCGGAGTAGAGAAGAGAGAGAACAAACAGAGAAACCAAGAAACAGTGAGCGACTATACAACAGAGGGAAGCAGAGATGAAAAACCTTGATCAATGCTAACATCTCAAACAAATACTACAGCTAAACTACAGAAATAGCCTCTTACGACACACCCATTTGCTCTGATACGCTTTTAAAAAATGACATACAACATTTGCTAAAGCAAAGTAGTGCTCCTCCTAACCACACAGTCACTCTCCCCCCCATTCAGCTCCACAATGCCAGGCCATCTGCTGTGGCTGTGCCCAGTGGAGAGGGTGTGTCTGCAGGCTGCGGTGCACATCAAGCGCCCCTTCATCTGCTGCTCGTGTGGCTCTAATGCGACAGACGCACTTTCCAAAGAAGAAACATGTGGCTGAAGTGAACCCAGCTCCCGTGTAGCTCGAGAGGTGGAACATGAAACAAGCACGGCTGATTCCCCCCGAGGCCGATCACGCTCCAAATGTATGCACTCACCGTAATGCACTGCGCTTTAGAAAAGAGCGTCTCCTAATGGCATGTAAGGTTAACGGGAGGCGGGAGAGGTGGATGAAAGGTTGACGGTACAAACAAAACAAAACCGTTGCGGATTAGCTTACGGATAAACAATATCGTAAATTAAGTATTTGGTGCTGTTATATGAGTTACAGTTAGGTTTGCTGCAGAATTGATCATCAGCAAAAGTAACATGACGTCAGAACAGCTCATTCAAAAATTGTAATTGATCACCCACATGCTGATGGAAAGTGGTGAAGTTTCATAGTCCACAGAACATCTCTGGAGCGTCACAGCAAAACAGAGTTGCAGCAGTCTCCTCAACGACTGAAGTAGATGGAGACTTGTTTTAAAAAGTAAAAGAACTACCAAGAAAAAACATAAAATGACTCCACACAGCTCATCTGATGGGAAATAAACATTATTTTCACCCTCCACGGTGGAGCTTGTGCACCCTCAGCAGAAGATTTCTGCTTAAAAAGGCAGCAAATAAGCATTTTCTCAAATCAATTTGTGATACGCCAGACTTTTTTTGGCGTATCTACTTCAGTTGTTAAGGAGAACGCTTCAATGCTGTTTTGCTGCGAAGCTGCAGAAATGTTTTGTGGACTGTGTAAGTTTGCCCTTATGGATCAGTGCTGCAAAGTGTTTCAGCACAGACATTAGGCTAGCCTGCTCACACAAAGAATTATACATAGACTGTCATCACTGTCCTGCAAATTATTATTATTTATTATTTTGCTAATAATGTGTTGGATTAATGTGAATGTGCATTTTCAGGCATGTAAGCTTTTTAAAAACATAAAAAGTTTGAAATTACTATCAAATAACTGTTTGGCCTCCTGCCTGCAGTGACTCTGAGGACCCCCCGGGGCTGATGGACCCCCTGCTGAAGACCCAGATGTGAGAGGGAAAGTCAGAGGATCACCAGAGTCATTAGGATACATCCTCTTTGCATCATCTGTGCAAAATGAAGTGGCTATACATGCAGAAAAAGGCCAGATAATTCAGTCTGGGTCAAAGATGTTGACCGACTGACATTATCATCCCCTGAACCACATTACTAGCGTGGGCTAGAGATGACGCTGTTAAGGCGTTTCTCGTTTGTTAGCCTTTTTTTAGGGATTAAGCTTTATAATATTGCCACCAACCACTTCATTACCACAGTGATGCGTCACAGGGTTAGGTCTCAGCGTACCACATCCTTCCCCTGCATCTCCAGCGACTTCTGTAACCACTGATTAAACAAGAGTGTTTTTCAACTGAGCTGTGTGGACCTCAAATAAAGTCGACGGGAAATCTGTTCTAATTCGATTGTAAATAAAAGCACAGACGGCTCCCACCTGGCTCCAGAACAAAATACAAAAACAAAGAAACACTGGCTTTGAATCACATAGAAACCTGACAGCTCTCTTCTTAGAAACAAAAATTGAGAGCAAAAGTTTGATTTGGCGCCTGCATTGATTTATAAAAGAGGAAACTGGCATCCTGTACTTCCCATCCTCTGCTGAGGGCATGGGTTTTCCCCACAGAGCCCAGGATGGCAACCAGTTAGACTGACACTTAACACTTTAAAGCAGCCTATTGGAGGTGAAGCGTCTGAGCTGATCACCAGCGAACGGGCCAATGGCAGGCAAGGAGCCGGCCGTATGTATCATCCGAGCCTCCAATGGGGAGGCTGGGGCAGAGCATTGTGTAAATCCCCAGTAATAGGCTTGGGATTTAGGGGATCCAGTTGGGTAAAATGCAAGATTACGAGTGCTCCACAAACATACATGCACACTCCTTTTGCTTTCTGCTCTCTTTTTTCTGAATGGTGATTAGTAGAACTGAAAGTCAGAATGTGTCTGGATTA
Source organism: Lagodon rhomboides (assembly GCA_039737535.1). Classification (NCBI taxonomy): domain Eukaryota; kingdom Metazoa; phylum Chordata; class Actinopteri; order Spariformes; family Sparidae; genus Lagodon; species Lagodon rhomboides. Next base: position 22,136,966 of record CM077801.1, on the reverse strand, counting down.
AACAGGATGTTCATTCATTTTATATCATATTTTAAATGTGCATTATGTGAGTTTTTTTGTAATACATCTGTGGGAGAAAGTCTTTACTTTTCCAAACTATGGATTTAAAAAACAACACATTTTCCGGCCTGTATTTGGTTTGAAATAAACCTCCCCCATCTGCATTTATTGATCGAACAGTCGATACTAATAACAGCTTTGAGTATCCATAATTATATTATAGCTGATTGCAGGACAGGATACAATAAGTTATGCCACAAATTGATGAAACTGCAAAAGAGTTTATGGAAATGTAACTATGCAGCAAAGATGCTGAGGGTTAGGGCTGTAAATAACAATTGTTATTAATATTGATCAATCAGGTTGTGGTTTACCCTGTAAGTGGACAAAAATATTAACAAATGGTGATCAGAAGTTGCTCATATCTCACTAAAACTAAATCTGCAATGATGTAAAACAGAAAAATATACAGCTAGAGGAAGAAATAGTTTGTTGAATTAAAAAAGGCAAATATGCTTTAGTTCTGTCTTCTCAAAGGTGAATATTTACTGTTCTTTCTCCGATTTATAGAACCTAAAACTCAATATCCATGAGTTTTGGGCTGTTGGTAAGAGATAACAAGCAATGTGAGGACACTGCCTTGACCTTTAGGACGTTGTTATCTGCATTTTTATTATCTACAGCCTTTTTTCAAAAGAAGAAATCCTGATAATGATCACCAAATTAATTACCTCCACCAAGGAGATTATGTTCTCGCCTGTGTCCGTTTGTCAGCAGGATTACACAGAAAACTACTGAACAGATTTCCATGAAACTTAGATGGAGGCCCAGGAAAGACCCCGTTAACTTTTGGTGCAGATCAGGGAGTTCTTTCTCACATTGCGGTATCTATGAATGAGAACAATTTCATGTGGATGCAAGAAAAAGTCCACATCTAGCAGTATTAAAAATGTGTGATATTGGATCAGGCTTGATTGATTTAAAGGGGAGTGTCGGGCTTTGGCAGAGGTATGCGCTCTACTGAGTGCCATCCGAGTTGATAATGAAAGCAATTGTTTAAAGTTGCAGCCCTGATTAATGTTCTGGTGACTCTAAAATCAATTAATCAGCTGATCATTTTTCATGAAACTTCCACTGAGATCACTGCAGAAATAAAGGGAGTCTTACTGTTGCTGGACTTGAGGTCCCGGTGGATGATGGGGACGATGGCCTGGCTGTGGAGGTAGAACATCCCTCGGGCGATCTGCACGGCCCAGTCCACCAGCGTGCACGGGGGGATCCGTTTCCCCGCGAGGGCCCGGTTGAGGGGGCCTCCCCGGGCGAACTCCATCACCAGACACAGGTTGGGCTCCTGCAGACACACCCCCAGCAGCGCCATGATGTTGGGATGGTTGAGCATGGCGAAGAGCTTGGCCTCCTGGCGCACGCTCTCCAGAGTCTGCTCCGCGTCCTCGTCGGGGTCCCGCCGGGCCGCCTTCACCGCCACCTCCGAGCCGCGCCACACCGCACGGTAGACTTTCCCAAATCCGCCCACGCCGATGATCTCCTCCAGGGTGAGCTCCGAGAAGTCAATCTCCAGGACTGAGAAAAAGAGGACAAAGATTCAGGACAATCACAACCTCCTGAGACAGTATTGATCTTCATAGAGCTGTTACATTTTTTTGGAGGACATTAGAGGTCGGGGTCAGCCCGTCTGGAGCTGCTGGGGATTCTCTGTTTTACTCTTCAGCGAGGCCAGCGCTTTGCTTACAAGGATCTCAGAAAACCAGGTCACCGAGTTGAGGGATGTTTCCTCTAAGCCACCCTGCTGCCCCAAATACAAGATCTGGTGGAGCCACCCCTCCTGCTATTACACAAGGGTGAGCATCTGTCTTTAAGTCTGGCTGGGATGTGAGGAGAATGAAAGAAATGATGGATGGGTGGAAGAGAGGATCACCCTCTCCTCTTCAGGAAGGTGTGTGTGATGATGTGAGCGGCAGCTTTTGTGTCCGCGGCTGCAAACTCTCACGCAGACTGACCTTGATGAATATTTCAGGTGTGTGAAAGTAGGCCAGCTGCTGCTGAACATGAAGAGATGAAAGACGGAGACAGCCAACAAAGACAGATGAGGTGGCGCGGTCCACCAAAGCAACCGGGGCTGACGGAGGTCGCAGGACGGCCTTAAAAACACACTTTACTAGGATACAGATGTGAGATGTCTTATCATCTGTGTGGAAAGCTAGCCTTGCTTTGTGTTTCCACTCTAGGTGATTGTGCTCACTGTTTCTCTCTGAGGCCTCGGCTGCACATTTTTTGCAGCTTTGTCTCCAGCATTATGTGGCTTCTCTTTTTGCAGCACAGTTCTGGTGCAAACACCACCAGTCACCATGAAACTGAATGCACATCACACCACAACAAAGGTCTCATCTAATGTATCATGACACTTGCATGTACAGGAGGCTGTACTGCGCACGGTAACGTGAGTGCCGAGGCGGGGTGCATCTCTGACCGCAGCTGGCTGTTTGTTTGACAGGCGGTGTGATGAATAATGGTCCTGAAGCTGCGAGGATGCCCGGACCAGCCTGTTTCTAGGCCATCAGGAGGAGTGCACTGCGCCTACCGTGACACAGCACTCTCAGCGTGCTTTATCTGGCCTCCTGACAGCAGACAAGGGAAGACCTGTGCTCTGTTTCGGCGAGGATAGCACAGCTATTTCATTTGGCATGAAGCACAATGGGATACTCACGGTGCAGAGGAGGCACGGAGTACTGCTGCTCCGGGCTGTCCCGTATTTCCTCCGGAATGCCATTCCCTCTGCTCACATAATTGGACGGGAAAATGCCAACCCGGTCCGCTATCATACCGGTCCACCAGCCCTCGTCTCCCGACACAAGGGAGTCTTTGGACAGGACCTCCACCAGGTCCCCCTTGCGCAAGCTGAGCTCGTCCTCCGCAGTCGCCTCATAGTCGAACACGGCCGTCCAGAAGCCCGCTGCGGCGGGTCCCGCATCCGGCGCGGCGCTGATGCCATTCTCCGGTGTGGGCCAGCGGAAAACATCTGCCTCTGCTTCTTCCGAGGAGGACACGCACGCCTTGGGACTCAAACTATTGTCCAAAGCGGGTTTGAAGACATCCATGGACGCGATCCATAGGGGCGACCTGGATCACTGCAGGCGCATCCACCTGACGCGGCTGGCTGGCGGCTCGGTGCGCCCTGCGTCTCTGCACACTCGACACACGCACGCACACACGGTCTAAGTAGCGGCTAATCCCGCACACAAACACCGCAGGAAACCGGAGGCTCCATTCTGCTGCATCGTCTGCCTTTCGGGTCCCCGCTGGCCGCTATCAAACAGCTCCAGCTTGGCGATTTTCGATGCACAATCCTTCGCCAATCATCGCTGTAACTCCTCGGACGCACTAGTCTTTATTTTAAGCCAATTGTGCCAACGTGCGAATCATCCTCGCCTTCCCATTGGCGCACGGACGCGTCACCAACACCTCATGTCCCGCCCTCCGGTCGGCGTCAAACGCTCTCAGCGTGAACCTGCCTTCATGAACGCACACACACACACACACACACACACACACACACACAGAGGGAAGCGTTTCTTTTCTTCAAATATTCTCCTTTATTTAATTATTGACCCCCTCAGAAAAAACAAAATGACCAAAACATAACAAAAAAACTCAACCTAAAGTTAAATTCCATGCACAAGTCCCTAAAATAAGAACAGAATCCATAGCAACAGTCAACATAACAAACAACCAAATGAACAATCTCAACTAGTTCAGTGGTGTGATGAGAGAACAAGGTGTGTGTGTGTGTGTGTGTGTGTGTGTGTGTGTGTGTGTGTGTTGAAATTCAAACTCCACGTGTTAAAATCTTAAAGGATTCAGAAACAAACCACAGACATGAACCTGAAACACTGTGTGGTGAGACATCAGGAACATACTGCAGCTGTGAAGGGCAGCGACAGGTCACCCAGCTCAGGTGCTGCAGGTTCACACACAGCAGAGATCCAGTGACAGTGTTTCACATCAGCGTTCAGTCGGCACGAAGAAAATCCACCCAGACTCCAGAAGCACTTCAGTCCACCTCCTGACACATTTCACACGCTTCTGTTCGCACATTTGGTGTTTTAAAGAAAGTGTGTTTAGGAAGACGAGATGATGTATGGAAGAGGAAAAATGGTGAGTAAGAAATGCTCTTAAATTTACAGATAAGTCAAAAGTTTGGCTATGATATGAGATAATATGCCCAAATTTTAGTAAGTCAAAGCTAAGTGATTAAAAAGTCAAACTCTTATCTTAATAAGTTAAAGAATAACGAGTCACTTAGTCAACATCTTGGGTTAATAAATCGAAAGTATGACATAAGTCAAATCTTTTGGCCTTATATGTCAAAGCTAAGTGATTAGATATTATGAGTCAGTTTGTGGGATAATGAATCAAAAATATAACCCTGCATGTCAAAATAAAGTAGACGAATATTCAAGTTCTCAAGACTTTTCATCTTTTACAATTTAAATGTAATAGTCTGCATTACTTGGTGATTCTGAGGTAATCGGTTTCCTGACATTACTTTAAATTTACAATGTCACTTACCAAAGTCAAAACTATAGAATAGTAAATCAGAAGTGTGAACTAAAAAGTCACTTTTAGCTCAGTGAATATGACAATATAGCAAAATGTTTTACTTTTATCTCTTCAAATTCTGTTTCATACTTCTGACTTGTCCTGAACTTTTTTGTTTTTATCATGACTTCATCCTTGTTTTTGTCTTCTTCTGTTTTTATTGACCTCGTCACAGTGGAAGTCATCTTTAGAGGGCTGCCTTCTTTATTTTTTTATCTAATCAAGACTTGAGTGAACTTGTAAGTGTGAGAGTCAAGATAAGTGTGAACGATGATGCAAATGCCTGAATAATAATAATAAAATGCTCTTGGCTACTTTAACAGCATAATGAAAAACACACAAAACCACCCATGACAGGCGAAATGTGGTTTGTCTTAACACAACCGAGAGGCTTTGATAGATAGTGTTGCAGATATGCAGTGAAATGCGATCGACAGTCACGGAGATTAATGAGATAAAGATATGGGACACCAGACAGAAGACTGGCTTCACAGAAACTGACTGAAAGTATTTGCAAGCTGACAGAAATATTTTAAATGGTACAAAGTAATCAGTCGATTTCTGAATTCAGGAGTCATTTCATCAGTGCCTGGAGGGAACCCTACATCATATAAAAACCCTACTCCTCCATGTGTCCACTGACACTGATTTGAAAAGAGAGTAATAAAGTATTAGATATTTTTGTCTGTTATCTTGATTTAAAGGATTTGGTTTGTTTGTAGAAACCTTTCAGAAATACGATGTCAGTTTGTGATTTTACCCTCATAGAACATGGAAGTCGTTGATGATCAATTAGTGTTATTGTGTGACTTTGCTGTTCTAAAGGGTTAGTTTGAATCCAAATACACAAAACTGTTTGTACCTATTAGTCATTTAAACAACAAAATATGTAAAAGGGACCCTTTTTGTGTCTTTAGTTTAGCCAGAATCAGCTGTTATATCTGTATCTTCATATTCACCAGACTCCATTGACAAAAACAGCGATTTTACCCTCACTTGAACATGGAAGCTGCTGGTCTAACACTGCCTGGATCATTAACTTTGTTTGTGTTATTGTTTCACTTCAGTGTTTTAAAGGGTTAGTTCGGATCCAAACTTATGAACCTATTAGTAATTTAAACACCACAATGTGGAAAAATGGAGCCCTAGTTTAAATTACCCTTTAAATCAGTGACAATATGATATTAGCATGTGTTTTTTTTCACAGTCTCCAAGTGGACACGTCGTCAGATTTGAAGAAACGAGGCTTGTTGACGTCAGTGCAAACGGCTCGATCTGAAAACAACACCGTCAGCTTTGGAAATTTGCTTTTTTATTTTGACATCTCATTGCAGGCCAGGAAAAACATACCAATCCATTAAAATGTGCCCCTTTTCTGTTACACACACAAAGAAAAAAAAACAAAGTTAAAAGAACAGTATTCACCTTGTCAATGAATCTTTCCTCAGTGTCTCACAAACATCATCAACCACAAGTCCAAATACTGAACGGGTGAGCTTTCACTTCCATCCTGCAGGCTGAGAAGAAAAAAAAACAAAAAAAAAACAAAAAGACTGGTGCCTTGAGAGGTGATGTGTATGATAAATATATATCATCTTTTACATAATTAAGACATGTATTTTTTAAGACATGAAATGACAGAAACTGAATTTTCGAGTCGTGCCCTTTGTGAAGACCAGCCACAACTGGAAGAGGACGCACAGCCTGGCTTCAGCACGCCAACATGCACATCACACCAACACACACTGGCCGACGTTCCTGCTCAACACATCCCCCCGGAAGATAAAAATCAAGAATACAGCCAAATAAACGATATAGAAACAGCCACTAAAGGCCGAGATAAAACTAAGAAACACTGGCAATTCCTTGACATCATGAACACCTGCTGAACTCGAGACTGAAAACATTTTCCCGTTGCAGGATTTTTTTTTACCAAGGAAAAGGGTGACAAAGAGCCTCGCTGACCCCGAAAAAACAAAACAATAAGAACTTCACACTTCCACGGACACTGGCTCAGATGAAGCGACTGCAGATAAACCTGTAAAATGAGATGTGAGAGTCGTGTTGACATGCTTCCCCCAAACCCCCAGGACACCGATACTGTGTCTATGTAAACATACACTGAAAATTATGTACATAATGTGGGTTTTTTGTGTGTTGCCTCTGAATTGGGGGCAGTCGGCCCCCCAGCTGTCCTCCCACTTGTGCAGCAGTGGACCCGTCGCTCTACTCCGAATGTGTGTGTGTTTACATGTAAGAGAGAGAGAGAGAGAGAGAGATAGAGATAGAGTGGGGCGAGCAGGTGTGTGTGTGGTCCAGGGCCGGGGGGAAGAGCATCCGATTCAGCCACGAGACTTATTTACAACACTGCTCACCACAGAGGAAGAACACTGAGGAGGAAGAGGAGGAGGAGGAGGAGGAGGAGTGCTAAGTAGAGAAGAAGAAGACCACAGGGACTGGAGATTGACATCCCCCTTGTGGAAATACAGTGTCACTGCCACTAACTGTCACTTTTTTTTTTTAATGATTATTATTTTTAACTGATGTTGCAGTCCCACCTCTTTGGTAATCTCTTGAGTGATTTTGAAATTAGCCAAAACAAAAACAAAAAAAAATTGACAGATTAAATACTAACATACACTTCTTATTTTTTTTTTTTGTTAATGTAAATTAAGTAATAAACATATTTTCTGCTGCTCATGGGAGTTTCGAACGTGTAAGAGTGTTTTTTTTTTTCTCTCGTTTCTTAAAAACAAAGCACCAGTCGTGTGTTCAACAGCATTCAGTATCAAATGTCAGGCTCGTTTCGTATTCGACCCGGAGCTGTCTGCTGCTCGGACGCTCACGCCAGGCTCTTCACACGGCTTCTTCACTGAAGGGTTTCAATCCAAAACACTCTTTACACAATGAACACAAGTAAAAACTGTAATCTATGAATCAATAAAACACCTACAAATCTGTAAGGGGGAATCGTCTTGATCTTCTGCAGTGTCAAGAAAGGAAAGATTTATTGTATTAAAGCCGCACTTGGCAGCTATCTGAATGAATGGTGAGAGAGCTGTAACTTCATAACATCTGTATGTATAGAATCACCAGTCAAATCTGTTAAAATAAACTGTGACTTTGCCCCAAAATAAGACTTAAAACATGATTTATACTTCTAGTCGCCTACCAATAGCGCTTGGACAAATGCAAGTTTAATTTCTGTTTTTGTAATCTTGTGTATTAGCATCATATCCTCCTCTTCCACGCTTATTATTAACTGTGCGCTCTTTTCTCGCTTTTGGAGGGGTGTGTCGTGAACTGTCATCTCTTATTTAAAGTCTCTGATATGATAGGCAGATGTCGTGTTTTCAGCTTGTCCTGCTGCCCCCAAGTGGCCAAAAATCTGTAAATGCAGCTTTAAAAAAAAAAAAAGACTATGAGCTATTTTAGGATGAAGCTCTTCAGTTGTGCAGCTGAGCAAAGAGCTGGTGAGTGTCGGCAGCAGACGTCCCTCCCTCCACAGGCACTCTGTTCAGTCCATAGTGACACCTTTTTAATATTGGCCTTTTGCACATGTACAAGTAGAAGTCTCCATAAATAGAACTATACAGCAAAGTGCATGGAAGGAACAGTACAAAAATACCTCTGAATTTACCTCTGCAGCAACACGTTTTATAATTTTTTTTTTCTCTTTTTCTTGTTTTTTTTTTCCGGATTTCTGATTGAAAAGGTGAAAACTCGAGTGAGACCAAGATATCAGTAAATAAATAAAATACAATGTCATACTTTTTACCTAGGCAAGATACATAACTCTTAGAAATGTGAAGACATCGTTCCAGTATATAGTTTGACCCCCCGCCCACCTCCCTCATCCCGCTTAGCCACAGCAATCCTCTGTCGTTAGAGCAGAAGGTGACCACATTTAAACAAATATTCAAAATATACAGAAAATATGGAAATATAGTATATATAGATACGTAGAGAGTACGGAAGTAATGTTCAGGGCAGTTTGACCATGTTCACTGTGTCCACCTCTCCGCCTGTGTTTGAATGGTGACTCATCTGCCAGTATGAACTGTCACTGTCGCTCCTCTTCTTCTTCTTCTTCTTCTTCTTCTTTGTGTGATTTCTGAGAAACTCTGCAGTGCTCCTTAGGAAACTATGCAAATAAAAATAAATACTATGAATCCATCCCACGGTCACTCGACAACATATTCCCGTTTTTTTACGATATAATCTTTTTAGTAATTCCTTAACATAGATCAGAAAATAGTTCTTTTTATTCCTCTTTTTGTGTGTGTCTGTGTGTGTTTTGTGTGTGTGTTTGATTTTTTTTTTGTTTCGTTTATTTTTTGCGTTTTTATCCCCAAAATACTTTTTTAGAAAAAAAGTCGTTCTCGTCAGATGTTGAGAAAAATATATACCTCTGATTAACTCAACTCTCTCCGGATATAAGACTGCGGTCTCTTCCAGTGGAATGCAGGACCACCCCCGGGATCGGCATCTTCTGGACTCGGTGGTAAACCCAATCCCAACTGTAAGCACACTCGCTCGCGCAGGCTGAGGACGGCTCTCCTATAGCCACGGCGAACAGGCCTGTCGGCACTAGAGGGCAGGATGCACACCTCCAAGCATCCTTACAGAAGGGGTTGAGGGAGAGAGAGAGGGAGAGGGAGGGGGGTGTCTGGGAAAACCCCGGGTTTACCTCTCCTGTCCTTTCATAACACACAAGACTGACCCAAATTCCACAGTGAGAATTCACTCTTTTACTTCTGAAGTTGTACTTTAAACCCCTGTATGTGTGTATTCTCTCACGCCGAGGTCTTTCCCGTTTAGAAGCCCTCTATATGACAGTAGGCCTCCAGACTGGAGAAGAGGATGTAGAGGAACCAGAGCCCGAAAAAGAAGGCCGACGTAGCCAGTCTGTGTCCCCGGGGCCCGCCCAGTTCTCCTCCGATGTGGGCCCGGCGCCGGTAAAGCAGCACCGAGATGGCCAGGAAGGCGAAGATGGTGAAGAGGGTGACGGAGAAGGCCAGCGAGCCGGCTTCCACCACGAACGGCTTCCCCTGCATGTGCCAGTAGATGGCGGCCACCGACCAGGCCATGCCGATCCCCAGGAAGACGTTGACGGCGTTGCTGCCGGTCACATTCCCGATAGAGGCGTCTGCGTAGGTGTCCTGGACCGCTGATACCTTACTGGCAAAGGTGTCTGTGGAGAGAGGAGACATTTGTTGTAATCAAAGTTCATTTGGAAATAAACTTTTCTCAGTTCACAGGGCAACTTTTGAAGTTCCAAGTGCCCAAATGACCTACAAATTCTCAAATTCTTAGCCAAAATGAATGATCTACTACATCCTAAATAACTTAATCACTTCTGGGTGTAGCTGTGCGGTTTGATCAGATCTGACTGACAACCAACCATCATAGTCGTTACATTTTGATCCAAGTGCTGCTAAACTGAGATTATTTCCTGGCCATCACCTCTTTCAAACTGAGTCTCACCCACTTCAAACCATCGAGAGGAGAACAAACAACAGAAGTGTCTCGTCTAAAGCCACCGAACTGCTCATTCTGCTGAATCGTCCGCAGCTGATTGAGAAAGTAGTTTCTCAGTGCCTTCTAACATCGCTACACTCTTGTCTAATTCAGAGTATAATTTCAATAAACAAATGAGACCATCGAGATAATTAGCACTAATGCTAGTGCTAATACATAAGACTACAAGTCCCAAAGTTCCTGTTTCCTTTCATCCACTTCCCCCAAAAGATTTTCAGTTTCCTGAAGTAGATAAACACTCTATATTTTTTCCATTTCCTGCCAAATCCACCTGCCACTCAAAGCATAAATTTCACTGTGGAGGCTGGCAATCTTCTCTGTATTGGTCTTGTTTGTTTATACTATATATATTTTTTCTCCTCCTGAAAATGAGCGCAGTGATGATTTATTAAAGCTGCACGCAGGACCTTTAATAACAAATGTGCTGACAGCGTCAAGGTTTTTGGTGACACATTCTTCCTGCTGGGTGAAAATGTCAGTCTGGAGGAAATAAGAATATCAGCCATCGTGATGACGAAGCATGTTCGCCGTTTGAAAAAGCCCACGAAGCTGCATATTATTCTCGCACTATTAAAGAAGCGCATAATCCATCAACTGCCGTGAAAAGACATTGATATGCAGAACCTAAGAGGACAGACTCTCACGTTACAAATATGATTGCACTGACAGTGAGCGTGTCCTCACCTGGGACGGATGTACCGAGCGCCACGAACACCACAGCAGTGACCGAGTCCTTGAGGCCGATGGTGCAGCCGAAGTGAGACGCCAGGTCCCCGATGACGGCCGTGAGCAGGCCGATGATGATGATGGAGACGACGAAACAGGCCCAGCCGTTCAGGTAGTCCGTGGGAGGAACGCAAGCAAACAGGACCTTCCAGAAGACGGTGAGGAAGTGCATGACGTAGTCGAAACAGGACGGCAGCCGTTCTTCCCCCGTGTCCTCTTCGTCCTCATCTCCTGGGTCAAAGTGGGGCCGAGCGGGGGGAGGGAGGGGACGGGCGGCGGGGGAGACGAGGGTGTGAGAGGTGGGATAGATTGAGGCGTAATGGGATGACAGGAGGGAGCAGAGCAGCAGGGAGGAGGAAGGGATGGCAGAATATTTGAGCAAAGATAAAGAGAGAGGGGTGAAGGAGGGGAAGTAAATATTAAGCAGAGGAGGCAGAGAGCAAAGAACACAAAGAGATAGAGGGAGAAAAGAAAGTTGAGAGAGAGCAGGGAGGGAAAAGAAGAGTTGGAAAAGATAGAGGATCGATGGAGGAGATAAGGGAAAACACAGAGGGGAAAGAAGAGAACAACACTCACTTAGAAATGGCACATTCACTTCTTCCTCAGCGTGAGACATCGTATCACCACAGCCCGAGGTTACTGTTGTGTATAAATGTGCTACGAATACATATCTAGATGAAGAACTGCCACAGGATGTGACTCATTTTTAATTAATTCAAAGAGCATCAAAGTTTCTGGTTTTTAATGGATGGGGACGAAGTTTGCACGAGGATTAAAAATGAGCTCTTGAGAGAATGTTCAGGGTAAAGAAAGGTTCACTTTTAGGGTTCCTGGCTCGTGTTACAGTTAGAAAACTGTTGTAAATAAGGTTGATTTTAGAAAGTGGATGATGGTTGACACTACAGACCAGAGCTGCCCAAAGTGGGACCCAACGTGAGGTTTAATTTGCTCTTTAATCATGTAGGATCCCTAATTATTTATCGTTCTACATAAGCTGAACACAGCGGGCAGAGTGACACTGCACAGGACGTTTCGATTGTTGTTTGCTTTTGGCCCAAGGCTCGCCATGAAGTTCCAGTTTTGGACCTGCAATGGAAAAGGTTTGGACAGCCCTGCTATAGACCCACAATGCACTGCAAAAAGTACTGTAAACACTTCATCATCATGAGAGTGAGTAGATAATTTCATTTTTGGTGACCCTAGCCTTTAAGTAATAGACTGAGCATTGGTTGGTAGGGTGGTCGAGGGAGATTCTCCAATAACGTAAAGGTCACAGATGCGGTCACCTCGCCGGCTGCTTATTCTGTTAAAGTGAGCTCGAACTAGAAACGGAGCCGCGCTCGGCTCACTGCGAGGCCCTCTTGCGTAACGGTGTCATCCAGAACGACAATAACATTAATGTGGACGGTCACCCTCTTCAGGTGGAGGAGCAGGGCGTCCTCTGTGTCCCTGCAGCTCACAGGAAACTTAGCAGACAGGAGACACTGCGCTGATTCAAAGTGTCAGGCCATGTGAGCCAGCTGCATGCATTTTTCAGCCACAGGGTGGATGATGAAAAAATAAAGAGCAGCGCCGGATTAAATATTTCAGGACCAAAGTGACGAGCCGAGGCCTTCGTCGTGCTCCGCGTGGCGGCTGTGACTGCGGCGGACGGAGCAGCAGCAGCAGCTGCACTGCAGGCTGAAGGCTGATCTGATGCTGCTGCCGTCGCCCGACGTGATGGATGAGTTCTCTCTCGCTTACATCAGATATTTTCCAGAGCTTCGAGAGATTTGCTTTCCGGGAGGATTCCACTAATATGAGTTTTTGACGGCTCATAATGACGCCAATATTTTTGGGGGCTGAAAGAGCCCGTGAGAGCCAATATTAGATAAGAAGATCTATATCACTCACACATCTGTCTGTTAAAAATGAAGCCACCGCCCGTAGAAGGTTAGCTTAGCTTAGCATAAAGCCGAGAAACAAAGGGGAAACAACTAGCCTGGTTATAGTTAACACGATCCACCTATCAGCACCTCTGCAGCTCACTTACTGACACATTTTAGCTTGTTAATTTAAAGGATAAGTTCACCCAAAACTTAAAACTACCTCAAACCTAAAACAGTGTTGCAGCATTCAAGATGGAGACTTTTTTCCTGTTACAAATGGTGCAGCATCAGTCTCAAGTTTGGGAATAGGCTGGAACAGAATATCACATTTTGTCCACAGTAAGAGAGGACATCATGTTGACAGAGGACAAAAACTGAGAGGAAACTGTGAGGGAGCGCGGTGAGAGCAGAGCACCTGGAGTTGTGTTTACAGTACCTGCACTGACTGTGATGGCCTCCATGAACTGGTCTCTCCACGAGTTTGTTCCCACCACCAGCGCCAGGTTGGTCTTTTTGATCAGCTTGTCCACCGTGCTCTGAAAACAAGAATGAAATCCATCCATTATTTACACCCGGAGACCTGCGTCGGAAGTGAAATACACGAGCTCCGCCACACGATGGCAGCGGCATCCAGGTCCAGGCGGCTGACGACAGCCACACAGCAGAAACAAATATGGAGGGTCTGTTTTAGAGGATGCATATGAAGCACATCTTCCCCAGAAAATGCTAAAATTAGAACTATGTGGCTGTTCTTTCATACAAGGCGGCAGCTGAGGTAGTTAGTATGTTTCTGCGACTGCATGGAAAACACCAGTTTCAGCTGTAATCATCATCCCCCCTGTTTGAAGTGTGACCTCTCCCACCTTAAACTCGTACGATTCTTCAATAATGACTTCCAGCTTCGAGTGTTCCCCCAGCACCGGTTTTCCCATCTCCGCGATCCGCCTGGCTTCCTCCTCGTCTGATGTCATCTTCCTGTCTGGTACATCTGAGCGTACGAGGGCGAGAGGGAGCAAAAGAAAAGAGAGAAAAAAAAAGAAATCTCAGCGAGAACGATGGCAATCAAAACAGGAGGATGCTCAGTGGATTAGCATGTTGTGTTGTACTTCACAGCACACAAACAAAAACATCAGAAGGTTGCCTCGCCGGTAACAGTCTGGATTTATTCAGCCTGTATTATATTCAGGCTTTAGGAAGAGACGAGATGTGTTTTATATGCAGTGTTTAAGTAACAGCTGTCACAATCCATCAGCGCACAGTGAAAAGATCTGCTGCAGTTAACAGGAAGGCTTCCCCGTCGCACACGTCTCATCCAGCCTTTGTGATAACCTGCACGCTCGATCAGTCCACACGAAAACACAAACAAATGCAGAGGCAAATATTTAGTGCAGATTCGTTTCTGTGTTAGTTTTAAACATTTCCAATTCTTTCATCCAGAAGTGTTGGAGTTTACGATGACTTTTAAGGCCCTACATGTCATAAAGATCGCAGGTTCTAGCTATGACTTTGACAAGAAATCCTACAATTTAAAGGATCAACTCACCCAAATAACAACAATACATTAATTCCAGATTATCGAATGTTTCATTCAATCAATCAATATAATTCAATTCAATTAAGTTTTGGGGTATCTGTCTCCAAAATCATGACATTATGTTAATGTTAGCTGAGCCTGACCAATATATCAGTTGATAATATCAGTCAATATTGTCCTATCACAGATATATACTGGTATCGACATATATGTTGTCTGATATACGCAGATAGAAAACCTTTTTTTTTAGAGATTATGATGCAGAAAATGCTGTTTCAGTGCATGGATGTCATTTTAAACAATATAATCTGATTGTTCAACTGTTAAGCATCAAGCATCGGTCCGGCTGTACTGCAGAACACCTTTTATAAACAAGTATGTTCATTTACGAGATGATGACAACCTCATTTTTGGTCCCGCCTCTCAAACTCTGATTGGTTTGCATGTTTCTCAGAGCGGTGGCCAATAAAGGGGCACAACACCAGAACCTGCGTATCAACACAGATCTCCATCATGGAGGATAAGGGGAGACACTACAGGTGAATCGGGTAAAACCATGAAACTTATCACTTGAAAATGTCTTTTTGTATGACAAGCATTCAGATATTTTATGTTTAAATATGCAAATGAGGTATTATCTGATTAAATATGTGGTGGTTTGCACATAAGTCCAGAACAGAAACTAATATAAACACCAAAATGTCTATTTTTCTTTCACCGGACTAAAAGAAGACATGATATGGAAGCAAAAAAAGGCCCAGAATATCTAAATTGACCTGTTGTGTCTCCCCTTCAGGCCTTATTTTCTTCCCTAATACAGAATGATTTTGCAGGCTCATGAACGCCCCGATCAGCCCTTCCATCTGCTTGTCAGACGTGTCCTGGGTGGCTCTCCGCCGTAGAAAAGAAGCCACGACGCTTCACAGAGCTTCTGAGTGCACTGCGCACAACAAAGCGCGCCATAACATCAATTCTGGGCTGTCAAACTCTATCAAGAAGGAGCGCTTGTGCATCCAAAGGCTCTCATCCCGCTCTGAGTGTGACACCCCCACTGAGCCACCTGGTGCAGAGACCTTGTCATCTTTTATACGAGCCCCTGAGTCCCAGCCTGCTGCTCTTTGCTGACAACATGCTTACCATTAAATATTAACGTTGCCATTAAAGATCACAGCCAAGTCCCCTTGATAGGAGGGCGTGCCGACGAGCGAGCGCGCGCACACACACACTTTTAAGCGCAATCAATTAAACACCAGCGTGTGCCCTTAAGTCCTGACAGGGTTTCTTTTGCTCAAGTTTAAAATTTGATCACCCAGTCATTCCTGGTCGCGGCTGCACCGCTAACACGACACAGTGTTCTTGACAAGGAAGAGAGAAAAAATACTAAAACAATCCCAGAAAGGTAATTAAATTTCTAATTTTCAGAACCACAGGTTCTCTATCGTGACGGCTATCAAGGGTCTGTACCTTGTTCTCGACTGGAGAACATAATTCATGGATTTATGATTAATTTATCAGCTGGTTAGCGTGAAAAATCCATCACTTAGTGTGGCAAAGACAGTTGAAGAGGATAACAGCGTAGGCCCCCTTCAGCACTTGATGCGCTGAAGGGGATCGAGGTGATCCATCTCGGCAACATAATGATGGTGAATCACCAAATATGACCCTTCGAGGTGAAGCTGATAGACTTCGGTTTGGCCATTTCCAGATCAGTTAGTAGTTGACAAGTTTTATCATGAAGAAACAGCTGTGTGCTTCCTCCCTGTCACATGTTCTTTCCATGTGCTCAATTTCCTGAGTTGAACCATCGTAGGTCCATGTTGGTAGCACTAAATGTGCCGTCTACATTGCATTTAATTAATATAACTTGGATCTGATGTGGTCTTACATTTCCTGATGGCTTATTATGTCATTATTAGATTACTTAGGGCATAACTGTGTATGTTACTGTCTTATAAAGACCATACTATCTCTAGTTTTTGTCTAATTTGACATAAAGTACAGCTTATTACATCTCGCGATCTCAAAATCTTGCAAATTCCGTGAGCGATTCTTCTTCCACACCATGCACCTGACCCTCAGGTTTACAGCTGTTGTTTAACCCACACCACACACAGAGAAAAGGTGTTGTTAGTGGAGATGCTTTGAGGAGGAGGGATGACTTACCGTCAGCTAACAACAGGGCTGTGGAGGAGAGGGAAGAGGGAGGAGAGGGAGGAGGGCATGGAGAGAACAGAAATGTGATGAGCAACAGAAATGGAAAGAAAAAGGAGGAGAAGAATGTGATGGCTTCAGAGGATGGCTGGTATTGACCCGGATGTGTGATATATATGGTGCTGATTAAACAATTGGACGAGGTAGTGAGATGAATATGGTGTTTTGTAGTTTTTTTTATGGGCCTGAAGGCTCGATTGGGGTTTATTAAGGGAAAAGCGATAGAAATCAACAAAACTGCAGAATATTTTGCGTCATGATCTCCAGCCGTTAACTCAAAACTTTATGACTCCCAGCTGCTGTCAGATGAGCTCGGAGGTAATATTACAGAGAAACACTTTCATCCACTTCCATAATTAAGCTTCGCAAATGCCGCGAAGCTGTTTCGCTCCAGAAATGTTTTGTCGACTACAAAACGTCACCTGACGTTCAATCGGCATGAGGATGATGAGATGATGACAGAACTTTCATTTTTGGGTGAGCTTGTCCTTTAATTGTGAGTCCTGCTCGTCCCTCAAAATTGTATAATAATAGAAATAAAATATTCTGTTGGGGACATCCACAAACCTTGAAATAAAAAACAGCTGGTGGGATCTATATTATGTAAGAGGCTGTGATGCCACTGTCGATACGGCGGAGGTGAGGGTGACGGGATTCTATTCGACAGCCTCAGTTAGGAGGCAGCGAGTAAACAAAAACAAAACCGGCCTCAGCCTGCCATGAAGTGCTGCCAGCCAGCCTAAAAACCTTGTTAGCATGTTGGAGCGTTTTCACGGAGGCACTAAATGCTGCTTCAGAGGCTTTTTCTATTCCGCGGACACATTAAACGGAAGAAGAAGAAGCAGTGAATCTTCGTAATACTCCTTCATGCAACACAAACATAGAGAATCTACTGTAAACAGTTATTTACAAAGATATATACTTAAACACTAATACAGCCAGGGAACTGTTCTGTAGTGCATTTTGTACATTTGCACACTCTGCCCAACAAGTGCAACAGCTTCATCCAGGATGTTGGGAGTGGACGAAGGTCTCCTTTTTCCTATGTGATACTGGCCTGTACAAACTGTGCACAAACAATACGATCCGGTATTGTGCCAAACTCTTCACGGGCGATAATCATCCAGTCACAACCAATCACCCACTAAAATATGCTGATGATGAAGGTGCCCTGCGCAGAAGCTCAGGACCATCACGCCCCAATCTTAGCATTTTGATTGTGACTCTGCCTGATTGTTTATTTGCATGCCGTTGTTGCGGAGCAGATCCGTGACACAGAGCGACGTGCTCGGGCGCCCTCGGCAAAGCGTAAACCAAAAACTATATCATGTGATTAAGAATAAGAAAAGAGGTGCAAAAAGTCACCCAGCGAGGCGGATAATTACGTGACAAGATACGCCGTAAGTGGGTGAAGAGAGAGGAGAAAGCCTTCCCATGCCTTTCAACCTCAAGAGAATCACACTGACAACTCTTCCCTTTGACATCTTCATCATAAATTCTCCTTACATTCATGAAACAAGGGCGAGAATTTCATAGTCTGAAAGCGATCAGAGGCTCTGAAGGACAACACCGAGCAGTTCACGTCTCGCGCGAACGGTCCGGCTCCTTCTGAAATCTCTTTCACCGAGACGTGATACTAATTAACCTGTTTGTGTTCGGAGGCAGCTTATCAACTTCCTAAATCAAATACAGTCCACAGTTAATCATCATTAGTCGCTAAGTGCATTAATTGCTGTGGGCGACTTGCTTCATTATCGTTAGTACTAGCCGAGCCGCGCTGATCCGAAGCCAAGTGTGGTGTAAAAACCCGGCTGCGGTGAGACTGAGTGACCGTACCCCCGTCAGTGATAAGAGTTTGTCATTTGGTTGAGGCCAGTGAGGGAGCGGCGAACACACACACACACACACACACACACACACACACACACACGTACAGGATTACTGCCAAACCAGTGACTGCAGTTTGAGACTGTGTTTCAACATTTGTAACACGCGACATCACTGGATATTTTTAGGGAGATCTCTGGACGTCTCCAGCTGTGTTTGTGGTGACCAAAGCAGGTATTTCAAGCCACAACATGATCTTTTCCCCCTAATAAAGGTAAACACTGTCCATCCACTTTGGCTGTGAGTGGGCACCAAGCATCAGTGATGTAAACACAGAGTCCACCTCTCATGACATCATACAAACAGGAACCACAAAGAACTGTGATACAGGAGATGTTGATAATCAGGGTTACAGATTGAAAGGTGTGCAATTACAATGCTGTAGTATAATTAGTTGATGGACTAAATCATAACAACATATTGCCCCTTTAAACCTAAAGGATACGTACAATGTTTTTTAGCGAGAAACACAGCTGTAGCTTTAAACACATAGCTTTAATTTTCAATTTAAGTCAAATAAATAATTGATTTATCAACTAATAAAAGAGAAAAGAGAAAAGAATACAAGCTAAAAGGAAAAAATGTGCAGTTATGTACAGACTTCTGAGACAGAGGTGTTCCAAACGCAGACACATACTGTAGTACCAGAAGGTTGTCATTCTGCCAGCACTACAATTGCGATAGGGAAGATTAACCAAAGGGTTGTAATTGAAGGGGTGGAGGAGTGTGTCTGCCTGTGTGTGTGTGTGTGGTGGTAGGGTGGGGTGTCTGTGTTTAACCGTTGTCATCATCAGCGTGTTCGCCTGTGCACTCGGCCGATTCAGATCTGTCTCGTTACAAAAGAGTGGCTCTTTCTCCGGCGCCCGCACACAGCCGAGCTCTGAGTCACGGCGTCGATACGGCGCTAATGTACGCCTCTCCGTCTCCACAGCTCATTAAGGAAGAATCATCATTTGACTTATCGGGGCTAGTCTGGCTGGATCTGGGCCTGTGTCGCAGCTACATGTGTGGATAGGTGACAGGAGAAAACTTACAGATATTGGAAGAATATGGTGGAGTAATAGGAACCAGGGCTGATGGATGGAGGATTGTGGGGATTGGATAAAGGGATAGAGAGGTAGTTATGAGGAGGAGAGGAACGACAGGGATGCAAAGGATTGATGAATGGATGGAGGCACTGGTCAATGTGTGACAGGAGGATTGGACGGATGAATGGATAGATGGATAATAGATTTATGGAGGGATAGAAGGATTGGAGGAAAGAGGAGAGCAAGAAGAAGAAGGCATGGGAGAAGCAAGATTTAAATATAGGGAAGGTAGTATATGGAGTGTAGAGCGATGGCCAATAGATTTATGGAGGGAGGGAAGAATAGCAACATGGATGGATGGATGATTGATTGAGGGATTGGGAGAATGCAGTGAAAGGTGGAGGAATAATGAAATGGAAGGAGTTTGAGTTATGGAGGAATAGTAAATGGACACACTTATATAGTGCTTTCCTACCTATGCAGGACAAAGTGCTTCACACATACACACTTATGGCGGCCGAGTATGGAGCTTAACTAGCCTTTTGCTCAAGGAAGACCCCGGGGATCGAACCACCAACCGTGCGATTAATGGGCTACATTGCTGAAGTAATGAGAAACAAAAGGCAGGATACAGAGGAATGGAAAAATTAATGAAGATAAGGTGGGCAGATGGAAGCTTGTGCAGATTGGAAGGTTGGTTCGAGATAAATGAAGGAATGTAAAGAACCGAGCCATGAAGGAATTGTTGGATGGATGCAAGAGGTTCAGCCTGAGGAAGAAAGAGGTTGGTGAATAGACTAAAGAGTGGTTTGATCTGTTGACACACATGGAGGGCTGTATGGAAATGGAAACAGAAGGATGCAAGAATGGATCATAGAGAAGGGAAGGATACGTTGATAAAAGACGACAGGTTATAAAGGTGAGGAGGATGAAAGGATTGGGTGGATTATATGGAAGTATAGAACCAAAATATCATCTTCTTGGGACCATGAAAGGGGGGTTGGAAGGCAAATCTTTCAAGTTACCAGTTGTTCTACACTCTTAGAAATAAAAGTTCTAAGCAGAACCATATAAGGTTCTTCGGCTTGTCCTCATAGGAGAACCCTTTTTGGCTCCAGGTGGAACCCTTTCGGAGGGTTCTACCTAGAACCCAACATAAAGGGTTATACCTAGAACTGTGTGTGTAAGGTTCCACCCAGAACCCCCCATGAGAGGTTCTACAAAGAACCCACACAGGATCTTATACCCATGCGTTCAACAATCCCTGAAGAACTCTTTCTCCAAAAAAGGGTTCTCTGGATCAAAATGGTTCTTACTGGAGCTGTTAGTGTTACCAAGAACCCTTGAAAAACCGTTTCTTTGGGAAAGGGTTTTTCAGAAGCAAATGGTTCCAGGTAGAACCTCAGCCCTTGTAGAAGAACCCTTTTGGAACCCTTATTTCTAAGAGTGTACTTTCCAACCCTCACCAATGGTCACGAGCAGTGAGGGCTGGGCTCACCCATCGAGTTAGGTGATTTGGACCAAGATGCCTCCTGGGAGCCTCCCTTTGGAGGTTTTTCTGTGCATGTCCAACTAGGAGAAGACCCAGAATTCCTTGCAGGGATTACATATCTCATCTGGCCAGGGCATGCCTCGGGATTCCCCAGGAAGAGCTGGAGAATACTGCTGGGGAGAAGGACGTCTGGAACATCCTGTTTAGTCTGCTGACTTGAACCCGGTTAAGTGGATGAAAGAGGATGAATGGTACCATAAATCCAATCCAATACTCATTAAGATATTCCGCTTGGATCAAAGTTGTGGACTGACATAACTAATGCCATCCAAAGAGCCACGTTTGTAGCGTTGCTAAAAGGACGGACTGCAGAATGTAAGAATGGAGAAGAAAGAACCGGAGGATGTGTGGAGATGAAAACATAGAAGGAGATAAGTGATGTTTCTCTGTTTCTTCAACTGTCCAATCATGAAGCTTCGTTAGACATAATCGTCTGTACTGAAGATGAGTCATCAGTCTTCATCAGGCACACACACAAATATATGCATGAGGATATTAATACCCGTACTGTACTTCCACCTACGGACATATTGGCACAAACAGTGCAGTGAAAACACGCTGCACTGGGATCTCAACAGAGTGTTTCCTGCGCTCGGAGTGATGTGTTAAATAATAAGGGCTCAGGATTGCAGCTGAGCGGCCGCGACGCCGGTCTGCACCGCTACTCAACTCGCGCCAAACACACACTGTCGGCCTGCGAGCGAGACGAGATGACAAAGACGGATGCTTCAGCTGCCTTTATTATCTTTCAATATGCAGGCTGTGTAACGCGTCCATCATCTTGTTGTGCTGTATCCATGTTTCTGACGGCACGGAATCGGAAGGAGTCAAAATGCTGAGTACACGCCATACTTCATCTTCTGAGGCAGCGCTGCCAGACTGAATGAACTGATAATTTAACTGAATGCTGGATGATTTCACTCGAGCATCCTGATGAAGGTCTTTCACGGCTGAAAAGTCATGTTTTTAATCTCGCTGAGCTAATTAAAGCCGCTACGTGTAGCATTTTGACATCAATAAATCTTTAACACATTCATTTTCGAGATATTAGGGTGATTACTGTAAACAAATACAATCATTGCCAGGAAAATTGGCAGCCTC
Source organism: Lagodon rhomboides (assembly GCA_039737535.1). Classification (NCBI taxonomy): domain Eukaryota; kingdom Metazoa; phylum Chordata; class Actinopteri; order Spariformes; family Sparidae; genus Lagodon; species Lagodon rhomboides. The sequence goes on along the minus strand of CM077801.1, from coordinate 22,114,901 downwards.
CACCAGCCACAACACTGTATGTTTAAATCGCGTGCGTTGAAATTGAGCTTGAAATCACGCTGCTGGTTTCCCTTTACTGCACGAAGCGGGGAAACACATTTACCTGTTTTCTTGTCGAGAGTCACATGTTGAATATAAATCAACAGCCAGCAGCTGGTTAGCTTAGCTTAGCCAAGCATGTAACCCTCTTGTAATTTTACAGCTTTTATTATTAAAAGGCTGTTTTTATAGATTAAACACACAACGTACAATGTGTTAATAGTGAACTAATAGAGGTGCTGGTAGCATTTGGAAAAAGCCAGGCTAGCTAAGCTAACTGGATGCTGCCTGTAGTTTCATATCCACAGTAGAGACACAAGAGAGGTTTTGATTCTCTCAGTAAGAACGTAATCAAGCTTATTTCCCAGAATGACAAACACTTCCTTTAACGACATGTGAAAAGAAAATGTACTAGAAGAAAACTATAACAGTCCATATTTGGTTTAATCCTCATCTCAGCGCTTGGGAAATCCTACAAACTCCAGACAGCCTGCCTCTGGACGCACTCGAGATGCTCCTAATCGTCCCATATGCTGCATTCCACATGGGACAGTTTTGCGTGTTAACAAGAGTCTCGTTCTTTTCACTATGCCTGCCTGATTCTCTGATGGTTCTCCCTCCGTGGCCTTCTCGATTCTCCCTGAATCTCTTCCCTACCCCGACTATCTCTCACTATGCTCATTCCTCTGTTTTCCTGTCTTTCTTTGCTCTGGCTGAAAATGTATGCTTTCTATAATTCAAATAGTTGGTTAAAACTCTGGGAGGTGTTGTCTCGCTTTCACCTCTCAAGTATAAAACTCTCAAAAATGCTTTAAAAAAGAATAAATGATTGGCCAGATTGAATGTTTTGTGTGCTTGGGGGATACCTTTAGTGGTGTGGATCTGCAAACAAAGATACTTTTTTAGGTTTTATATCATCCCAGAATATGTTTGATATTAAAATATCACAATTAAACAAATTTCTCTACCTCACTCAACATCTCTCTCTCTTCCTCTGCTGTATATTATGCATCTCTCATTCCCTGCTTCCCTGCGTCCGTCTGGCCGTCTCTCTCCTCCTCCTCCTCTCCCTGATTTGTCCGGTCCAGATGTCACGCTGCGCCGTGCGGATCAAGCGGAGACGAGCTCCCTCTACTTGTTAACAGTCTGTTTATTCTGCAGCCGTATCAGCCTCGCTGCCGTGTCAGCAGCAGGCAATTACAGAGCAGATTACCATCCCTGATAATGTCATCAAGACCAGGACTTTCACACAAGTACACACAGTGAACACGCACATACGCGCTCAAACAACAACTACCAAAAAAAAGAGAGACACGTATTTATACAGTTCACAAGTTCACTGCTCACACACTAACACGTTTGGTATAGTCACACACATACATATACACTGTGTATGTGTTTGTCAAGCAAAGAACAGTATGGTGGATGTGACGGCGTCCTGGAAGCATCCTTGTTGACATCCTTGAATATGAAGTCAACTCCCATATTTGTCTTACAGTTTTGAATGTAACTCGTCCTGCAGGTTCCCATAGATCACGGCTGGCCCTGCTGCTGTGGTGCTGCTGACTCCTGCTATCATCACCATCATCACTGTTATTATAATAATAATAATAACAGCTATAACAACAACAACAACAACAATAATAATAATGCTGTGGCTTCTGTACATCTCCATCCCTCTCTCTTCTTGTCTTATCTTATCTCTGAACTCTCCAGCAGGGGTTTTCTCTCTGGAGACGCTGCTGGGCCGACTTCACCAGGGGACTGAGGCGTCTCTCGGCGTGATGTATTGTGGCCACTGTGCTGACATCATTGATGTAACCCTGAGCGCTGATTAACAGCCCTGCTCGACCGAGGGTGCACAGACAGAGAGCCACGGCCGCCTCAGAGTCGCCTTTTCCACAGAGGCGAGGCCCCAAGGATCCTTCTGAAGCCCTCAGTATCCACTTATCATACGCAACATTAATAACTTCAACATTATTATCCATTTTCCACAGAGAACTGCAGTGGAAGTAACTTTTTTTTCTTCATACTTTCATGTCTTACCCTCTGGGTATGAGACAGCCTGCGTATGAATATTTTATCATGTGTATTTAAAGAATTTTGTTCCTAAATGGGACATCCTCCAGAATGGCTGGTACCACACAATTAAGACAAATGATGGCAATGTAAGTCTTTTGTTGACACAATAATAACCACTTTCAGGACGTACTCGACTGTTTATTCTCGCAGTATTGAACAACGACATTCGTGTGACTTGTCTCTAAAAAGGACAGAGGGAAATAAACTCATTCATTCATCCTTTTATACACTTCTCATCACATGATGGATTATGAGACAACGGGCCCCCGGGCACAGACATGCAAAAAAAAAAAAAGGCCTCCTACATCGGAGAGGACGCTGAAAGAGACTCGTTTTGCTTCCTGCCACATCAGATCCACACTGACACAGAAATTATACTAAACACGACAACCCACTACGCAAAATAATACAGGAAAGCATCAAAGAAAGCCTGAGATGCAGGTTCTGTTTCATGTGTATGTCTTTACTAATATCACTGTGTTTCAGTGAAATGTTACCATATAGCTCGCAGCGGCGGCTCGCTATCATGCTCAAAGTGACAATATTTACAGGCTGATGCTTAGCTGGTTTAATGTTTACCATGTTCACTCATTTAGTTTTGCACATTAGCATGCTAATGTTTGCTAATTAGCACTAAACACAAAGCAGAGCCGAGGCTGACGGAAATGTCAAGAGACAGCTACGCTTGGAAAATGGCTGCTGGCATTAAAGCAACGCACATAATCCAACATCAGCGAGGTTATAAAATATCTTTTACTTTTTATTTTGAATGAGAAGTATTTTAAAGGGTAACTCCACCATTTTTATGCGTTAAACTGTGTTTACGATCTTGGATATCGTCATATGTGAATCCAGAGCTGCATCTGATCTGATAAATCGCCACTGCATTGTGGGTAATGTAGGCGCCAAGTTTCGAAAAAGGGACAATAGATAGAGCAGAACCAGTGATATAGCCGTTTTTATTCCAAACAATCTTCTTCCTTCTCAAAACTTTATACTATGTTTTTTCCACATATGCAGTAGACCTAAATCTAAGCTAATCACACTTTAGTGAGCAAAATTGGTGGAGTTACCCTTTTTATCCTGCACAGTTTACATGCAGTCTTCACCTGTGGATCAGTGGAATTGTGTGGCAAGACTGTATTGTGCTTGTCTTCATTACTGTGCATCCTCATGCACAATATATGTGTGCATATATAGTAGTTTTCATTGTTAGTGGCAGAGTCCGCCACCCCCATGCAGGATTTAAGACCTTTGCGTGCATATAATCCATCATTATTTGATTGATAAATGTGATCTGGATGTCACTTTTAACTGAACCTTCCAACAAGAAATGTCAACAGTCACGTTGAACTGAGGCTCTGGCCTGTGCCTGGTAGACCCGCTCAGTAATCCATCCAGACAAACAAACACACACACCTCCATTCACACCTCTGAGGTGACTGCCGAGCCACCCAGAAACACCTCTGGTCGAAATAAATCAGATTGCCACTGGGAGCTGGCCCAGCTTTAGAGTGATGGACCTTCACCGCTTTCAGAAAGATGCAAAGCACCTGACTCGCCCTTCCTCACAGCGCTGGGTGTGTCGGAGTGCAGCGAAGTTGTTCTTTTTAGGGCGGGGGGGTGCCTGAGAAGGTCATCGCTGACATCGACATTAATGAGAGCCCACATAGAAGGTGAGTGTCCCGGCTGGCCCTCACCTGTGCGTGAAGACAGGCCTGACACTGTGGTGTGCCACCAGCATGGCAGGTAGCAGCGCAGCGCGGCTCATCCGTATCTCCGCGCCGAGAAGAGCCCCCACACACCTCTCAGGAACAATTACTGCTCTTCCAGCTCCTCATCACAGATGGTGAGGGCTTTCAGAGCGACCCCCTCCTCTCTCTCCTTCCTCTCCTCTATCTGTGGCTCATTGTCTCTTTGGTTGACTGTCTCCCTCTCTCTCTCTCTCTCCACCTCCCTGTCTTTTTTTATGCTCAGACTATTTCTGTCTCTCCCTCCTCCCTCCGTCTCCACAGCCGTCCTCCTCCTTCCCCACTTCTTTCCCTCGCTGCCTCTCTGCCAGCTCCAAATTCAACAGTTCAATTTAAATCCATTACACCTAAGCCCCCGACGGAGTGTGGCATCCATGGCAACCGTTACTAGACAACAATCTCGCCGTGACTCTGCCTCCGCGGCGAGACCACCGACGGCAGGGAGACGCACCGGAGGCGCGCGGGGTGCGTTGACGTAAACGCTTGTGTCATCCGCTAAGTGACGGGTCCCGTCCTTCAACTGCGACCTCAATCTGGGAGGGGAAGGGACTGCAACATAAATCACATTTGGCCGAAGGAATGAAATGTATTTGTTTAAAAGGAGCATCATTGTGAGGCGGAGCAGAGGGATGAATCTAATTTGATAACAATACGCCAACCTTCCATTGCCATTCCCCGTGCACGGCTGCCCCTGTAACTCCCCTATCTGCTGAAAACAAGAGCACGACGCCGAGGAAATGTGGATAAGAATGCAGCAGCAGAGACGGCCGAGGTAGCCCTACTTCACGGCTCCGTCCTTGAAGACAGAGTAAAGACACAGTAAATCACCAGCACGTCGTCCTCACGTTGTCTCCCGCACTAACTACTGTACAACAGCACAGTAATCACAGCAGAGGAAGTCGGCTCTGACCTCCACACACTCGGGAGGCGGAGCTGTAAGTACACACCGCAGTTCCACCATTGTCTCCGTTCATGGGAAGTTGGGCAAACAATATACATAAAGATGAAGATTCACAATGTCAATATGCAAGGTTATAATCACAATCAGCGATAATTAAAGGGACCGCTCATGCAGCGCTTCCCACAATAACGCTGCATCGCCGAATTACCATTTAATTGCATGTTGATACGATCAATGCTGCTTTGACAGTTAGCTCGGCGCTAGCAAAAGGGAGAAAAAGCAGCCTTTATTTCCTCTCCGTAACAGAATGACACTGCAAAACAGACATCTGCCTTTTCAAAAGTGACAAGTGCTCTCGCAAAGTGACTGCTGCTGTTAAAGTAACACGCAAAATGGAATATTGTCGAGGTTATGAGACGTCTCTTGAAGGTTAAAGTTATTCATCGCTGAAGATTTTCATGACATAAAACTTTTTAATGCTATTTGCAAAAAGACATTTAATGAGAATCCTTGAAGATTAGTTTGCCATTCTATCCGACGAGGCTCAGGAAGAAATGTGAAGAAGTTTTATTCACATCATGTTTAGTTGTGTTCGCCAGCTTCCTCTCCTCTCTGAAGGAAACGCCCCGTTACCTTGAATAAAGTTACTGGAAATATGCGACATATTGTATCTTTAATGCAAATGAATTCTGTTCCTGTGCTGGATTCAATTAGCCTGAACATCCAGCATAACTTTGATTTATTATAAGGCCTTTTCCATTTAGTGTTCACGCTCTTCACACCATGACAGAGCTGCATTGAGTCGCTGATGCTTGTCATGGAATTTCCTTCCTCTGCTCCTAGCGCATTAAAAGCACACACACAGGGTGACTTTTATTGTGAAGAGGCCGCAGAAGACGCACTTTGTTTGTGATAGTGGTTAGCGCTTAGCTTTAGCTTTAGGATTCTGGAACCTGAATCCTGGGCGTCGCCAAATCAACCAGGACTAAAATCTAAAGGATTGCAACTTCAATAACTCGAGTTCCCGACTTTTAAATGATTTTTTTTCCAATCGAAGCGAGCCCCACTAATGCAGAAAGTGCATTAACTCGTCATAACCTTCATTATCATGTCACACCCTGCCTCTGACATTCCTCCTCGTGACCCCAGAAAGGAGTGGAGCTTTAATGAAGTCGGGGTCTGCGAATGCATGAATAGCGCCGGGCTCCCATTTGAATTAAATCTATTCATCCGTGCCAGTGTGATTTCTCTGTGGTACCGAGGCAACCGAAGGCCCTCTGAGTCGTGACATTTGCGCCATGGCTGGTGGAGCAGGCAGGGAGGTGAACACCCATCTGCCTGTATCCCTGACCACCAATTCCAAAATCCAGCGCAATAGGCAGGCTTTGACTGGGACGGGGACGATAAGAGGGTGAAAGAAAAAACATACAGTGTGAGCGAGATGTGTTTGTGGCCTTTCTGCGGATATTTACACTTGTTCCCTGTTAGGAGGAGTGAAAGGAGGAACACACACCTCTCGATTTTGCAATTAAACACATGAGCAACCACAGACACAAACACAAACAAACCTGCGTCGCGTATCTCCGACTCGCCGGCTGAATCCTTGCAGGTCGCCCATCGCGCACGCTCCGTCAAGATTGCATAACAATCTTTACTTAAATCCGAGTCTCGCTCGGTGTCACATCATTCTAATTTTGGATGTCTCTTGACATATTAAGGTAATCCCCCTCAGATTCCAGTATTAATTGTGTCATCTGTATTCAACGAGAGCCTCGTGCACTTTAAAAATAAAGCCCAGAAGGAACCCGGAGACATCGCCGACAACAGAGAAGGGGATTTAACAGATTTCGGCCAGGGAGCAAACGCCGAACCCCCCACCAGGACTGACGCAAGTCCACGAGGCAGGTGTGCAACACGCCTCACAGATCCCCGGCAATTAAGACGAGAGAAGAAACAGAGCGTCTGAGATGTTCTCTTAAGCTCAGATGTCAAAGTAGTGATTTATAAGAGACTGCAGCACAATACTCAAAGCACCGAATTGTGTTTCTATCGCAGCTAATTGACTCAGTTTAAGAGATATCTCCGCACCGCGCCCGTGTGTTTTGTGTCAGTATGCAAGTTTGCATCGAAACTCTGAAGGCTTCCGTCACACCGCAGACCTTCACATGTCTTCGCACATCGCGGCTCGTTTAATCGCTGCTCGCGTTAATTAATATCTGGAGTCAAATCTGACACCCGTGTGAACCGAGATAATGATGAAAGGACACACGTACACACAGCAGCACAGGCGAGACGTTAATTCCTCCGCCGGCAGCCGCCTCTAATTTGTTTTAAACTTAATTTTATGGTATGTGCTTCTGTTTTGACTGGATTGAGATGTCTGCCCGAAATGCAGATAGAGCGTGTTATCTCGCTGTTGTTTCGGTACATTGTTGTGTTTTTTTTCCTTCCCGCTAATACCGGCTCAGCCACGCTGCAGAGTGTGGTAATATTATGGCTTGAAGGAACAGTCTGACCTTGTTGGGAAACATAGTTATTCGCTTTTTTGTTTAGAGCTGATAAGAAGATCGATACGCATGCACGCTAAAAACCGTCTGAAGTTATGACCAGCAGCCAGTTTAGTTGCTACAAAGACTGGAAACACGGAATTGTAGATGTAGTATTCCCACACAACTTTCTTCCTTGCATTTGTACAGATTAAACAAATGTACGGTGGCCCTGAGGGTCAAAACACAACATTTCAGAAAGCAAAACAACACAACAACAACATTTTGCAACATAATTTAACATTCAGGAAAACAACACATCGTTCACGATTACAGAAAAGATGGGACAACACTTCATGATCGTGATTGGACAGAACCAAGTTCCTTGTTGACATGTCAATGTCATTTCCTGTTTTTATTGTGTACATCTTTCAGTCCTAATTATTAAAAGAGACCTTTAAGGGTTCACAGGACAATTTAAAGGGACAGTGCTATGCTAAGCTAACTGAACCCCATTCCTCTAAGTTCTTGTTCATGAGCATTTAAGAAGAAAGATGCAGTGATGCAATGAAGAAATCTCACATTTCCACCGTCCCCTTTTCCTACTTAAACTGGCAACAGACAACATTTGGCTTTAACTTAGCATCTTGAAGTATATATTTATAGCACAGTGTAATGGCTCTATAAAAATGACATCATCTGCGTATAGAGTGGAGTCGCCCCTTTGTTTCAGAGCCAGAAGCTCCGTCCACTATTTCTACTATTTAATTAGTCCTTTATGTTTTTAGTTTGAAGAAAACAGACATGATTGAAACTAAGCTAACCACGATGAAGGTTCATATTTAGCTTGTTTTATATTTCCAACCGTAAGCTAATTATTTGACTGGAGTTGAGTTAACTCGCGAGGCAGCCGGGAAACTAACATTTTTTAATCAGCTTAAAATATTTGACAGTGTAGAAACGTTTGATGTGGTCCCAGACATCAGACGGTGGATTAGTTTTCTGTTCAGCATCATTTTGACCTCAGTCAGATTGTCTGGAGGACAGGTGGTCTGGAGGACGATGTCTGGTGCCTCGGTGCTCCCTCCTTTTTTCTGTTCTTATGTAAAGCTCATTCTGATTAAAAGTGAGACCTCTACATCAGCATCCTTTGTACTGTATACCTGTGTTTGTGTGTGGGAGGGGTGGATTACAGGAACATGTACTTGATTGTACAGTGGAACCTCCCACAGCAACACCACATGTAAGGACACATCTGTTACCCCTGCTGGGATAAGGTATGTAGATCGAGAATGAGCCGCCGCGGTCGTCACAAGGACAGACGGGAAGTGATCGTCTAAAGATCTGTGGATTAAATGTAATTTGCTGATCAAACGGAGCATTTTACGTGGGTCTCACATAAATTGTATTCAGCCTGATACCTCTTTAACAAGGGCTTATGCCATCATATGCATCATTACACAAAAGAACCTCCCACAAAACAATCCATTATTACCTCAGCTAATGACTCACAGGAGCCACGAGTACCTGCCGTCTCCCGGCGCTTTCACCATCAGTTCCTCGGAGGCTCGCCGAGCTTTGCCCTTGTTCCGACGGCTGACGGCAGAGGCAGTGAAACCTTGGTGAGTGAGCGATGGGGAACAGCTGTCGCTCCCCGCAGGAGCAGCGACCTCACCACCTGTTGGCAGATGATTCAGGGACCTGACCCTAAGACCTTGGTCTGTTTCGTAACTGCAGTTTATGAGGAGCAGAAAAAAGGTGGTGGATGGACGGTGACAGTCGACCGACGTGGAAGACTTTGATCGAAGTATCCAAATTAATTAAGCAGATCTTCATTTGCATGGCATCATGATTTAAGTTTAATAAGGATGGTAGATGTGCAGGACAACATCAGATCCTAAAGTAGGAGACTTAAAGGGAATATTGCATTGAATGCTTCCCACAATAGTCTGACATTTTGGGGAAATTCACTGGCTACGGTCCAAAGCAAAAAACAAACGTAAGAATCCCAAAGTGACCCAGACTTTGTATTCTGTCTACTAGAACTGTAAGTAAGAAAACCTGCCTACTCATTAATACAACCCGGCGTTTTGCTGTGGCTTTTCAGAGCACTGAGATCAGGGTTTCTGGGTCAAATTGGGTTTCTTACATTTGGTTTTTGCTTTGGACGGCAGCCAGGCTGCTAAAACTGTCTTTACAACAACTGCGCCAAAGGTAACGCCAGATGGAAACACTTTGAGAAGTTGTCTATTTCTGCTTCAAGTTACAGAGTTGGCTCCACATGTACACTTCCTTCTTCACGGATTACGGTGAGATTGCCAGGACCATCAGCAGCTTCACTATGACCTGCTGGCACATCCAGTGGGAGATCCCCCAGTGCCATCTGTAATGGCTGGTGGGGCTGGTGATAAGGAAATGGAGTCTTTATCTCAGCCCAATTAGGCAGCTAATTGATTCAATACCAGTCATTTAGAGTTCCTCCAGGCCCAGGATTGAGCACTTCAGCCCTTTGAACAGACGTGAGATCCCCCGAGGGCGGCAGCCGGGGAGCGAGTGTGTTCGACCCCACAAAGCCTGGAGATTATAATCTGGACGGAGAGAATCTTAACGACTTAATAAATTACATCAGGGATAAATCTAAATAGAAAATTAGATATAGATAGAGAGTTTTGTCACCCGTTTAATGATCAGACCTATAAGTGCCCGTTATGATAAACTGAGCCAGTTGATGTTGGCTGTTTTTGACATCAGTTGATTAATTAGGTCAATTAAATGTCTAAAAATGGACATTCCCATCAATTGAACTTCCAGATAATATTTGCTTCCACTTTTTGGACATGTTTTGTAATATTCTAACCAGGAAACTGCGATGGTGGTGGAGTTAGACGCGACAGGACTTAAACTAAACACAATTTTCATTTATTATTGGAAACTGAATTCTTATGTTGAACTTTATTCTTGCCTGAACACAGATTTTTTACATTTCTGCATGTTCAGCTGACCTGCAGCACACTAACTTAAACTTAAAGACTAACACTAGTTATACTTTAGCATTTAACTTAAACTAATGAACTAACACTGTCACCAACTGAATATAACATAATATAATCAGCAGCAAAACACAGGTCACTGGATGTTAAATCTTGCCCATGAAGAGCTTAACATGCAACTACTGTACTTAAGAACAGCTTTTTTGGGGCAGTCATGTGGAATAAAATCTTCTCTTCATCAGAGAGGACCAAAGTATTGAAGCTTTATTTGCAGCCATGGGAGTTGTAGTCTTCTTTTCTCAGTGGTGGATAGTCGGCCTTTCATTTCCTGTGGTTCTAATCCCGCACCGCCTCGAGCTTTGCATTTCACCGTTCCGTGGAGGCAAACAGCACTTTTTCCTTGACACGCAGACAACGCTGAGAGGAAGAGATTCATTCGAGGTCAGACCCGGGTTGACTGCTAACAAAGGGATGATAAGCTCGACTTTTAACGCAACACAAAGGGCAGGTTCATGAAACTCACCGAGACATAGAGATTTATGCAGCCCGTGACCCCGGCCAAAGGGAATGTAATGAGCTCTAAGTTCAGGCGTGGTATGCTCCTGGCTCCATCAAGGTGGAGGAGGCAGGCATCATTCATAGGCTGACGAGTTGGAGGAGAGCGCGCGGAGGCTCACGTGGAAACCTTGAGTGGTTACTCGAGGTTGTGAGAGTAAACCCAACCCCAAAGGAGCGCTTGTTGTTGAAATCAAATCAATATTTAATACTGAAATATTGTGGTGTTACATGTAAAACCCTCCCCCCCTCTACACCCTCATTGTTGCTCGTGCACTCAAGAGAGCACAGGCGATACATTATTAAGGTGTGTGTCTGCTTCCCAGGGGGAGAATCTCCCGAATTGGTTTCACTTTATTGGATTTTACGGCTATAAATTGGTTTAATTGACAGGGTCACTGAATCAATTATGTGCAGTTTGCTCACTGTGATTCATCGCTGAAACACAACTTATACCAACATGTGCACTATTGATACTACTATACTACCACTTCTACCTCTACTGTCATTGATATTATTGGTACTATAAGCTACTAGCCCACATACGTGCCACTGCTACTGCTGTAGATTCATTGTCTGCTTTACGTTTACCTGCGAGAACAGAACAGAACAGAACCATTCCTCATCCATTTAGCCTCGCTGTGCCCCCTCTGTTACGACTCTGTAGCTCTTAGGGGCCCGTCCACCACTTTAGGGAACCGCTGGTGTAGATGACGATGAAACTGAGCCACACTTGCAACCTCAAAAGTAGCTCAGATTTTGAAACCAAAGCCCAAAAGTGTAGAGTTCAGACCTTGTTTCCTTCACTCTGGCGAATTTTAAAGAATGAGAATAAAAAAAATACTGCAATTTTCTGTGAAGTTATTGAAATGTTTCTTTTAATTCTCAGAAAACAATCTCAGAATAATTCGCCCCTCTGGACATGACTTTTTATTAATTCATTCCGTTTCTGGTTCTTGCCCTCATAGACTAGCCCCTCGATGGTGATTTACAAAATACACAACCCTTTCCATTGGAACTTTTCGTAGAAAACGAGAAATTCTTTCCAGGACGTCTGAGTTTTTTGCTCGAGTACTACTTTCTATGCCCCGCGTCACCCCCGTTAAAAACTGACAAATCGCCTTCTGTCTGAAACATTTCACAGCCATCCAGTGTGTTTTCAGTAACGTCTAATACAAACTTGATCTGAGTTGCTTTGGCTTTAGCGTCCCTCCGCAATCTGACTCACGGCTCACTTAGAGGTAATGAATGTGTGCGAGTGTGTGTGTGAGGAAGGCGCAGGCAAGCTCGAACAACAGCATGTGAAGTGCCCTTAGTTGCCACGAGAGCTCACAGTGAGCGAGGGGGCTGACGGGTGGCACATTTCCCCACGCTAGGCATGATTTGAATGGAAAGTGGCAGGGTGGGAGATGGATTACCGCAGGGGGAGAGGCGCATTAATCCAACAGCCGCAACACGCACGCATGCACAAACACACTGACACATGCGGACACACGCACACCATAATATAATACCTTCGCACACGCTCACACTGGTGCACAGGATTCTCACTTTAGTGTTGTTTCTCACGCCGTTCTCACGCGTACGTGGACGACACACCGAAGCGCACGGCAGCCGCACATGAATGATGACACTGCCAACGACTGCTTTGTAGCACACTTTTTGCAGTGTCATTTGAAGGTCCCACACTTCCAATACTCTCCATCCCCCCTCCATCCATCGCTTCCTCTCATCTACTGATGTTTTTAGACACTTTAGAGCGGCTCACTCCGTCCTTTCGCTCCCTCAATCTGTCCATCCTTATCATTATTTCAGCACAAGTGCGCGTACATCAGACCTTGCCATGACAATTTTTTATCCTCAGGAAGAAGACTATCCAGTTCTCATCATTTATTTACTGCACCTTGTTCTACTTAATACTCTACAACCTAGAAAAAAGATCTAAAAAGATCTAGATCCAAAATCTAAGCTAACTGAGCTAACTAGCTAATGGCCCCCTATTTGTTTTTTGAGTTTGAATCGGACAGGACACCAATTCTTACATATTGCACCATTTAATCAATTTATTAATCATTCATTTAATCAATTCATTTATTTATGTATTATATTATTATTATCATCATTATTATATTATTATTCTGTCCTTAGCTTCTCAAATTATTGATTTTTTTGATGTCTTGTTAAAGCAATTTGGGAACATTGATCATTTCTCACAATTCTCTGACATCATACTAAATTAATATTTGATGCCGCTATAATGACACCACTACAATGAAGACCACACTGCTCATGCAGCTATCGTATAACTTGATATTCATTGATTTCCATGCTGGGCAATTTGTTTTTGCCCCGACGGAGAGGTCAGAGGTCACAGTCAGATATGAGGGCACTTCAGCTGGATGGATAGTTGCTGACACTTGGGCATGAACCCGATGTGAACTCTGATTCTCTGGTTCGCAGTTCATCTTCAGTTGTGCCACCCTCTATTAATTACATGTAAAATGATATACACTGTCTGTACTGGATTTATGAGGTCTTGTCCGCCTGTCCTTGTGCTCTTCGTGTCAGGACGTAGGCGTAGTTGAGAGGATAGCAAATGCACAGCCGCACACTATAATGCCGGAGGTTATTCTGTTGCATTTTGGTCCATTCAAGGTCAAAACCCGAGAAAACGACCGGTTGTTGTAACTGCAGCAAGGCCTCACAAGTAGCATGTTTACCGCACAGAGCTCTGGTGAACCCCCTCATGGGATTTTCGTCACAATAATAATAACTGGACCACATATTGCTTGGAAGAGAGACATTTTCATGCCTGGAGGTAGGGTGTACCAGTTCCTGTTGGGATAAAGGGGTAGGGGCAAGTGTCCGGGCTACATGGCCCACCACACGGAGGTTTTTCAGGGGCACACTTCAAATTGAATTGACGAGCATCAAACTATTACTACTTGTTTGCTACGAGCTAGTAGTGCCTGTATTTCCTTATTTTCCAAAATTTTCTGCTCAGGACACAACCAACCCAAAATGTTGGGATTTGACGCACTGGGAATAAGAATCAGCTGTCTTTGTGGTGCGTTTACGGACAGCTCGGACAAACCCAATGTTCAACAGTCTTTGAATTATATTAAATATACGTAAGGTTCACGTAGCTTTAGAAAGAAATGGCTGTCAGAAAAGTCCTTCAGAGGTATACAGTACATTTCAGAGCCTGTACTTTCTTTCTTTTCTTGAGTAAAGAAGTTGAAACAGTACATTTACGAGAGTTTTCTAGGAGAGACCAACCACATCACTTCCTGTATCTGTTCTGAGGGGCAATGGGGCACTACAAATGAAGAGTAGGGGTAAAAACTGAAAGTGGGATCGAGCCTTAATCTAGCTGATGCCAAATGAGTGTGAATGAAGTGCTGTCACCTGCACAAATGAACCAAAACAATAGAAAAAATGTCTTACAGCTTGAATAAAACATCCCGAACACACCACAACACGCCCCAGCTTTAAATAAAGTCCTCTGATGCCACGTACACATGTAGAAGTGACTCTCATTGTGGCTGCGGAGTTGTTTTGCAGCTGCAGCAGTCGTGGACTGTCTCGCCCAGACACCCTCACCAGAGGTGCTAATGGTATTGACCACTTCGGTGTAAGTTAGAGAAGGGCATAGCTGGAGCCGGCAGTAAACAACTCCAGAGTGACATGTCAGGGTGACTGTTGGCTTGATTGCTTTCATTACTCACACACTGTCCAAAGTCAGACCTGCCAGCTTAGGACTTTCGCTCACATCTGCCAGGTTGTGCGACCAGCATCGGCGCGTGAACAAATGTAGAAAAGTTGCAATGAGTGATGCAACCGCTGGTAATAAACGAGAAGGCCGGAGAGTTAAAATGAGATCTGACAGTTGGTTTTGTGCTCCTATTTTGATCGTCTATAATTGTGAAATAATTGGGGGGAGAAACGCGTTTTTTGGTCGGCTGTGTAGGAAAATGGAGCAAGGCTGTTGCATATGAGAAAAAAAAAACAACAGGCACTCAAAACAAAGACTCTCATAGAATATTCATCAATTCTGCTCCTCCACTCCGGCTTTAATAAGGGGAAAAACAAACCCAATCAGCCCCACATCAGCGGTTATGAACAACAATATAATCGCCACATTATATATGAAAAGTGAGAAATTATCATATGATTCACGTCGCTGAGATCCAGCAGCACCTACCGTCGCGACGGGAGAATAAACGTAAGCCTGCTGCTAAACACCAGCTTGTGTTTTTGTCTAATTTTCGACTCACAGCGATTTTATCAGCACGGGCACATTCATAAAAGATGAAACAATACAGAAAAGCTTTTTCATTAACTCCTCATCACATATAGATCAAACATTTATTACCCCTGATCAAACATTCATTACCCTCCTGCATTAAAAAAAAAAAAGTGAGCAGAGGTATCTTGTATTACTCAATGTCAACACTGGCTGCACTTTCATTAGCGGTTCAGTCGTGTTTTCATCTTCCTCGTATGGATGTTTGTAGAATGAGCAACACTTTAATCAGTTTGTGCTATAAATATAGAAGAATATGTCAACAAGGAAGTATCACCATGTTACACTCCACGATGACGGATTAAAGGGAAGGAAAATGCGTCATTATCTCGTGACCGCCGTGCCGGTGTTAGGTTTCGTAGAAAACATTTCTGGAGCTTCACAGCAAAACAGTGGATTCTCCCAAACAACTGAAGAGGATGGGGACTTTTCAGGTTCATAATTTTATTTTGGGTTACTACTAGAATGGATTTACATGCTTTATTGCTCAAAAAAAGCATTCCGCAGCACTGTATTCTCCCTCTGTCTGAAACGCTTTGTTAAAGCCTCCTCTGATTGGTCAGCTCACACACGTCTGAGCCAGCACCGCTCACCGTGTCTCCGGTGGGCTCTGTTGTGTTTACATCTTCCGGTTAGCTGCACTTCTACTGCGAATATTGCCATAAATTATGCAAATGTGTGACATGGTGACGTAGTGTGATGTCAAGAAGTCACAGAATTAAAAGTGGGATGACTGTCGAGGTGTTTGAGACGATTCAGGAGCATTTTTTTCTGTGTTTCTTTTGAACTTTCAAGACCTTTTACATGCACAAAAAACCTATATAAAACACTGAAGGAAAGGAAAAAACACAGATAGTGTGACAGGTCTCCTTTAACATGTAAGTACAGATGTTTTTACACTGTTTTTAAAGCCGAAATGTTCACTGGAGCTGCTAAGCTAAAAGTGTTAGCAACTTTGCAGTCAGCATGAAGCTGAGTTGTTAGTGACTGAATTTTCATTTTTGGGTGAACTTATTCTTTAACTGGATGAAGTTTGTAACCCAGTGTGTTGGTGCTGAGGTCCTGGAGCCAGAAAAAACACACACATGGTTTCACTTTCTCTCTGCTGTCGGTGTGTGACCCGAACAAAGCAGCTGTTTTGATCTGTTCAGACTAACCCTGGCCATTGGCATGTGTCTTCCTTAGCTCCAGCTGTCGTTACCTATCTCCATCTCTGTCTCCGTCTGAGCAGATATCTCTCTCTTCCTCCGCTTCCTCTGCACCTATTCTGTCTGTGACAATCCAGGCTGGTGTTCGGTGCGACGAGGACTCAACAGTCCTGCCGCAGAAACCTTGATGGCCGCGAGAGATAAAGAATGGCATGTGTGTTTTCGTGCTGTATGTCTCTGTTCTCTTAGCACCTGCAGACTTACAGAGATATTTCCACTGTTTGAGAGACTAAAGTGAAAGATATGAAAAAAGTAACCATTGTTAGCAGGATTCGTGCTACAACCTGAGCCTGATCTGTACTGAGCATGTGCAGCTCTCAACAGAGATGAGAAAGAAGTGTGATGTCTCACTCAGCTACGAAAAAAACCACCAAAACGATGTGTCTAAAAATAGTAATAGTGTCAACTAAAGTTGTGAGGAATGTTAAAATGAATTTGTTGTAATTTTGGTTAAGGAAAAGAGCTTTAAGGTTTCTGATAGTGGTATATAAACATGCTGACCAGTATAATAACACATCATGAATGCATTTGTGCATTTATCTAGATTATATTTGCCTTTGTTTGCCTAGATTTTACATTGTAGGCATTTAGTTTGGCGTCTATTTAGAGAAAACGAACAACAACCGCAAGAGCGCAGTAAGTTTAAACTCAGATATCACACGCAGCCAAACGGAGACGTGTGACAGACAGCTTGTGTGCGTCTTTCGTCGGGATGCGTGTGGGTAAAAAAACCCGCGCCGACACGTAAAGGGAACAAAAAAACACGGGAGGCATCACAGAGCAGCGGAGGAGTGTTGGGAGCGATGCAGTCGTCACTCATGAAAAGACCTGCATGGTAACGGCTCTTCATCGTGACTCTGAGAACACGGGGCGCCGGCGCCACTCAGACAGCTCCTGCCAGAGCCAATAACGTAAACATAATGAGCTGGAGTGTTCGGAGGCAACAGCCAAGTGTAAGATTCTGCACCCTCCGCACCAGCTTGTGAGCCCTCTCCCATCCTCTGGCCTTAAGCGCGGTTAGATAACACTGCATTAGATAACGGTGCGCGGATCTTAAGAAAAAATGCCTGTTGGCTTCTTTCAGCAGACATTACCGACGACAAGCCGGAAACAAGGAAACAACAACAAAACTTATGATGAAAACTTGCTCCGATTTGAATTCTTCCACGTCGCACTTCTATTTCTATATTCACCTCGCCGTGCAAAAAAAAAGCCCGAAGACAGGCTCGTTGCGCAGCGGCACGTAATCCTGCCAGAGAATACAAGACCTCAATATGAGCCGCACGGAAGATAGCATCAGAAAACTGTTTAGGTTCCTGAAGTTTTGTACAAACTTATTGAACTCACGCAGCCCTGTGAGCGATACAGTCTAATAGCAAGAAATAAATCAATGATCTCATTTCACCGACAGCGGTTCACTCGCAGGAAGGTGCATAAACTTAAAAATAGCTACTAGACGAGACTGCATTTAGGTAAAAACGTGCCTTTACATAATAATGGCTGCGCGCTCCCTGGAGATTGTAAATCACAGCAACTCCTCGACTCCCCGTTCTGTTTTTATGCAGATGACGGTGTCGTCTGGGGAGGTTGTCGTCGTTGTGATGGGAATCGAGCATTTGTGTCTTGGAGGTGCGATGTGAAGGCACGGCCGATGAGATGGAGAGTCCTTGCGTGAGCAGCGGTGTAAAAAGCAGAGGGAGGCGGGGGAGGGGGTGAGAGAGGAGCAGATACAGCAGAGTAAAAAGGAAGTGGGCAGAGAAGACACCCGGGGGGAGACGGAGGGCTGAGAGAAGAGACAACGTGTGAGAGCGAGAGACAGAGAAAGTGACAGGAGAGAGAGAGAGAGATTCAGTACTGCACCTTTCTGCAGACTCATGTCTACCATGCGAGGCTCGGCCAGCTCCAGGAAGAAGTTCTTGTTTTTCTCATACTCCTCATCGTCAATAATTTTCACGTGAACAACTTTGCTGCAAGAGGGAGAGGGGGGAGGGGAGGGGAAGGGGGCGTGAAAGGAAAAAAAGGGAGAGAGGAGGACAGAGAAGAAGAGAATAAAGGTTAATTTGTGATGGAGGGACACAGGAAGTGCACTGTAAGTAGGATTAATAATCAGCATGGAAGAAAAGGTTAGGAGGTGAGAGGTCGGCCTGCTGTCTGTCACCGGCCGGACTCGACACACCGGCAGGTTCCAGCCGGCTCATTGGCTGCCACGGGCGTCATGACAACCACATTCATCACGCCGTCTGATACGAGCCGAGCGGAGGGGCAGAAAAGCGCTCCGACCACGGCAGCGGCGAGGAATAAAAGAACACAATGGAGTGAAAACAGCGGCGCGTAATCAATCAGGTTGTAAAAATGTGTAAACGGACATTTCACAAGGGCAAAAAGGTGAGCGAACGATAAATGATAAAGAAACTGTCGCTATCTGAGTCGATTTTTATGGCTCGATGTTTCAGTCAGAACACTTTCAATGAGTCGGCTGGCTGGACACTGCGAGGACTCGCCCTCCTCCTCCTCCTCCTCCTCCTCCTCGCCCTCCCCCTCTCGGGGCGCAGACGAGCCAGATAAGAGAGAGGCAGCTTATTGCCGAGTTTATTGCTCCGGTTTGAGGAGAACACCCCTTTAACGAAGTCAAATGTCCGGAGGGGTGAGGCGCCTTCTCCGGCAGAGAGCTGCGTGTGACATCATCTGACAGAAAAACAGCTCAATATGGCACCTCGGCCCCGGCGGCGCTCTCGCCACTGATCGCCCTAATTGATCTTTTTAAAGAGTTATTGACGAGCGCAGGCAGTTAAGTGGTCAGTAGGTACCCAGATGTCTCCCCGCCTCGCTCTGTTGTAGCGCGAGCTCCTTGAGGAATAGCTCTGAATTCAATTGGACGCATGCAAACGACAACAAAGCTCCGGACGAGCCCTGCATCCGCCGTCTCGGGCCTCGGAAAGCAGCAGACAAGTCGACAATGGCGGAGAGTGGCGCAGCTAGCCCTGAAATAGGGATGACAGGCTTTATTATGCGTCTGACGTCTCATGGGAAGACGCTTTCCCCCCCGTCATCCGAGCAAAAGTACCATTTCTTAACGCGTGTTATTTGGGGAGCATGTATTTGTAAAGAGGGAGCCGAGCTAATAAGATAAGTGGCGCGGCGGCATTCATTATAGATAGCTGCTCATGTATCATGTATCGAGTCAAAAAGCAGCTCGTTCGCTGACATCCCCGCTGATGTACTTCCAGCACCGTGACATATAGCGAGGTTTGTGTCAGTCAAAGCCCTGACACACACACACACACACACACACACGCAAACTCCGTCTCTCATACACCCACACAAACTCAAACACAGATTTCTTTTTCACGCACGCTCGCGCCGCACGCACCATGTATATAAAAGTATTAATCCGAGTATCTCCAGAGGAATTAAAATGTATTTATATGGCTAAATCCTGTTCTCTGGCATGTGAATCCTGCTCGCCGAGGGGGGGGAGTCGACTATCCGAGATCACGTTAGCGCACCGCACGCGGAGGAACAATCCATCTCTCTCTTCAGATCCCACCGGCGGGGCTTTCCTCAGATCGCTCGGCGAGATGTCTGCCACCATCAGGAATGAGAAGAGGAAGCGCTGGAGTGGGATCCAAAACTAGCTGTTCCCTCCACTTCCTGTAAACCGTGTACAGTTTTTCCAGTGCTGGGATGATACCTTAGCCGTGTGATAATTTGATTAAACACGGTCATTTAGGAAAATAAACACAAAACCAATGGAGGTCGTAAAACTACATTTTGTCACACACACCCTCTTTAAACCTGCAATAATCCATTTTTTCAAACTGTAAACAAAACGCTGACATATCGTCACCTATGGCGAACATCCAGCAGATACAGAGTAGCATTAGCATTCATTCGGAGTCGTGTTTGTGTCCATAAGTGCAATTCTCTCTCCTTTTAGTCATGCTTTGAGTCTCTGCTGAATATAAATACACATATTTTGCTCTTTAGCTGCTAAATGCTCCACTGTGTTACCCAGCTAGCTGCTAACGTTGTTGCCGTAAAACCGAAACAATGAGCTGAAAGATGCTAAAAAGCTACGCAGAGCTGAGAAGAACTACATCATCTGTTTATAATCCTGTGTGGGTTTGTTACTATAAATGATCCATTTCACATTAAACCCAGTTACCATTGACTAGAGCATCTTTAAAGGAGAAGTGCACCCAAAAACTTCAGTCTTTAACTACTCGCCCTCATGCTGATGTAACGTCAAGTGAAGTTGTGCAGGATGAGTAGATCATAACTTTATTTTGAATGTTTGGATGATGTTATCATTTAAGATAAGGCCCCATGATTGAGCAATAAAGCAGAACCTACCTTCAGGCTTTTATCACGTCAAATCAACTGATATTTGTGCTTTCGTTGCACATATTACCAATAAACCGTAACGGTAACGTAACGGATACATTAGCACAAACCAGATGATGCAGCTCTGAGATCCCGGAGCAGTTTCCTGCTCACTAACTCAATACAGTAACGATATCTTAAGGCATATCAACACTAGCGAAACACTATTAGAATTACATCTGATTCTCTGCCACGGCTAAAATGTGGCCCTAATTTCACAAGGGACTTCACTAAATCAATAAAAATATCATCATGTAGTAATCAACAGGCATGTTGGCGTTCATGGAAACAGTTTATCTTCATATTGCACCTTTGTGTGGTAATTTTCTCGGGAGCTAAACAACATAAATTAACTTGTCAAATACATTTTACACTCCGACGAGACTGAGCCACCTGTAATTAGCCCTGATCGTATACGGCGAGGAGCTGCTCCGGAGATGACAGTGTTTCTGTAATATTGACAGACTGCGGGAAAAAAATGCTATCACGCGACGAAAGCGCTTATCATGTTTGCTTAACGCCGTAGACGCTCGATTTGCTGTACATATTTGAGTACGTAAGCGTTAAAAATGAGTCTAGAGAACGCTTTATCTGAGACACATTTTTGAATGTTTTACACTAAAATTCTTACATATAGCTCCTTTAAGTGATACCGATATAGCTCATACATCAGATTAGAGGACACTAATGAGATATCACTCAGTTTGTAGCTCATCCACAGTCCCCTAGTCCCATTTTGCCCCAGTAAGTGTCCGTTACGCCTCTGACAGCAGCGCCGGCACAGAGCTAAATAAAAAAATAAGAACCGATCACGACGCTGTAAATGAAAAACAGTGCAGCGGAGACGTGTGAGCCTGCACGGATATACCTGTGAGTCAGTGTGTACGAGCTCCGCCGGCCGCCGCGCACTGTCACACCCTCTGTGTCTTTCCTGTCAACACACTACGGTGAAAGCATTCGTATAACGCCGCCATCCACCGCACCGGCAGCAGGACAGTCCCTGTAAACACTGCACTGTGATTTGTGTTTGTGTGAACAGCAGGTGTTTGATTGTATCCCCCATCACACACACACACACTCTCTCTCACACATACACACTCCAGCTTCACCCAGAGTGGCTCGCTGTGGAAGCGGCGGATGCCAGATGTTGGTATACATGTATGAATTATTGATGTTTGTCATAGACACATGCAAATGTTGCTCAATGTTCCCCCACGCACTGCACCGCTCGGCGAGTGTGTGAGTGATCGCGGACGTATGAAGGTGCATCTGTTTGTGTACGAACAGAACTTTCTAGCAGTTGAGCGTGTGCCAGGGTTAACATTCGGAAAACATTGCGGTTTAGGTTAAAACTCCTCTTTCGGTCACCAAAAACACGCTGGAACTGTCCTGAAACCTGCTTAAAACACCCGGTTCTGTCACCACACACACGCTGGAAATGGTCCAACTTCCCGTGGAAAATATCCGGATTTGGTCACAACAAACGTGGCGGGAAATGTCCCGAAGGTTTCCTTAAAAATATCTAATGCCAGAACACAGACTTGAGCCGTGGTGGCCTGCAATGCCTCTGTACGTGACAGTCTGTTGAACCACACACAAACAGAAAGATCTGCTTTTTGTGACGGAGCCAGGCTAACTGTTTACCCCCGCTTCCAGTCTTTATGCTAAGCTAAGCTAGCCATGTGCTCATGGCATCAATCATCTCATTTGACTCCATAAAGTCAATAAACGTGTTTCCCAAAATGTCCATCCAAGTCTCATTAGACGTTACTTCTTGTTGCAGAGAAGATGTTTCGTCTCTTCTCTCTTCTTCTCTGTAGCACTTTGAGCCATATAAGCCAGTCGAACTCCAACATGAAATTCAACACTAGACTCTTCTCTGGCACGAAGCGACCTCCCTCCCCGTCAGTCCTCTCACCACTGTTCTCATCTGCTAAACTGAATTACACTAATGTGTCAGAATGAACGTGCTAATGATTTACTGATGCGAACATGTTAGACACGGCACCCTCAAGTTGAGTCTTCGTGTGGGAAGTGCCGCCGGGTAATGACAGCCGATTAGAGGGTTCACACCTCCGCTGCACTGGGCCGCCCGCAGCCAGCTCGGCCTCTTGCCTTTCCCCGAGTCCAGAGAGCAGACGGAGGAGGGGAGGGAGGAGATGGAGACGGCGACGGGAGTGAGACATGAAAGTGGAGGTGGTGCAGAGAGATGGAGGGGCAGATGCAGAGTGTCTCTCTCTGCCTCTGTTCCGCGGCCAAAAACCACACTGCGGCTGAAATCTGCCTCGGCCGCCCGCCTCCTCTCTTTTCTTCGACAGCAAGATTTACTGTTTTTGGTCTTTCTCTCCACAAAACACTAAATAATACTGTGTAACCGCGAGAAGTGTGAAACCGCTGTGGTGGAGTAACACATCAGAGGAAGTGATATGTGATACGTGTTATATCCGTTCTCCACTTCAAAAAAAATCTTCTCTGCCGGCGACCCTGAAATCGCTTCGGCTTTTACTCTGCAAAGCTGCGCCTTTATGCGCAGATTTTCACAAAAACCAGGAGGACTTAAGCACTCCGGGCGAGAGCAGGAGCAGCAGCTAAAAGTGCTGCAATTAAATACGACCTTTCTTTCTCTCTCTCTGGTCCTCGGTAGAAAAAACACCTGCCGCCACCGACCCGAGCCCTGGGCTTTCTGGTCTGAACTGAACACAACCTTTCCAAACTCTCTTGAAGGTTTCCTCTGCCTTCATCTCTTCCCTTAATCTACTGAGTGCTTTTCACCCTCACGCAACGCTACATTTAACCGTGTGGACTTTTTTTTTAAGCGGTTACTTTCGCTTCACCGCAGCTCGGGTTGGGCCTTCGCGGGACGACGAGGAGTTCGGTTCCTCAAAAGTTTTTTAGTAGAAAACATCATCTGCGCCTTTTGCTAGAAGTCAACGCGGGCCAGGACGTGAATAATGGAAGAGAAGACGTGACATAAAAGAATATCGAGCATCCTCCTCCACCGTTTCAGCCCGGTCAGATCGCGGCGACGCCTCCACTCAAAATCCCAAATAAAGTCGAGCCAATAAAGACGGGAAGAGGACAAGGGGAGAAGAAGAAAAAAAAAAGGCTCCAGTGCCTCGTGGGAAATCAGCGCCTTAATTAAGCAGGCCTGCTTTCTGTCACCAAGCGCAGGGATTATGCGCCTCGCTCATTATAGTCCTGATTATTGCTTTTCCCCAGCAATCACAGAAAAAAGCCAGTAAACACATTTGTCAATGATTTCTTGCCAATCAGATGACAAACCCGCATCAGATTTAATATTCCGCACGAACAAGGCCCCCCGCTCCCTCTCATCCTCGCCTTCTTTCCTCTCCCTGTCTGCTTTGCTTAATTTCATCCGGCGAGGCTCGCAAATCAAAGCGCACTTGACCAACTGACGGAGAGCTAAAAACAAGGAAGTGCGATTCCCCGGCCGACCGGCATCAATATTACATAAAGCACAACAAAAATGAGTCACGCAATCGCACGGAGCTCTCCGCTCGGCCACTTGCAAATTCACGCCGGCCAGGAGCGTGAGCCAGATGCAAAAGCCGCGATTGTGAGATGTTTAAGGCGAAAGAAAATCGGGAAAGTTGGTGCAGCGGCGCCAGATGCCGTTTGAATAATGCACGCGCGCATCCCAGACAGAGTAAGCGAGAGATGTATGATCACAAATTTACCAATGTTCGAGATCTGATGTGAGTGTTTTGGCGGGAGCGTCCTCCAGCTGCCCGCAGTGGAAGCAATTTCAGAAGTTTTTTATTTTCGAGAGAGCTCGCGATCACTCCCGGTTTGTATCAACCGAAAGAAAACTGGGAGACAAAGACACGGAGCTGCTGTTAACAATGATTCATTCGAGACATTAACATTAATTTAACTAAATACCAAAGTGGAGTTGATTTAAGGTCACGCTGCAGCTTTCTGACATAAAATTTGAATGATTCATGTTCGGATTATTTAAAGTTTTATTGTTCTTAGTCAACCTTATGAATATTTAGCTCTTTGAGTCCTTAATTAGGAGTCCAGATGTCACTTCTACAAGAGTCTTGACGTTCCTTTTATCGCAACTATTAAAAAGCATAAAAAGAAAACACATGGTCGTGTTCCGTGCCGTCTATCCATCATCGGGGGTGAGGAAATGACTGAATGTGCATTTTTTTTTTTGTTGAACTGCTCCTTTAAGGAAAGATTGCAAATGTAAATTGAAGATCGCCTGCACGAAAGTCAGATGTGCTGCACTTACTTCCCGCCTCACTAAATGCAGCATGAGGAACGCTGCACGTACTTCCCGTTTTGATACCAAATACGAGGACGCAGAGGGAGTAAATCATGAAGGGCTGATGCAATTCCTCTGCAAGCACCTTCTCAACAACAATTGAACGAGCATTATATAAGACATAATGGGCGCGCTGGGACGGTTCGGTTGGACAGAAGCTATTAAAAGATTCGCATTAGGAACTCGTGATTGGCAGTTTCGACTAATTTCTGACAGCTGATAATGAAAATGATCATTAGCGGCTG
Source organism: Lagodon rhomboides (assembly GCA_039737535.1). Taxonomy (NCBI): domain Eukaryota; kingdom Metazoa; phylum Chordata; class Actinopteri; order Spariformes; family Sparidae; genus Lagodon; species Lagodon rhomboides. The sequence continues at coordinate 22,089,661 of CM077801.1, read as the reverse complement.
CAGCCCCACACTGAGCTCCACTCGGGACGCCTTCTCATCCTGGCTCCCCAAAAAAAAAGCGACCATAAATACAGTCTGTCTGTCTTCAAAACAACCAGTTAGACACCAGTGGTTGGTGACAAATTCGCCTCGTCCACTGTTATTTACTGTCAGCGGCCTCAACGACGGAAAAAAAAGCAGTGTGTTCAGCCTTCAGACTGAGCGATCGACCCCTAAATCGCTACAATCTCAGGGGACGCGGAGCTGTAGTTGACACTGGAGGGAGGGTGAGGGGTCACGGCAACACGCTGGTCAATAAGGTATTGTGTGAATTTAAAACGTGAGCTAGAGGACAAACGCGGTGGATACGACAGCGAACGCACACAAAACCAGATGGATAGGTGAAGCCTCACGGTGAGAGCCGCAGACATGTGACTCACGACGAGCGCTCGCAGCGAGCACCCGGCCAGGTTTATTAATACTGTTGCTAAGAGGAATCGTGGGTAGTCACGAAGCTGGACCGGGGAGTCAAATTATCCGGATTCCAAGGCAGGGCTGCAGCTGTCACTCCTCAGCTGCCTTACCTTCTCCTTCTCCTGCGCATCCCCGTGGTCTGACATGACCTGCATTCATCTCTGAGCGGAACAGTAAATCTCTCATTTAGCTTACCTAGTGGGCAGCTGGTCAGATTACAGCGTGTGTCACATTCAGGAGAGGACGAGGATGATCGAATGTGCCCTCAGTGACAAGATACGCCCCCCCCCACCCCGATCTGGATCTCTCACATTCTCAGGTCGAATATCTAACGCACCCATTCGCCACTTCTCTCTCTCGCTCTCACACTCTCTCTTACTTGTTGTCATGGATACAAAACCCCTTTCACCAGCCTGGGTTGGCTCGCTCTAAATGCGACGCGTGACACACGACCACTTTCCTTAAAACTTCAACCTTTTCCGTTCATTTTCTATTCCGAAACCAAAGCAGCACAATAAAACCGTCCCCGGAGGGAATAAAGTGTCCTAACAGGTTTACCTCCGTCTGCTGACACACACAGTCTATTACTTCATCCGCACGCTTCTCTGACAAACCCGCACACACACACACACACGCTCAGAGCTCCAGCCGCCGATGCAGGTGCAGGAGAGGGACGACCGAGGAGATCACACGGTGGCAGCTCGCTTCCTGTGTCCTGTCAGATTACTTCAGCCCCTTAAAACCATTGTCCAAACACGCCAATATCACCAGAGAGAGGAAGTGCAGGTGCTGCCTTTGTGCTGCGACTGTGAGTCTCTCCTTGTCCAACAGGGACATCGCTTTTACCCCAAAGAAGGATAACACAGTGAACAACAAAGGGGTGCAGAGGATGAAGCCCTCAGGCCCTGCAGAGAGCTGTCACCTGCAGCCACGAGTCTGCGTCCTGACGGGGATCAGGAAAAAACAGGTTTAATTGTGATCACGTCACCCAACTGACTGTTTTTTGTGTTGTGTTGTAACGATTACTTATCAAATGATCTGTTGATTGACAGAAAAACAGTTTCGGTTTGCAAATAAATTAAAAACCTTACGCCCAGTTTACAACAGCAACTACTAATTCTTCTCTGCCAGATATGATGCCAGTTATACGTCAGCCTGGTCATCGGCCTTAAGCGTCAAACGTTAATGCTCTGGCACGGTCGCAGTTTGGTTTAAGTTTAGGAAAAGGTCACATGTGTTGAAATAACTACATTCAGACTCGCATCACAGGTTACAGAAGTGACGTAACTCACGTGACGTAACGTAAGAGGCGTGACTGATTCACTCAAGTTACGTCATTTATGTACGTTGACTTACTTAGGTAGTATAAATCAAAAATAAATGACTCTTGGTCACAAACGGGACACAAACCCCTTTTCTCCAGAGAGAAAGTCCAGTGTCTGACCCATCCTACTCCTCATTACCCTCCGATTCAGGCTTTTCTTGCCCTTTACTCCAACACTAGAGGGATGCTTCAAGAAGTGTCAAACTCAGAAATGAAGGGCCACCGACCAGGCTCCTGGCTGCGGGAAATTAGACAGGCATTTTTACTCTTCTATGGCATTTCATTGACAAATAACCAATCAATGAGTTGTGTAACTCAGTAGAATAATCCTTAATGAAAATAATCGTTAGTTGCAGCTCTGCCTCACTTTTGTGTGATTCTCTCGGCTTCAGTCTCGCTTCAGGGCAAATACCCCCCCGTCTGAAATGATGACGCCGATTCATCCAATAACAGCTATTTTCCAATACAATTGGAAACAGAAGACCAAAGTAGGAATTTTGGACATAAAATAGAGACACAGAGAGCTCTGTGAAACCAGCAATACTAAAGACATGGGGGACATGGCTGAGAATAAAATGTACTTTCTAGAGAGGCAAGAGACTGTCACTGATCTGAACAGAGAGGCCTGGATACGGAGGGGGGAGGAGGAGCGCAGTCGGTCGGTTTCACTTGTCATGCACCCTCGCAACACAGTCCCCATAAAAAACATACTGACTGCCAGTGCTGAAGGAGAAAAAGACAAAAGGAGAAGATGAAAAAAGGGAGAGGACACTCAAAGGTACGGGAGAGGACGGCGGGGGGAAGCGATTGAAAAAACAGACAGCCATGCTCCATATTTTCTCCGAGCCAAGAGCAAGGCGAGCAAGAGGGGGGTAAAAAGAAAAAAAGTGAGCTATATTTTTGTGGATGTCTGGAGCCAGCCCAAAGGTCCTCCTCTACAAGGACACAATGCAATAAAACACTCAGAGATGAAGTGTCTGATAGGGGGCGACAAGGGAGGGTGAGGAGGAAGAGAGGGAAGTAATAGAGGATGCAGCCGGGGCCTCCAGAAAGAAAAGCCGGAGTGTAACCCTGGTGGGGGTGAAGGCAGCGCTCGGGCTGAGGGCAAGAAATGCACAAGGGCTATTCTGGGTATCAGGCATGGGTCTGTGACAGCTTAGAGAGCCGGAGCCGGCCAAGTCGAAGCGCCTGCAGCCAAATGACAAACACCATCACACTGTATATGAATGACTCGGGAGAACGACAAGCTTCTCTTTGCATCAGGGAGCAGTAAACAGAATCAGTGGAATGGTCAAACATAACCTCTCTTGTCATGTATAGAAAACAAAAGCAAAACCGTTAAAGCTCCGGAAATAGAAAAAAAAAGCTGGCGGCGGCTGTCGGTTTGACCGAGAGCGCTGTCTTTTTGGCAGTTACGCCGCGGCTCGTCATGCTAAAGTGATTTTCCTGTTTACATAACTAGCTGACGGACAGTGCCACGGAGCGCAGATGCACTGGGTGTCAACGGGCGTGAGACGAATGCATTTTCTGATCCCGGTTGAGCTGTGCCGCGGCTTGTGCCATAATTTTCCAGGTCAGTAAAGTCTGTTCGTCGTAATTAAAGTAAAACGCCTTCTAGTTTTTGTGTCGAGCCGCTCGGTGAACTACATCGACTCGATCAACGTACAGTACGTCATCGACACGGCCGCCAACTTGGCAGAGAAAGAAGGCGGAAATCACAATAAATCTGGTCAAAACTGAGCTGCAGTTATGTGAAAGGAGAGTTCATCAGTTTTTTATGACGAACTTAACTAACTTTGAACATAGGAGTTAAGAATTTCAAGAACAAATTGGTGTGACATGTTGCCAGATCTTGTTGGAAGGCAAAAAGGGGGAAAGGAATACGCCATCAGGGGGCCGGACGCCATAATCATTTAAATGTGGCTTAACGGACAGATTTTCCTGGAAGGCATGCGTAGCGTTGCACTGTGGATATCTCTTTTCAGACTTTTACAGAAGTTTATTTCTTCTTCATTTCTAAAAAAAGCGTGAGTTAAACTTTATGTGTAGCTTCAGGTCTTCAGTGTAGAAGCTTCTGCCTGATTTCTGGATCACACACCCTATAGATGTCCTACAAGCTGTTTGAACAGTAATCATTTCAACATATTCCCACCATTTGTTAGCCTTGAAGCGCTATCAGCTAGTTTCATGGCTTTAATTCATGATGTGCTTTTCTTGTGTAAAGATACAGAAATGCTCTACTCCGTGTAAAACCACGTCCGTCTGTAGAAGTTGCAGTTTTTCACTCCGCGGAAACGGTACAGTGGCTGATTCCGCTAATTAATTACTTTTTTTCTGGTTGAAGGTGTGGTAATGAGTTAAATGAGCTGCCGTGGTGTTTGGCTGGAATATCAATGAGCGGGCTATTGAGCCTCAGTTCCACGTGATTGAGAATCACTTCTCCACACCGTCGTGGTTCAGCGTCGCGGCTGTCAGCGCAGCTAAAGGGTGACGTGTTGTCTCATTCTTCGCTCCGGCCCCCCAAAATGTTTCATCGAAAGTGGCCATAACTGTCTATAAAGCATTACTGTGCCGAGATATTTGACCTCCAGCGCAGAAATCATAATTTACAATGCAAACAGAAAGGTCATGATACTGTCCAGAGGGGCTGAGTGTGATACATTATTGATGCCTGTGCAGAAATACTCTTTTCACCTCCTCTCCGGGGAGGACACGGCACAGTCAGCTACAGAGGAACACTACGAGTGAAGTGATGACTCGCTCAAGGACACTTAAGAGGGTTTTTTTTTTTTTCCTGCAAAGCACATTGTTTTGTTTGTTGCCAATTTTCACAAAATTTAAAAGAAATAGGCTGTCAAGCAGATTGCAAGACCGCACAAACCCAAAAGTGATGCTTTCTGCTGCAAGAAGACACGGATCATAATTCGGAACAATAAAAGATCCTCTGTATTCATGGAATGAAATAATGTGCAAGCTTGAGAAGGAAATGCATAGCATGGTCCATGTCTAAGCGTGTTAACTCTGAGCTAAAGTAGATACAGGTTGCTAACTAGCCATGCGAGTAGCCCCGATGTCACAAAGAGCCTAAAAAAACAAAGCAAAGAGCCAGAAACCTGTGAAAATATAAATTAAAGTACGTCTCTGTACATTTCAAACATCACGCAGCCCTTCTGATCTGCCCTCACACTGGTGTTACTACACATGCTTCTATTATTTCTGCATTTGCAGACAGGGATGGAGGAGGGAAGTGAAAAAAAAACTGGGTCATGCCCGAGTGAATCTCTAATCAAGCAACAGGAAGCACATTCATGAGTATGTGTGAGTTGATGCAAATGTTCTCGGGCATTATGTCTTTTTGTGCATTCTGCGGACGTCGCCACTTTTACAGTTACAGTGGAAGGGGGAGGGTGTGTTACTGTATGTGTTTGCACGTGTGCTTTTAGCACTTCGATCTCTGTAAGGAGGGTTTACACCTTGAGAGTGAGCACATTCTGAAATGATACCGCATGATATCACGTCAGATATTTGGGCGGGTACTTGCTCAAAGGGCCAGCTGACTGTTAGCAGCACTTTCATGTCATATCGGATTCACGGATGCCTCACATTAACCAAAGTCCAAAGACAACATCCCTACCAGCCTGGACCCTCACCAGTATGAATTCAGAGCCAACAGATCCACAGAGGATGCCATACCCGCTGCCCTCCACTCAGTCGTCACACGCCGTAAAAATAACACCAGCTACGTCAGATCGCTGCTTGTTGATTTCAGCTCGGCGTTTTATACAATCTCAGCCATTAAGCTGATTGGAAAACACACTTGCTTGAGTGCCACCACTGCTGAGCACCAAACTACACACTATTTGTTTATTTTTCAGACATTTCTCGAATCTTGTTTCGTTTTCTTCTTTTTTTATATATAGTTTTGCCTCCGTAGACCTCAGTCGGTGGCTGAAGCAGATGTAGCACATAACGGCGATTTAAACTGTGGCGGTCACAGGCAAACCCCCTGTTAGGAAACGTATTGCTGTCCTCACAAGAACTGTGTCAAAGTGTACATCTGTACGTGTGATTGCTTAGCGGTCGGGGGTGCATTTGCTGCAGAGACAGAAAAGAAAGACATCACTGATTGAGGAGTGGATGGCATAGGGAGGAGGCATACACTTCTAAAAATAGTCAGGGACATGGATTTTCTCTGGAGGGGGCTGTGAGACTATCTGTGTGTGTGTGTTTGTGTGTGTGTCAGCCAGAGACAACTTCTGTGACATTTAATGGCTACGAATACACACATAATGCAGACGCACGCATTAAAACACACACCGACACAAACACTTGAAAACACACCATGAAATTATGATCACTATTCGCAGCCTGGGGTCCCGAGCACACAATGCTCCCGTACGCGCTCCGCAGTACACATACGTATCAGGCCTACAGCTGGGTTTTACACCGCAATTCTCTACAGTACATCACAGCTTCCCGACCTCAGGGCTGCCAACCAGTGTAGTGTCTTCTGATGCTGAAATGGGTCCCTTGATAAATTCATAATTATACAGAAATGACTCTTCCAGTGGCCTTTGGGCTGCGCAGCACCGCTATAAAACGTCACGCGGCTTGCCAATGAATTTTCCATTGACCGCCTTACGAGAGCGGGCTCATTTCTGTCCTTCCGGAGGATTAAAACCTCCGCATGAAGTCCTCAACATAAACATTTTCCCCTCCATAGTTATTGAGGTCAAAGGAGTTTTCTGGCCTTAACACAGGGCCGCGTGCCAAAAACAAAGGCTGCGAACTCCTGCTTCATGCTTTTACATTAATTTACGCCCCTGCTGTTCACTGTGCTCCTGTGTGGCAAAGCAGGCGCAGGAGTGGCTGTTGCGTCAGCAGGCGAGGGGCGTCGGGCGGAGGAACGGGGTGTTAACAACAAGGTTAACCTCCTCTGAATCAATCTTCCTCTATATTATATATATATTCTTGTCCCAGCAGGTTCAGAGAGATGAGCCCACTGCAGCAAGAAAAGAAATCATGTTAGAGGCCGAGGGAGAAGGGCTGCAAAGCCTGCTGTCCCTGAGAGAGGATGCAACGGAGGTGGCTCAGTTTTTATTTCCTAAACTTTTCCAACGACTGTGCTATCTTTATACATTCCTGCGCTGTGATAGTGTCAGATATAAATATACAGTCAGACAAAAACATCACCAACTGTCTCGCTTACGAACATTCACTCTGTTTGTGTCGGATTTATTTTGTGTTTGGTGAAAAGAAATGCCTTAAAAAATATGCAGAGAAAACGTGCACAGTAATGAACTTTAATGTGAAATGCTGATGTTTGCCCAAGAGTTGCCCGACCCCGCTCACTTTCTTCACCACACAGCTTCGCAGCCAACATTTTGTACCGTTACACATCTCCGATTCCCCTCACACAGTCACCTTACATGCACACCGTACATCTGACAGCTCCCCTGACACATTACACCTTCCTTTAATGCAGTGAAGGATGCTCGCACACGTACACGTGCGGAGGAGACATGGCTGCGTCGTGTATTCCCAGCTCGCTCGCACAGCCTCAAACACACACACACCGAGGAGGGAGGGGGGGGAGGCAGAGGAGAAACAGGAGAGGAGGGTGATTTGACATGTAAGGGAGGCACTCTCCTCCATCACTGTGCATGTCCTCCGGTCTCTGATGAGATTATTGGACGGCTCCTCCCTCCCTCCTGGCCCTCCGCTGTGTTGTCTTAAAAAGATTAACCACACCATTGTCTCCGCCAATAATGACGGGATAAAAGGAGCACTGCCTCGCAGGGAAAGTTGAAATGCTCAGCGCTAATTCCATCCCACGGAGCGTGTTGCCGTCATCCGTCCTCCCGAATCCTCATTACCATTAGCTAACAGCGCAGGAGATCGGATTGGACGCTGGAGTCGCGCAATCTGTCCACTAAGCGTCGACCTGAGGGGACATTACGAGGCATTTTTACCTCTTTAGGAGAGGACGGGGCCTTGTAGCTCATCATCATCAGCAGGTGCAAGCGGCTGACAGACAACAGCGTTACCTGAAAAACCGGGGCTGATTAAAAATAACGAGCTGCGTGAGCTGATGAGCGACTGATATCATGAACGTTCATCGTGACGCCGTGTCGGATCAGTTAAATTTCAGCTCAGCGTGGAGATCCATCTGCCTCCGGATGAAACAACTCACACGAGAGTACAAATATGCGATTTAATCCAAAAAATAAGAGCACGTGTCTCCTCAGTGTTTAATCTCTGGTGCCTCAAAAGATGATTAGAGTTTTTACAACTTGATCTGGGAACATGGACAGATTCATTGGGGCAATAAACCCTTTTTTTCTTTACTCCCATTGGAAAGAAAACCAGCGACAAAACAGAGAAAAGGGCGCGTCAAACAATAAAGATCCCTGGAGTCAAACTGGTTTGCGGTCATATGATGTGCATCCGATACAGTTTTTTAACAAACCCTCAGGTTACCCAAACTTATTTGGTGAACTGTAAAATTATTATCCACATGGTCGATTAAGAATCCAGCTGTAGAGCTCCCATGACCCCTTAAATCCAGGCTTCACTTCACCGCCTGCCCGTGAAATATAGAAGAAAATTCTCCAAAGTTACCTGCGAGGCCTTCTAAAATCAAGCGCCCATGTAATTTGTGAACTTTTCAGGCAGCTCTCTAAAGTCTTCTGATCAGAGCTGCTGTCTGTCCTTCAGTCAAAACTAAAACTCAACTCAATAAAACTCAAAGGCCAACCGAGCTTTTTCGCCATTGGTGGCCCCGAGGCTCACCAAGGACACAAGATTGGTGAGCACATTAAAAATAAACTTCACCGACCTACTTATCCATCACAGTTAGCACACCAGAGATGTGGACTCATGTCATTGTCACTTGGACTTAAGTCAACTCAAGTCACAGTTTTGATGAGTTGCAATTTGACCTGACAGAAAATAAATAAGACTTCATAAGAGTCTTGAACAACACTTGGAAGTTGAAGACCTGAATTGATTTGACATAAGTCACGATGAGTCATATGACTCGTCTGTGTTCATTTTATGTTGCCAGTTAAAATACTGAACATAAAATATTGAAAATCTTTAATGCTGTCAGTGTTACACCAGTGTGTAGCGTGACCCAAGTGCACGTGCATGCTGGGAATGGCATCATTATGATTGGATGACTAACAGAGTTTGATGTCGTCTGGCTGTAATGGGCGTGAAGCCAATCTCACAAATGTTTCTGTTCATACAAAGTTAATTTCTCTGTTTTAAAAGTGGGCCGACTTGATTTAAAAAGATACCTCAAGTACGACTGCAGTCTCGTGACGGTGACTTGACTTGATCAAACTGTTAAACCAGCCAGCTGCCTTATTGTTTCCTGTTTCAAAATGGACTCCGAGCCCAAACCAAGCTGGTTGTTATAGGATTTCTACCTGTTGAGCAAAGGTAAAGAAAGCTAAAAAAAAAAATGTGCTTCTTTCTACGGCATAGACAGCCCAGTTTTATGCACGAACTGTCTTTCCGCGATTTAATACTTCTGTGCGATGTGAAATGTTTCTAGCACGAAGCCCAGTCGTCCATCTGCTCCATCACTCTCCACTGCAGAGCCGATGCTAATTCCTGAGTATTTTAGTCTTTCCCGCAGCCTCCTCTCGGCTGCTGTGAAATGCAAAGTGCACTAAAAGGCTAGATGGTGTGCAGCGAGATATCTAAAACAGTCAGCCGTGTAGAGGAAACATGCAAAGGGCACGGACTCACAGTGGAGGAAGTGAAGGGGTTGTGGAGGGGTCTAATGCTGCTCTCCCTGCCTGAGGGAAGAGGGGAGATGAAGATCAGCCGGCCAGTCAGTCAGTCAGCCAGTCAGTCAGTCAGTCGAACGGGTCCCTGGTCTCACAGCAGAGGAGCATTTAAGTCCTCTGGTACAGAGAGAGGAAGGAGAGGTGGAGGAGGAGGGAGAATCAGTGGGAACTGAAGCGATCGATCCCGTCCGCCATCACTCTCCTCATTCACTGCGACATTTGTTGTAAACCTCTGGAGGACGAGCTCTACAGCTGTACATGCCTATTCAATTAAGATGCTTGCCTGATCTTTGCGCTTTTTTCGTCCGCCCCTGTTCTTCCTCTAACATCCGCCGTCTCCGTCCCCCTTTCCCGGCATCTTCCCTGTTTGACTGTCTCTTCACCTTTCCATCAAGCAGTCCCAGAAACCGATCTCAGGAAGTAAAAGCCACTTTAACGCTTTACCGTTTGACTGCGTCCGTTCCACCGTGAAAAGCGAAGACATCTTTTGCGTCGAGAAAATCCTTCAGTGTCATTCGTTGTTCTTGTATCACTGAAATAAAGTCTCCAGTACTTATATCACTGTTGCTAGCAGCAGCTACGCTAACCTCTTGTTAAATTATGAATCTTTAATTTCTTTAAACATCAATAAAAGTTACTGTTCGTAGTCCTGATGTCGATTCCAGCAGCATTCAGTGCTTGCTTGCATAACCTGCAGTGGCCTTGGGGTCTGTATTGGACTAATTCTGGGGCTTTTGCATTGACTCTCAGTACTTTTGTAGCTTCTGACTGAATCTCTGAGGTTTTGTTGTGTTGAGTTGCGTGAAGTTACTGCTGGTGTAAACCGAAAATTTCCAATTTTGCTGCTTTAAAATAACTAAACAGCGGGGGACTTTTATTGTGAAGAATTTATAGGAAATTAAACGTGTTTATCACTGAATTAGCGGAGCTCTGTTAGCGGCGATTCTCCTATAATGCTGCGGGGAGGAAGAGTGTTTAGAGCTGCTCAAGACATTAGTTAAAGACACATCTTCAAGCGGGGTGCCCTGGTAAAATGGAGAATGTAAATCCCCGCTGCACTTGGCTCACATAGTTCCCATCAGAAGGTAATAGGTAGGAAGTAATTTCTCCGGCAAAATATATAGTTCCTGAGTTTTTAAAAGGGCTCCTGTGTTCCGGGACAAACTCCCGGGGTTGAAAAGTACAATCTGCTTCTCATTGTCTCTTTCCCTGCATAAATTTACACTCATGGTCCCCGAGCAGCCTCCCACCCATCGAGCAAGTTAAAGCAAAACACTAAGAAGTTTTTGCAAATACCATCTGACCCAGGTCTGACTCCGTTCCATATTCATCCCCCTCTCCGACTGTGTGAGCTAATCCCTCTTTACAGTATGTCTTCCTCCTTCCTCTCTTGTTCCCCGCGCGTCTTCTTTGCCCACCCTGCGTGACCATGTAATTCAGCCTGAACAATGCGGCGCCGCCTCCCGCAGCCGTTCTTCCCTCGCTCCTCTGCTTCCCCTCATGTCCCCCCTGCTGTGTTTGTCAGGAACACAGTGTGTCAGGGGCCGAAGGAGAGAGGAGGAGTCAGGGGAGCGCAGCGGGATCTCTTAACAAGGTGTGGCAGGGACAATCACGGGGGATGTGGTTTGCTCCGTCCAGCTAGCTTCTACTTTTCCATCATCATCCCCCCCCCCATCTATTTTTTCCCCCACCACCAGCTCCACTCTCCAATCTTCTGCCCTCCTCCATATCTGTTTCTCTGCGGGGCCACCCTTACTCTCATCACATCCTCTACTTCAGCAAACGCTTCTGCTTTCATTTACTTTATTTTCCTGTCCACCCCCCCGACGGTGACATCGTTATTTTTAGCCTCTCTTGGCAGTGTGCAACTATGCTTGTGTGTTTGTGAGCTCAGGATGCTGACCTGATTTCCCAGTCATCTTCATGCCAACTTCCTTCCCCGCCATCCCCCTTCAAGTGTGGCCCCGGACTGGGGAATAACACCTGTTCGCAGACCCCCTAGGTGAGCAGTCTGGGCCCGATGCAGAGGCAGAGCAGAGGGGAGGGAGGATGTGAGGAAGGAGGAGAAGAAGAGAGGATGTCGGCCTCCTCCAGCTGCCCGAGCCCCCCGCCGTGAAACCTGCCACTCAGCTGGAGACGGCGCTTTCAGCGCGCACGCTTGAGGGATTAACCTCCATCAGAAAGGGGTCAACGTCGGAGCCACTGGAACAACGACATAAAGGTGCGGATCTGGTTTGGTTTCTGACTGATTGCGTGTCCGCCGCTGCGGTCAAAGTCACAAGGTGAAAAGAGACGAGACTAAAAAATCCTGCGCAGACAATTTAAAACTGCGTAAGACTCTTTTCACACATCAACTGTTCTATTCTAAATTCCACACAAGACGGTGAATATGACTGATAAAAACCACAGATGTCAATGTGAGCCTGTTAGCTTTATGACGTGAGCATTTAGCACAAAGCACCACAGCACCCAAGCACAGCCGTGCACACGGCTGTGCTTGGGTGCTGTGGTGCTTTGTGCTAAATGCTCGAGTGGATGCAGACTTTAGGTTTATGCTAATGAGGTGTTGGAATTTCCGTGTTCCCTGTCAGCAGTTTCGACTGGAACGACCATGAAGTTGGTCTCAGAAAGTCGGACGCACCTCACCAACTCTGACCTCGAGAATCCAAGATGGCTGCTCCGCACATCAACAGCTGTAACACAGTAGAATATACTGTTTATTAGCACAGTCTGTCTCATTTGTGTCTCATTAAACCAGTCTTACACACAGTACTGTTCAACTTCAATTTGCAGAGATGTTATGTGATGCAATCCCATCAAATTGTATTGCTAACAATGGCTAACCATAGTTAACCTGGCTAGAACCGGTTTTCCGACTCGTGGCACTGGACCTGGAGTGTGACGTCATTCCCAGCTCCGACTTTTGACATAAATGGAACGCAGCATTAATCTTCAAGTCCGCAGCTAGAGGAGCTAATCAATCATTCTAACAATAACCGGATGTTGCTTGTTAACACAGGCGGACATTTGCAATTTCGCGTCCCAACCCCTCCTGACCCGCTGTCTTCAGAATCTGTGATGAAATCTTTTTTAGCCTCGAGGACGCTGAAACTGCACAGAAAGGACGGCCTGTGAATTTAACCAGGAGTGGAGTAGCCTTTCTTCTTTACTAGTAACTCGTCCCAACTTTTGAATATTGGCATGAAATGTGCGCGGTCCGAGAGAAAAGGTTGTGCTAAAGGATTCACAGATGCACTTGTACGCTTCCAGGCCTATTATCTCATTCAGAAACCCGATCAAAACAGACTTTTCAGATGCACCAGGGGTCCCTTTCGCAGTGAAGGGACAGCGCTAATCACGCCCGGAAGGAGATAAATTAAAAGAAAAGATGTAAGAATGTCACACGGACAGAAGAAGCCTCATATAATTTTAGTCTCACATCAGGACCGATCTCCCGCCCGGTGTCCCCGATCTCTCGTCTCTTCCTCTCTGCGCCGTTTCCTTACTATCATCCCGGACCCCTTTTTTTATTCAGTCGCCAGCTGTTCACACATCCAAACCTCCTCCTCCTCCTCGTCCAATCTGCTGGGGAGGTACACAGACCGCCTGCCTGCTATATCCGTCTGGCATGCGACGGCCGCTTGGATTTTCCACTCCTCGCACACAGACCCTCATTCATTCAATTTGAGCCAAATCCACAGCCAGGCGTCATTAGTTAGTTACTATTAGAGTTATCTGTCTGCCTCTGTGCAGGAGGGCCGCCAGACACAGACTGATGCAAATCAACACAAACAATGATGACACGTGACAGGGAGGGAGAGAAATGACATCGGAACATGGCGGGAAAACAACGAGGGCCTGCGGGGAAGAGCTCGCTGACACGTTTTAAATGAGTGTCATCTGATCAGAGTTTGTCCTTCACCGCTGTTTGTTTCCCCTCGTGGACAAAACAGCGCCGCGGATACAGAGCAAACATGTTTTAGGCTATTCAGTGAGCAATTCTGCCAGAGAACTGTACTTTACAAGCGGGGCTGATGGCGGTGATCGAGCCTCCGCTGGGAATCAAACCCACACAATAGCGGCATTGTTGCCGCACGACACACACTGAGACACACAATCACGCTGGAAGAAAAAAGGCCATTAGATGGAAAGAAGTTTCATTATTCATTTATATAACATGCTATATGTACGGCTCGGAAGATATTCATTGCCCGTGCACTGCTGACACTAATGTGGTCGTTGCAGGGGACGTTAGGTAGGTAAACAACGCAATCGCCAGAATAAACGTTGGCAGCGACGTTCCTGCAAGGTTCAGTTTTCAGTTTTATGTTATGAAAATGATGTGCTTATGCTCTGGTTAGGTTTAGGCACAAAAAACGTTTGGTTAGGGTTGGGAAAAGATCATGTTTTGACTTAAAATACCTTGTTTTGTTGGGACAAACATGGCTAGAAATGTCCTGAAGAATATCCAGTGGTTTCACACAACAATTACACATTTTTGAGGCGTTTTAAAGGTTCAGGTACCTTTAAGTTACCCCTGGTTCTGTTTGTTGAGCTGTCCAAAGCCTCCATACTGTGGCCATCCCACTTTGATGCAGGTCCAGCCAGCTCCATCCACACGACGCTGCATATCCACATGTTTCAGCTCCACTCACTCATTCATTCAACAAAACCTGGTAATTCTCTCTCTCTCTCTCTCTCTCGCACACACACACACACACACACTGCACATTCCCTACCTTCAATATTCATGTCAACCTTTTTCAGCCCGAGAAAGCAAAAGAAAAACTGCTCCGGCATAAATTGTTAATATGACCAACGGGATATGAATGAACATTTGCTGGGAGCTTCCCTCTGACAGCTGAACAAACGCTGCTGCCCGCACGACCAGGATCCGAGCAAAACCACCTCGACCGCACGGACACCGGCCCTCTTATCTCCGGCCTCGGCGAAAACCACCGACACAACGGCACCTGGTGACAACATTCAGTCGCACCGTCTTCGAATCTGATGCAAAGCGAAGTCAGTTTTTTTCTGTCTTAACCTTCCTAATGCCACAGTTATCTTTTTATTGCTATCTGACTCACCATCTTTCTGGCTCGTGTTCAAGGCAAAGCAAGACCGACTATTCACATGTGTAAAAAGAAGAATTTATCTGTTTTCAAAAGAAAATCAGCCCAGATAAAAACCTTGTTTGACTCCTGTTTTTTTCCGGCCTTTTTCCTCTCAATCTGGATCCGGCCATTTCGCCTCCCCACAGCCACCGCTAACTGCTAACTCCACGTTTTTGGCCCGGGGAGGGTTGGGGAGAGCCGAGTGTATCGGTCGCACCAGCTGCTTCTTTTCACGCAACAGCGAGGAGCTTTCACCGGGCGGATGTCGCAGAGGGTCACGCTACCCCACCCATCCTCTGTAGGAGGAGACGTGACCAACCAGGAAGAGTTGGAGTGCAGCAACAAGGATGTGATCCCTCACTGGCTTCCCACCAACAAAAACTGAGAGTAGAGATGTTCTCAACAGCTAATGTCTCCCAAACATAAGTGTGATCTTTTACTTGTCTGTTCGTCCGAAAAACGTAGAAAACACTTTATAATGTTAATCACACTCTTTAATAAACACACCAGTGACACCTTTATACTAACCATGATAAATAAATGGTTAATTTATAGTTAATTCAACTCACTTATTAGTTGTTTCACTGTTGACAAATGGTAGTAGCAGTAGTAACATTGGTAGTAGCAGTATTAGTAGGATTGGCACTGACACTATGTCTTTCAAGATATCGGAACAGACCGAGATCTATAATTCCACGCTGACAGTATCCTCATCAGACCAGAATGCAATGCAGCCGCAGCAGTTTACATGTTTGCAGACCTCTTTTTTCAAAATCGATCCGTCGGACTCAGCACACCAGAGCACCGTGCTCTTTTCGCTCTCCTGTTTCTATCACTAGCACTCCTTCTGCCAACATCTAAACAGAGCATTTTCTTTTTCTGAAAGTTGTTGGCAATCACTGTGGAGAATATAAATACAAATCCATGATGTGTTTGACCTTAACGACTACACTAATCCCCGCTGCTGAAGTCACGCATCGCGGTATGTGGGCCACTCGTACAAACCGCCTAAAAACAAACCTTACAAACGGAGCAAAGTGATCTTTCTGTTGACTCTGACCAGCAACAAATCTGGCTCCGGACTGCACATCCTGACTCAGAGAGTGACACAATGTCACGTGACCAATAGCAAAATGGTAAAGAGGAGGAGGGAGGGAGGGGAGGAGGAGGAGGATGATGTCACCGCGAGTGACTTTTCTATTAACAAACATGAGTAATGGACCACGTATCTGATAATCAGACATCTCCCGAAAAAATAAAAACACAGAGGAAGCTGAGAAGGAAGCTGGAGGGGTGGAGGGGGAGCTGGAGGAAGAGGAGGAGGAGGAAGAGGGGGCCGTTGTTTCTTTAAACCAAACTGTGTGCAACCATGCGAAAGGTGTGCATGCACGATTACATAAGACTGTCTGTTTAAGCCTACATGTGCATGCACATATCTGTGCCTGTATACACGTGCAGGTACTCACACACACCACTTACTCTTCAAGTGTGTGTGTGTGTATGTGTGTGTGTATGTGTGTGTGTGTGTGTGTGTGCACTCATGCTATATTCACCACACGCACTCGGCGAGGAGCAGCGGCAGCAGCATTAGAAGGCTCATTAGCATAATGCAGGATGCAGGGAGAGATGCCATGTACTTCATTTGCTTTTGCCTGATCCTGTCTGATGGTATGTGTCACATACACCCACCCCAAACCCCCACCGCCTGCAACCTCACTGCCACGCACACACACACACACACACACACACACACACACACACACACACCCTCCCACTCTGCCTTCCCTTAGGTCCTTTCTCTCCTTTTTCTTTTTTCTCTACTCATCTGTCTGACTATCCAATAATGCTGTCCTCCTCCTCTCCCTGCCTGCTTTACATCCTTTCCTTCACCACTTCCTCTCTCATGTCCTTTTATCCGTTACTTCTTAATCCTCAACAGTTCTGATTGATTAAGTCATTTAATAAGCAGAAATACCTTATATATCCTGGTTCCAGTTTATTCAAGGGGAGAATTTCCTGCCTCTAACCGTCTTGTATCGCTGTGAAATCAACAAAATGCTGATAAAACAGTGATAAACAGTGTTGTAGGAAGAAAAACCACTCAATGAAAATACTGACAATGGGGAGAAAAACTCGTACAAGTAAAAGTTCTGCAGTCATATGTAATTAGTACTACAAAAGTATTAGCATGGAATATTTTTAAAGGTGCAAACTGAAGGTAGCTGTGAAACTATAGGTGACAGCATGCTACTCTTTACTGTTGCTATCTTTGTCTGCAGGGAGCTCAGTTAGCAGTGAAGCTAAGTGGCCCTATTAACTGATGAAAGTTGCTTGGAGTACAACCGGCGTCCCAATGAACGTGGCTGGACACCGACTGGGACTCAACATACGGTATGGAGGCGATTTACAGCGGGTCGATCAGGACTATGAGAGGACATGGCAGCCCCCTTCATATTGTATTGTCTGTAACATAAAAAGTGCGATATTCTCTCTGAAGTATCATGGAGTAGAGTTTTAAGTCTTTAAAATAGAAGTACTCACATAAATTAGGCCTACAGGCACCTAAAAATATAAGTGTACTTTCCACCACTGGTGACAGATTAATCAATAATGAAAATGATAATTGGTTGCAGCTCTAAAATACCTGCCTCTCTCCCTTAATTCTTTCCCCGCCACTCTCCCCTCCCTCCCTCCCTCCCTCCTGTCTCATCCAGGGACTCTTTCCTCATCTAATTTCCCTGCTTCCTCCACCGCCTGTCATGACCCATCTTTGTTATTAAAAATTAAAATGTTGTCTACCTTTTTGCTCTCATTAGAAAGCGGAAAAAAAATACCGGAGCAAAGGGAGAGACACAGGATGACAAAACAGCTAGATGAACCTGGTTCCAACCTGCAGCATTGCAAATACACGGCCCACTCCTCAGCCGGCTGAACTGTGAGGACACCCCGTCTAATTTCTGTTGCTTCCTCGGCTGCCTTTCGTGGCCTGTCTTCGTTATTAATCTGACACTTTCCTTCCCCCTGAGTCAACACTTTCTCCGCTCGATATTGCCTCGCCTCGCAGCCAGACGAGAGGAGGGAAAAACACAAGCATGCGCTTTGAATTTTGACAAAGGAGGCCATCCCAGACCACTCACTTTCAAAATATTAGGTCAGTCCTGTTGGAATGAATGGACGGAGAGGAAAAAAAAAGGAAATAATGTCATGGTGCAAGGCCTGACCTGTGGGGAGAGTGCTGCCATAGTCACATGTGGACAACTATTTGTGTATGATACCAGCAGATGGTTAGCTCAGCTTAGCTTAGCACAAAGACTAGAAACATGGGGAAACGTTTGGTATTTGCTCCGTCCAAAGGCAACAAAATACACCTACCAGCATCTCTAAAGCTCACTAGTTAACACATTATATTCAGTTTCTTTAATATGGACAAAGATCTAAGGTTTTAGAGGAGCGTTTTGTGCCACTGTTGAATCTTTTTGCTAAGTTCATCTAGTCATGTGTTTACAGAAGGGTGCTCGCTTGGTTAACCTAATCAGTATAAACCCTTCACCTCCATACAGATGTAGCTCATAATACAATTAAACAATTAACATCCTGTCATGCTCTGTGACACGGATGAACATGCTCAGCAGGCCCAACTGACCCTGATTTTAGATTACAATTGTGAGAGGAAAGGATCCACTGTGAATGACTTTTATAAAAATGTGGTTATTTGCATCGATTCACTGATGTTAGACAGCGCTCTCCGCCACCATCATCAAAACACCAACTCAGGGAACATGTTGTAGAAACATTCAAGAGACTGTTGAGTCTATGACAAAAAGCACTGACATTGTTCTTGAGGTTTGTGGTAGCCCAATACTTTCCCAAAACATGTTAATCTGTCACCCATCTGTCGTTGCTAATGGTCATATTAAGATCATTCTGATACTGAGTCTGACTAAACACAGTGTTAGAACTAATAAAGTAAAAAGGGCCAGAGGATGCAGTGATTCAGGAAGTATATATGGTGCAGTGTGCGTTTGCGTGTGTGCTCATGACCAAAGCGGTTCATAATACACCACCAAAACAGTGGTGAATGTCAGAGGAGGTATGGACTGAGACAGTTATTAAACACATGATGCTCATACGTACACACATACGGCCGCATTCCCACACACACGTACACACAAAGGCAAGAAAAACACACGTGCAAGGAGCTCGGCAGCAGCATAAAAGGTCACTGTTGCTCGCACCGCCTTGAGCAATATGTAACGATGTGTCACCGAGCTGTCAGGTTAAAAACTACAGCCACTGGAAAACCCTCACCGTGGCTGCCTGTCGGTCCCCGAAAAAATACACGCTTGAGCTGCACAACACCTGCACACACATGTAAACATATCATAATCAATGCAAACTGAACTCTCATGTGAATAGTGCATCAATCTCCTACAACACGACCACATCTGCAGCCACCTGTGACCAAACATCACCGTGGAGCAGCAGAGCGCTCCCTCCATGACGCTCCAAACTGGCGGTTACCCCTCGACTCAGCTCCAACATTGGCTGAACACGACGACTGAGCCGCATTAAGCAACTGTGTGTAGAACAGAAGCCAGAGCGGGACTGCCGTTACCAAAAAGCTGTATCAACAACAGCGCGATAGGTCATCGCTCTGCTGCCTCGCTCCGTAATCCAAGAGCAACAATAATACTGCGCTGCTTTGTCCGCGGCTGCCATCGTAATCCGGGGGACCGGTGCCAGATGTAATTTCCTGATTGACCTGCGATAGTTTCGCATATTATCAGATTTGTGTACGTGGAACATGCATGCGAGGTCTGCAGTTTGGATAAGGTCAAGACAACAGCGGTGGAAGAGGCAGGTTTTTTTTTCCGAGCCGACGAATGCAGAAGTTTGGCAAAGACACAATCACTCCGGCGGCCGGGGTTTTAAACCAGCTTAACTGAATTTACTCATAACAGAGAAATGAAAAACCTGAATTAATGTTCAGAGGGGAAGGACACGTTGTTATTTACCTCTCCAAAGACATAATCCATTACAGCGCTATCCACAATACCTGCATTCTAATACGCACGACATGAAGCACAACTGGAGAGACTGAAGAGTCTCATCATGTCGACTGTAACAGTTGGTTTAAAACACCAACTAAACACTGATTTGGTGATTCTGAGAGGACATGTAAGATAAACTGGATCATGTTATGAAGGGAAAATACATGTTTTTAGGCGAATAGGTTACAAAACTGTAATTTAAAAACATTGCCCGGAAACTGCTTTTTCAATTTTCAAACAAATGTAGACTAGATGTTGTGGATTGAGACTTAAAAGGTGAAGTTAGTGATAGAAATACCTGCTTTCTTGCAAAGAGTAAGATAAGAAGAGAGTCTGGACCAGAAGCCAGGAAGTAGTTAGCTTAGCATAAAGAATGGAAACAGGGGGAAACAGCTAGCCTGGTTCTCCCCAGATTTCAGATATATAGCCAACCTACCAGCGCATCCAAAATCTGGTACTTAACACAACGGGTCCTGCTTGTTCTATCTGCATGTAAAACTCTTAAACTGGGTTAAACAAAACTTTTTTCCCCATGTTCCTCATACTGTAGATCCTGCAGGTACAGCGAGCTGTGTATGGGGGACGACATTAGGATTCCCTCTGCGCTCTGGTAGCGTTTGGTCGGGCCTGACAGCCATTGAGTAAGTGAAGTGAAAGCTCCCCGAGGGGGCCGACACGTTTCTGTCTCCGATCTGTGAGGTGCTGGACAAACCACACGCAAACCGCCCTCGTAAGCGCCAACATGAATGTGTCCAGACGCATGCTGATACCTGCACACACACCTGCCACCAAACACAGGGGGATATTTAAAGCCTGAACACACACATGTACACTTTTGGAAGCAGAACTACTTTTTTACAGGACAGGTATTATTAACCAAATCTATTTAAATCTATTATGGTATAATTACAAAAATGAATCACCTACATTCACATTTTCAGCCTGTTTCAAGAAATTTCAAGAAATTGCAGAATAGTAATAATAAATTGTAGAAGTATTACGTCAAAATCAAGCACACAAGTTCTAGTAAAGTGTTTTTATTAAGCAGTTCATTTAATAAGAAACAGAAAACTATTCGGCACAAACTATACTGTAGTATTTTTACTGTAACTACCGCAGACTTAATGTAATTACAGGCTGTTTAAAAGACACGGCTTGTGGTATTCCCTGTTTTTCTTCTTGTCAATAAATCCCACCCAAGAAGAAGAAACGATTTGATGCTACAACGCCTCTTATACCGTACGATATTCTACTGTGTCAAACAGCTCTATTGTTGTTGCGTGCTCCTTCATTAGAGTGAACACGGATACTGTAGTTTATTTGACGCCAACCCATAATCACCCGTCCTACTTCTGTAAATACTCTGGTAAGTAAAAAAATTGTGTATCAAGTCCCCAACAAATTCACTGTTTACTCCCGTTTGAGTAACGTTCGCTAAAGACTACAGTGCCCCAGCTGTTTTGGGGGAAATTACTGAGCCTTTTTAAAAGATTAAATTAGATATTTGTGACGCATAATTACACGGTAATTATGAGGTCCAATTTCAGTGAGCTAATACACTTTTTTATGTGTATACAAAAAGACAAAATGCTTAGAAATAACTTTTTTTTAAGATTCAGAATCAGAAATACTTTATTCATCCCTGCGGGGGAAATTGGGTAAACGTAAGCGATATCATATTTCTTGATATTTGTTGACATATTCATGATATTTTTTGTCCAACATGCAGATATGACTCCGTCCAAGAAGCACAGAGCTCTTTGTATATGCTGTGATATCTTTTATTACCAAATGCAAATGCGTAGCCGTTTTAAATAGCTATGCGTCCATCAACAGCTGCTACAATAATCCCCCAACGACGGTGTTTGAGTTTTGTCATGCGAGATTTCCTTCCACTACTGTGTGTCAAGCAGAAGTCATTAGATGTGACAGCGTAAGCGATTTTCCACAGAGGTAGCGGGATGCTGTACGTACAGACGACACCGTTTCCTTTTTCTGATGACGCCTCAGACGTGGCATTCAGCTCGTGTAGCACTTCACACATCACATCAAACGCCTCAGATACACAGTGCAGCGAGTGTCGGCTATTTCCGAAGCGATCCAGGACGTTAATCCGCGGGGAGGCCGTTTACGAGCGGAGCCGTGACTTTCTGAATGTAACGGGAGAAGAGGCCGGGCGGGTTATTCCCAACCGCTTTGGCGGCGGTATTCCAGGAGCCCATTCTGCTCTGATCCCTCTAAGTAATCCTGACATGTCATCTATTCTCAAATTACCTTGAAGAATGGGCCAAGACAGAGGAAGAGGAGGAGGAGGAAGAAAAAGAGAGGCTAAACAAGAGAGTGGAGCACAGCCCGCTTGGGAACGCGAGTCTTTAGAAGCCTGTCTGAGAGGATCCCTGCTCTCCTCTTCTGGAGAGAAGAGCTGAGCCGCCTCTCTTTGTGCACACTTAACATCCCTCTTCCTCTTCCGTGGCCCTACCTCTTTAATCATCACTTTCTCTTACTTTCTCTCTTGTTCGCTCTTCATTCTCTCTACATCTCCCTTCCCTGTCTTCCTTCCCCCCCTCTTTCTTTCCCTTCCCCTCGCTGCCATGGCTGCAGAGTGTCATGGCGAAGAGGTGGGGAGGGAAGGAGGTGAGGCTAGAAAAGAGGAAGACAGATGACGGGTGAGGGAAACAGACAGAGACGCACGGGGAGAGGAGAGGAGCGGCGAAAAAGGGGAAGAGAAGATGTGGAGTCAAATATATAATGAGGCAGGGAGCACCGGGGAGAGGAGACGGGAGTCGGAGGGGACGAACGAGGGGAGGGGAGACGAGAAAATGTAACGGAGGAAAGATAGAAAGCAAAAGAGGGAGAGCGTAGAGGGGTGGAAACAGAAAGCGAAAGCGGCAGATAGAGGGTAAAGAAAATGCAAGAGATGTTTTTTTCCCCCTTCCTTTTATTTCCCCCCAGTGTCACCCTGATTATATAAGTGCCACGTGCTAAAAATAAAGCCTGCAGTACAAACTGTGAATGTGAGGCTGTGTGTGTGTGTGTGTGTGTGAGAGTGTGTATCTCCCTCTCGCACACGCATGCCTGCACTTGATGCTCATAAAAAAAACACAGAAAAACACACATTCACACACACGCACACACACACAAAACACACACCGACTGAATGACAGTGACGCATCAGACGGAGGCACACATGCAGCGCGCGATGAGCCGATGTGTTTGCGCAAAACACATTCATGCGTGCACACGTACGGCCCTGCCCGGCGAGCCGGGAGACAGGCGCAGGTTCTCTGCGGTTGCCATGGCGACATAGCCTCCTTCAGATGGAGAGGAGAAGCGCTATGACTTCCTGGAGGGACAGAGCAGAGCGGAGCAGAGCAGAGGCGCTCCCACGACCAGCATGCATCACATCATCCTCCTCTGCCCGTCTCCTCCATCTTCATCTTTTTCCTCCTCTTTTTGTTCTGCTCCTCTCGTCTCTCTCGGTCTAATATCCTCCTCTCGAGCCCCCAGCAGTGTTTCATTTGTCTCCTTTCTCTTTCTGTGTGTGTTTGCTTGATCCCCCTCGCCCTGCTTACTCATAAGTCCCATCATCAGCCCTCCTGAGAGGCCTCGCCGGCTCGGGGCCGGGTGCCAGGGGGGGTGAGGCTGCAGTGCCACCGGAGAATTAAGGATGAGGCCGCTGCTCATTCCCTCCACACCTTCATCAGTAATCTCCTCATGTGGCGCTCGCGATGTGCTCCCCTTCCATCCATCTCTATAAGCGCCTGGCAGGTAGGAGACAAGGGCCTCTTAGAGCCGGTTTCATCAGTTTTAGCAGCGCCACTCCTGCGGCCGAGGACCACATCACATCGACTTGCATCAGGAGGACGCCCGGGGAGCACGAGGGCGGGAAGGGTGATGTTACTGGAAACATGTGATCCATCCTGCTGACATTTAGAGCCGCGGCGACAGAGCGGAGACCCGAAACACTCGTCGGGGCTCAGGTGATTCTCTGTTCCCCAAAACCAGGACACGTGCACTGACACGAACAGTGAAGCACTACAGGTGCCGCTCTGCATGTGCATCCCCCCAAAATAATGATGAAACGCGTACAGTAGATGTCCTCACACACTCTCACACCTATATTTACACACTCTCACTTTATAGAGGTTTCGCAGTTAGATCAGAGATTCCCTAGCAACGACTGCTGCGCCGCTACCAACCTGGAGGTCCACTGGAAAACAGTCTGCGCTCAAAATAATGTCTGAATGTATGAAAATGTAGTGAGGAAAAGAGGAGCCTGTGAATAACTGCTGTGGTGTAGCTCGAGCCGAGTCGACTTTGTTAAACATTTGGGGGTTTTGCCAGCTGTCAGAAGGAGTTAATTCAGTGGGAGAGCAACATGCTAAAGGAAAAACATTTATGTAAAAACACATCAGTTGTCATGGTTTGGGTTTTTGGTGTGTTATTTTGTAGATTATATAATTGTTATCCATGTGTAACTTTCCACTTCCTGTCTTTGTTTGTTTCCTCGCCCTTTTCCGGCTCATCTGTGTTATATTAGTTCATTATTCCTGTGTATTTAAGCCTTTAAGTCTTTTCTCCTCACACTTTGTTGGTTCATCTGCATGTCACACCCGTGTTCTCCTCATGTACACTCTTAGAAATAAGGGTTCCAAAAGGGTTCTTCTACAAGGGCTGCGGTTCTACCTGGAACCATTTGCTTCTGAAAAACCCTTTCCCGAAGAAACGTTTTTTTCAAGGGTTCTTGGTAACACTAACGGTTCCAGTAAGAACTATTTTGATCCAGAGAACCCTTTTTTGGAGAAAGAGTTCTTCAGGGATTGTTGAAAGCATGGGTATAAGATCCTGTATGGGTTCTTTGTAGAACCTCTCATGGGGGGTTCTGGGTGGAACCTTACACACACAGTTCTAGGTATAACCCTTTATGTTGGGTTCTAGGTGGAACCCTCCACCTTTATAAAAGGTTCTACCTGGAGCCAAAAAGGGTTCTCCTATGAGGACAAGCTGAGGAACCTTATATGGTTCTACTCAGAACCTTTATTTCTAAGAGTGTATAACCTGTGTTGCACCTGTTTTTTTTGCACTTGTGGATGACTGTTTTGAGTTTTGATCACCTGCCTTTTGCTTCTACGGACCTTCCTTTGTCTGCCTTTTGTTGTTTTGGACTTTGATATCCTGTCGGCCTCTGTGTCTGCGGTTTGTTGACATATTTACATGATATTGACCTGACTTTTTGACCCCACATACACCATCCTGCTGCTGTAAACACTCTTGTTGGAGTAACATTGCACAACTGTTTGGTTTTTTTTGCAGTTACTGAGCCCTTTTTGAAACAAGAAATTCTTCATCTGTGACACATCACTGCACACCTAAACCAAGGCTGCAAATAGTCCTCAACAAATGCACAATTTGAAAGATTTATGTTTTAAGTAAGGAACCACTGGGCCTGGGGAAGTCGGACGGGATTGAAAGCGGGACTAACACATTGTTAGTCTGGGTCTTTTAATGGAATCTGCTGACAGAAAGAAAATACAGAATAACACCAGCCTCATCCGTTAACATTAATGGCCACATCTAACTACTATTAAAAGAAACACCCAAATTCAACATCTTGAGGCCAGGCTTGAAAAATGTGTAGCTTGCGCTTCCTGTGAGTCTGACAACCGGCGGGCTCTACATTACCAGTGTCTGTTATCCATTAAGGAGTACATGGAATATAGCTTTAGTGATGCTCTCTACTAGATATAATAGTTTGTGAATCAGGCGTTAAAGAAATATTAAAAAGTGATCTTAGCTGACCCGTAGTTAGCTAACGTTGCTAACAGAAGATCAAATCAGCTCTGATCGGATGTGTCAGTACCAAAATGATTATCTCCGGGCCGAATCAACACAGAAATTAGCCACGTCAAACACAGTTTTCTCCTCAGCAGCCGCGTCTTGAGTTTGGAAACGCAATCTGACATCCGCAGTCATTGTTGGCCGCGACCTTAAGACCTCCATCTTGGCCCCCCGGAGGCGACAATAGATGATTTTTTAAAGAAATATCCGAGTGACAGAAAAACTACTGTGTATTATGATATGGCCCTCACTACAGTATGAGAGCTTTTTTTAAACCATGTTTGCTCATTGCTCACTCACTGCGCGACTCCTCGTTGCATACCGCGGATGATGTTCGTAGGGTATAATGTATCCTCGGGTGATATGATTAAGCCTCGGCATGAATCCACACTGAGAACTCATCCACATTTGGTCACGGGGCGACTTTAGACGGGCTTGTAACCCTATAGCCTCCGAGGCGCCCCCCTGGACCGCATTAGTGGAATGTGCTGAGTTTACTCCTTCGGCCGGTTGAGCACATACATGTATGCAGATGCAGTACGTATACGAATACATTGTAGGTGCATCTAAACGCTCACAGGCATTCACACGCGTATCCCCTTCTTAGGCGGACACAACCTGTAACCGTAACCACGAGGCTCACCTTCCAAAAGATCCACTTCATCTCTTCGCTGTCAATTGCAGCCTCGCAGATGCTCTCTCATGTCCGGCCATCTACGCATTTTACAACTCGACCTAAAGTATTTTCTACAGTCTGCAAACTGCTGCCACGGCAGTACACACCGACACAGACACTCGCAGGCCATCTAGGTACTTGTCGGAAACGGCAACTCGTCTCTTTCCATCTAAAGCTTTCATTCAGAGGATTTCACAGCCTGTGAGCAACGCAGACAGCCTGTTATGCATATATTGACATGGCTTGGCTGACATTATGACAGGCTGACAAAAACAAAGAAAAAAGGCGCTTGGATTTCATTCGCAGATAGCCTAAAAATAACTGATTTTGGCGTGGAAACTTCAAGCCGAGGAGGGAAGCTTGTACTCCACCAGCAGGTCTTATCTTTTCCTATCTGTGTGCATCTGTCACATCACGTATTTGCCTCTCCGTCTCTCTCTCTCTCTCCTCTCTCTCTCTCTCTCCATGTCTGTGTTTCCTTCCCACTCTGCCACACAAGCCCGTCTCCAAATCAAATCAAAAGGCTGGAGAGTCCCACGAGCTCTCCCTCGTCGTCGCATCCCTTTTGTCGAGCTCTCCAATTATAGCCGCGTTCAAAGACCGGACGCTCGCACAAAAGGGAACTTTATACGCGCTCATTTTCCATTCGTTTTTTTTTTTTTTCTCCCATCCCCAAACGACTTTGAGGCCCGCGAGAATCGATTGGGAGTCTTACATGTTTGTTTTATTGCGTGAGACGGAGCGAGCGGTTGTTATTCTGCGTTTTCTTGTTTATAACAGACGCAGACGAACGAGGGAGTCGTCCCAAATGAGGGATGATATAATATGTTTGAAAACTATGAATGTCAAAAATAATGATACAAAGTTTGTACTGTTTATATTAGAGCTGCTCCCAAATAAATACATGCAGGCTATGTTCAGCAAGTCAAAATGATAATAATAATTGAATTAATGTGTTTTTTAGGCCTGCAACTAATGATCATTATCAGTGGACTGAGGTCATGTCCTCAGTATTTTGGGATCACAGGAGGTTTAAGCGTCCTGTTGACTTTCAGTTTTCGATAATGGTCACTGACTGTCAGTTTGAATCTTAAACTTTAGGGCCTCCGATTGTTGGACTCGAGGGTATTTATGGCTTCATATACTGTGATATTACTGTTTTTTTGGTGGCTGACGCTCCGTTTAAAACCAATAACACACTCTTCATCAATTCAGTTTTAAGGTGGAGGCTTTCTTTGCTTCCATGGATACAATTTTTGTAACTGTGACATGAAGAAGATCTCAGAAAACTCATCTTTTCCGTAATAATCAGGCTCGGAGGCTCTTATTTGTTTTGTTTGACCATCAGTCCAAAACCCAACAGAAAGTCAGTGTTTGGCATTTTTGGTTAGTAAATGATTGTTTTTTTTTGTTGATCAGTTAATCAACCAGAGATACTCAACAGCCCTCAGCGATACATTTCGCCTGTGGCATAATATGAGCTTCATGTACTGTTTCGTCTCTGTCACTGTCGCTGAGAAAAGCATAGAGGCTTTCTGTCGGCTTGGTGACGATGCACTTTTCAGCAGAGTTTACTTTAGCATAATATGAACTTGGTGTCGCCGCTGCCCTGAGGAATCTATATATCTCCAACACGTCAAAGCTTTCTTCAGCTTTGTGACGATGCACTTTTCAGCGAACGCACCTGGGTTTTAAATGGTTTATTTAACTTAAAGGAAGGCGAGGAAGTTTCTGAAACTATAAATGAAGACACTAAATCTGCAAATGTGGAGATACTTTCCTAGTTAGTTTCCTTGTCTTGGATGTCACGCATAGATAGATGCATAACATATTTACCCAACTCCAGCTTACAACTGAAACAGTTAGAGACAATAGTTTATTAATCAGACAAGTCAATCAACAGGAAATTAACCATTAACTGTCTTGATAATTGATTTCATCAGCATTTTTAAAGCCAAATCTTTAAATATATTTTCATTTTCTCAAAAGTGAGGATTTTACTGCTCATAGAAAAAAAAACATTGAATATTTTAGTGGTTTGTAAAAATGTTTAATTGCCAACATTTTATTTTGGCACTTGGGTCGTACTTGCAGCCAAAGAAACAAGAGGACGCAAATGCAAATAAAATCACGAGTCAAGCGCACGAGCCAATCTCAAAAGCAAAAATGCCTCTGCAAATGAACGCTTGAGCTAATTCTCGTGCATCTGCTCTTGGAGATGAATCGTTGACACGCTTCAAAAATAGCTCGTGTTTTTTTGCCGTTCGCAGCGAAGATTAAACCACACCATCACTTTTCAGAACTGACAATGAGATTCATCAGCCGGAGTATTCTCGGGGTGGCAAACACCTGCACTAATCCAGCCCTGAATGATGTCCTCCATCCATTATACGATGATTAAATCATTACCCCCCCTCCACACACACACACACACACACTCCTCACTCACATCACTATTATGAACCAGACATTCATCCATCTCTGCTTTTTTTTGGCAAGTAGGCGAGTACTGGGAGACCGAGGACGAGGACGAACGTCCCTGCCACGCGGCCGAACAGCCCCGGAAAATGGGGCATGATGGGTAAAGACCCAGTGACCCGGCAGTGAGTCCGGTCACACATAATGGCCCTGCTGTTGTTGTAGCTGAAGAGAGGCCAAAGAAAGACATGGAGAAAAAAAAGGAAAAGCTCCTACCACAAAATTATAACAGGCACGTTGAAGGTAAATGAGAAAAAAGAGTTGTTTCTTGGTAGTTTTTTGTCATCTGGGTGACTCAACCCTTTGTAAAAAAACAAATTGGAGTCGTCCTCTGTTTTTAACTGTTGCTGGTGAGTTTCAGGTGGTGAGACTTTTTTATAAAAACAGCGATACAGCGTTTTGGATGAAACCTTTCAGCTGTTCCAGCTCGCCGCCACTCCCATCCTGCCTCTGACAGCAATTAAAGCAACCAATCTCACTGAGGCTCCTGCTCAATACCGGCTCTTCCACAAGGCACTGCTTTGAAACTGTCACTTCTGTGAGCGTGTGTGTGTGTGTGAGCGTGTGTGTGTGTGTAACTGACAAAGAATGAGACAGACGGAAAAAAAAAAAAAAACCTTGAAAGACATAAAGACAGGCGGAGAGGCATAAAGAGGCGATGAAGGAGAGACAGAGAGTCTCGCCAGAAAGAGAAAAGATCTCAGACGGAGACAGTTTGTTCGGCTTCGCAACGGGAGGACGGGAAAATGGAAATGGAGTCCGCGCTCCGTCAAAGGTGAATCCCTATTTATGGGCCGCAAATTATCATTACATAAGACCTCAATTATTCAGCCGCAGTTCTTTTAGGCTTTCATCTATTAGTCAGAGGCAAAAGAGCCCTATCAGCTCTCACACACGCCGAGTTCCCTCCGTGGACGGTGTGGCTGGACGGTAAACATCAGGAGTGTGTGTGTGTGTGTGTGTGTGTGTGTGTGTGTGTGTGTGTGTGTGTGGGCGGGTGGGAGGTTGTATTACTGCTCTTGTGACACAACTCTGTTTCATACCTGCAGCTGGAGGGAGAAAATCTACAGCTTCTTATGAAATCTCATTCCCAGCGAACAATCCCTCATCAATCTATATCTCCCCCAAGTCGGAGCCGGCCTTCCCTCCCCTCCGGGCGCCACATTTGTTCTGTTCTCCTTTTGCTCCGACCATTGCTGCATTCATCAGTAGGCAACAGAAATTCTATACTACTTTTCCCTTATTGACATTCTGATGAAATGGCCCGGCCATAGATGACAGGCAGCAGATTCCCATTAGCCGGGGCTGCCATGCAGCACGCTGCTTCCCGAAAGACAAGATATACCATGTTTAACCAGGACCCATCAACGGAGGAGCACCTCCACCTCAGCTGTCTCCCTCACACACACACACACGTTTCTATCTACACACTCTCGCACTCCATCTTTAATCTGGGCTGACTCAGAAGCAGGCCAAACTTCAAACATCGCAAGATTAAAAGTGTCTGCTTCTGCCTTTATCTTGACGCCAAATTACCTTGTCAGAGTCCGCTCGGTTGTTCGCTCAAATGAGGACCGGATCACTTTAAACTTAACTAAAAAAAAACAAAAGCCAGTGTAGCATTACAGCTGGTAATTTTGACAGATCGACACTGCAGTAATTGCTCAATTAACAGTTTCATAAATAGCGGCAAAAGGAATTAGAGCAATTTTGAGGATGTCGGGACATCAAAGGAGGGATTTTCACGCGCGGCGAGATGAAAAACAAGGCGGGCTTCAAAACGAGCTGTTTTAAATATCTCAGAGGATTGACACTCGCGAACCAGAGCAGCGAACTCTGGAGGGAACATGAAGGATGAGGGAAGGGGGCCGTGTCCCCCAACATGTCAGGAGCGAGAGACGCCCGAACGTCTGCTCACTTTGATCTCCGCGTCTAGAAGTCAGAAACTGCGTTTTTTTTTTTTTTTTTCAGTAATTGAGAAAGCGAGACAACAATTTGTTTCTCTCCAATTTGGTCCCCTGAAAAATAAGTTTGTATTCAGACTTATTACGTAAAAAAAAGTTTGAAGTCTAATTACATAATCTGTTTAAAATGTCCAATTTGCACAGGCAGAAAAATAGCATCATTACTTTAAGGCAGGGTCGGAGTACGCTCACTTTGCAGTTTGGGAAGTAAATTATCATCCACTCAGAAATCCTGAAGTTGTAATTATTATAATCAATCTATTAGGAAGTTGTTGAGAATGTGGGCATTAATACTATTTTGCAGAAAGCTCGGGTCAAGTACAAACCCTCAACATTGATTCCAAGTTTAAAGGAATATATCCGACATGGTTTTGGGGTTTGGTCAGTTCATCCTGTTTTATTTTGTAGATTATATCCTCATGTGTCATCATGTGTTTTAATTTACATTTCCTACCTTTGTCTGTTTTCCTGCCCTATTTTTCTCCCACTTTCCAAGTTGTTGCTCGGACTTTCAGGGGTATACATGTGAAAATTCCCAGTCGGAAACATGTTTTTATGATTATTCTGATCTGTTTTCCTTTACTCTTCAGTGGTTTGTCTGTCCCTGGTCCTCACATGTCCTCTGTGTCCTCGCTTTGTTCTCTGGCTTCTGGTTTGTCCTCAGTTTTGTGTTTCTCTTGAGCTCTTTTCCTCGGACTTTCCTTGGCCTGCCTTTTGTTGTTTGCACTTTTGATGTTGGACTCATTTGGGTCCTCACTATTTCACAAACCGACACAGGATCAGGATTTTTAAAAAGTCATATTTTCTCTCTGGTGAAGAGTGGTATTGATTCTCTCGTCCAACTCCATGCTAGAAAGCAAATCTGCAAAATTCCCTAAATATTGAAGTCAGAGGTTTTTCAATTGTACAAAGTTTGCTAGAAGAAAAATACATAAGATAATATTAAAAGATCCACAGTGTGAATGGCCCTTTGATGTCACAAGTTTCCTAAGGGTCTTCCTGAAGAATTCAATAGAAATAGTTTCAACACATGTAAAACGGATTCTTATAAAATCTCTTCCCCCGGAAAGCAGACAGATATGATCCTGATGAAAAATGACAATGAGGAAAAAAAGGGACTAGTAAGAGCGGGAATAGTGAGTTAAAGGACAGAAGTACGGAGGCGAGCGCGACACTGAAGCCCATCCGCCGGGACGATACGGAGAGATCAAAGAGAATTCATAGCATTGGAAGTTTTAATTAGGCCCGTCTAAAGCCTCGCCGCTTTCTCGTTCTGAGGTCTGACAAAGGGAGGAGGAAGAAACACGTGCTGCCTGTCGATGTCGGGTTTCAAAGACCTGGCTCTTTCCTGACACCCACTTTGGTACGGTCCTGTATGGTTCAGTGGGAAACGTACAGCGCTCACCTCCCACCGGAGCCACTTGTGCTACAAATAAATGCACTCGTGAGGTGGAGGAAAGTGTCAGCCGGAGCCGTTTCATGTTTGTGTAAACATGTGATCAACCTGCCTGAAGGGAATGGTACGAAATAACAGGCTGGTCTCGAAGAAATACTTGACTGTAGATGTTTCCCCTTACTGTCGTGGAGTTCACAGGATGACATGAACAGACTAGCATCTTCGCGGAAAGCATTTAGCTCATATTAAAAGTAGTTTCGTACCCGGAACTCGCTCTGTCAACATATACAGACCGAGTGGGTACACTAGAGGAGTATGTATCAACAAAATAACATCACACTTACCTAAACCTGAATCTAATTTGAACCCTAATCCCAACCACGGATAGTCCGTCAGTATTCTGAGCTGTGCTACATTGATCAGTCGTGTTTGAGCTGGCTTTGGTTACGTGCAGGTAGACAGTCGCCCGTGGGCCAAATTGAAAATGATTTGCTTGTTGAAAGCCAAGTGTGCTTGAAATCTTACATGAATAGCCACAAGTGCCGAAGTCTTATGTAACGACCAAGCTGCAGAAACAAATCAGTCTGTAAACTTCATAGCTGTGGACCCACGCCACAATCAGCGGACCCAACACGCTTTTCAAAGCAGACTGCAGCGACCAGTCTCGAGGTGATCGGGGCCCGAGTGCGCTTTCTACTTTAAATGCGAGTCAGCGTACCTGGGTACCTTAGTTTACAGCAGAATTACAAACTCAATCACACGACGAAACAATCTCCCGTCCCTCAACAGATTTAAAACAGATGGAAAGAGTACCTTTGATATTTTCGCCGCCGCTCGAGCATCATGTGAGCTCGTAGCAGCAAAAACAAGTTTTCTGGCTGAAGTAGCTCAAGGCTTTGTTCCATTTAATCTGTTAACATGTCTTTAAAATATAAACATGCAAAATAAACACAAGTGTTTTTTATCTTGTAGACCAAGGGCTTAATTAAGACTGTCTTATAAAGTGCTGAAATGTGTTTAATTACTGGAGCAGAGAAGATGTTTTTTTCTACACCAGAACCAAACTTCCCTTTTCTGTCTGACAGTCTGACAAAAGTTGCAGAATAAATAAGCGGGGCATCCGTCTAATCTGGTCTTCATCTTATTGTTTTCTGGCTTTTTTTTGTTTTTTTTCAGTTTTGTTGTCTCCCACACATTATCTTGCTGATCTCGCGCACAGATCTGGCCTGACTTCCTCCTCTTATCTCTACGGCTGGAGATTTTCACGGTGCTGTGCTACTATAATCAATGCTTGTCTTGAGGAAATTCAAACCCGTCCACAGTAGCCAGGCCCCTGACTTCCCTTCCTCCTCCTCCTCCTCCTCCTCCTCCTCTTCTTCCCCACACCTGGTCAAGCCTCATCAAATCTGCCAACACGCGAGCACAGAAATGTGCGGCGCTCAGCTCTCATTTTCTCTCTCATTCCTTATTCACTCGTTCTCACCTCCACTCGTTTCCGTCTCCTCGTCTGTCTCTCACTTGCTCTTTTCCTCTCATTTTCTCCTGTCCGTCTCAGATTCTGTTTTTCTCTCTCTCACTCAAACACCACATTTTTTTTCTCTCTTCTCTCTCCGTCAGTTTTTCTCTGACCCTCATTTTGTGTCTCCATCATTATCTCCCTGCACCTCCCGTTCCCCCTCTGATGCCGTCTCTTTCCTGCCTCGCCGTCTCCGTCTCCTCTCCCTCGTCGTCCGTCTCCCTCCCTCTTTATCCGTCTTCCATCTCTCCTTGCTCCCTGCATGTTTCATTTCACCACCTCCTCCCCCTCCTCCTCCCCCCCACTGTCCTGTTGCTGCCTCGGTCGGTGGCATGTTGAAGAGCGCTGCTACACCGAGTTGGATCAAATCTAACATGACAGGTTCCACGACTGTGGCAGGAAGGCAAATGTATTTTTTGGAGTTTACATCTAGAAATGACACCCTCTCACTTCATTTGGCATTGGTTTGAAGGTTAGAAAGGTTTTTTTTTTCCCCCTATAAATACTAAGGTTCAAAAATAACCTGCACGTACGCGGGTCGGGAACAGCCTGCACTACTTACAAAAGGCTGTATTCTGGCACATCGCGTGTCGGCCGCTTTATTTCCTGTTCAATTTTACATTTGGTGAGTGAAACTGAGAAATAAATGACAAGATAAGACATAATAGAGGTGGGAATTGCTATATTTTAATCACAGGAAACCAATAAAAGCAAGTAAACTTAGCTTCAGCAGCTAGCCTAACTGGATTTGGCTGTCTTTCTATAACTGTCGGTCCTGATTAGATTTCGACTGTAGGGATTGTAGGGCAGAGAGAGTTTAAGTTAGCTTAAGCAGCTGCAGCTTGGAGGCCAGAAAGGTTTCATTTTGAGTGAGACGAATGATCAACTAAAGACTACTGCCCATCAAAAAGAGCTAGATTTTAAATTCACTACATTTTCAAGGTTTTTAGAAGAAGCTCAACCACACGTTGCTGTGAATTCACAGTCAGAAGCTGAGCTAGGCTAGTTACCTTCCGCTCGAGGCTGATTTAAGTGTTTTTGCTCAATATGGAATATGCTGCGCTGTTTGATTGCGAGTGCCAAGATATAAGTTTAACAAAATTGATAGATTTTAATTACAGGAAATCAATAAAAGTGAATTTAGCTGTCTGCAGCCAGCTTCAAATGGATTTGGCTCTCCTGCTATCGCTGTGTAGTCGTCGGTTTGGTTTTGTTGTAACTGCACATTTAACATTTCTACAGTTCAATGGCTTTAAAAAAATAAGGTCAATTAATATCAAAAAGTCGGATTCAATTTGACTAAACACGTAGGCCTTGTTAGATAATGCATTTTGGCCTATATAAAGCCATATTCGGATCGAACTGGAGACCTCTAGTAATTTAAAATAATTGCAGAGATCGTCTGTGATTTAAATTCCATGCAAATCGTCAATTATTAGTTACCATATTTCGCCAAAGCAGAGAGGTCCTGCTGTAATAGCAGGCTCATGCAAATCTGCATTTGTGTGATTTATTTTTCATATTTTTGAGGCTCGGCTTCAGAAACATTGATATTACACGGAGCTTTGACATCATCTGAGGATAATGTCAATAAATTCGAGTGAAAGATTTTGTTTATCGCTGCACGAAATACAGACGTGGGAAGGTAAATCTGATGACATCCCCTGGTAACACTAGTCCCGTGCACATCATATCATAGCTTTAAAACAATCAAATCTGGTTTGTACCGTCAAGATTCAGTGCTGTGAAGAAGAACCGTTTTGTTCACGTGTTTCTCTTTACCGTAAACGATCAACTCTATGCAACATTTATCAATTGTTCAATTTAAAAATTATGTTATGTTCAGTCATGTAGTTTCCAATTAAATGTGCACAATAGCACAATGTCAGCCCTACATCGTACAGGGGAATATGCGTGTTACTTTGCATTATGTCAACCACTTGGAGCCCACAAGTTTGACGCACCAGCCCCGATGCTGTGACACCCTCAATCCAAGTGCAATCACAGGTTGAGACAGAAGTAGGCCAACGTCTATAAAGAGGGGAAGGCACATACGGAGGCGCTGCTGAGGGCTTAAATAATAAATACGAACAGTGGGGGGGTGAGAGGAAATGAAATGGAATTAGAACGATTCTAATGAAAAGAAATTAAGACGTGGAAGAAGGGGAAAGAACGTGGGGAGAAAATAGAAGGATGAAACAATCCGAGAAAGGTTTCTCGAAAAATAGGCTTGGAGAGATAAAACCGAGGGAAAAATGCTTCGATGGGGGGGGAGAAGGGTGAAAGGGAGCCAGGAACAAGGGCCCCTGACACGATAAGAGACACAAGAACATGAAAAGAAGAAAAGGAGAGGGAAATGAAAGGAGCGATAGTGGAGGAGATTAGGTTGAGTGTTGTAAAGAGAAAGAGGTCCCGGAGGCCTTGGCAGAGCTCTGATCCCAGCAGCGTAACCTCTTCATCTTTCGCCAGCTCCCTCGACGTGACAGCTTTACCCATCTCTCGGACCCCAGAGGGGCGGCATGGGCACATTTGTTTGCCAAACTGACCCTCCATGGTCCTCCTACCCGCCCTCCACTTCCATTATCACGCCCCTCACATATCTGGCCTCCTACGTGGGCCAAGGTTGACCAACACCTACACTGCCTCCGGATCAGAACCCCCTGCATTGATAATGTGTCATTAGTATTATTATTAATGCATTTATCTAAAGCTAATGATGACACAGGGACCAACCAAACCTCATTTAATAATTTCACAATTTAGCACTGAAGGCACACTGCAAGAAATCTTTTCAGTGTTTATTTCTCTTGCCTCCTTAGATTACTTTTTGGGGCACTTGGAGGCGAAGAACACCTTGCAAACACAACTTTGACATTTTGCAAGTGGACCAAAACAATATTTTTTGAGGGCCAAAAACATGAGCTTAAAGATGCCAAACAGCCGAGCTGCGAGGATCAAGTAAGTAAGTGAAGTGTGGACAGGTAGATGTTGATAATTTTCTTTCTTTGCTGCGCAGTAAGTACATATTAATTGCCTAAAAGATCCAAGTTCAGTTGAATGTAGACCGATACAACCCAGCTTGTTTAAAACCTGTTGCTGATAATATATAAAACTAATTAAAGGCTCCATGGGTAAACTAAAATAACCTAGAGAGCTTTGTCTAAAAGAAACGAGGTGGCAAACAATGATGAAAACATCCAGAAGTTAACAAGAAGCCCACCAGATGGGGAACAAACTGTATCTACAGATGAACACTGGAGATTCTGTCACTGCTGCATTTTGAATTTGGACCTGATGACCCTGAATTAAAAAACAAAACAAAATGTCAAACCCGAACACATTAACACAGACGTCTAACACCTGGACTCCACGTTGAGATTCTTTAACAAAGGCTAAACACATATTAAACGAGACAGTAACTCCACAGGTGAGAAAAAGAAACCCGGAGGGGATTTCAACCAGCATCTCATCCCAAAAGAAACTGACACCACGGCTCAACACGGACGAGAATAGAAAACCAGCTAAATATGTTGACAAAGACAGAAATAGTCGAGTAGCTGCATCGATTTGGGGCATCTTCCTCCCGTTCCGCGGGGCCGACCTTTAACCTCGCCATGTGCGGCCTCCCGCTCACGTCTCCCTGTCAAGATGCCACGGCAATCCTCTTGTGTTTAGCCTCGCCTGCCATGATTTGTATTGTGCTGTCTGCCAAAATCCTCGGGGCTTGAAGTTATCAGACAGCACTCCCCCTGTTGAGAGCCTAAATGGGAGGGATTGCTGCCCTATTACCACATTCATTTTTCAGCCTCTTAAGGGACGCGGCGCACTCTGCACCCCTCCTCGATGTAAATATGATCATCCAGGAGAGCGCGGAAAGCCCTGAGAGTAACCCTTCCCCTGCTGCCGAGCGTAAGTCTGCTAATAGGTCTGCCACTCGAGTATCAACAGGGAGGATTAGGAGGAACACAAAAGACCCATTTCCCTCTCCTGAGTGAACCCTTCTCTCCCACCAGCACAGATCCATCAGGGAGAAATTACACACACACACAGACACACACACACACACACATCACAGGCATCCGACGTGGGTTGAGCTCGCAGCCCGTCTCCGGCTCTGTCCTCGAGGCACCGGGGAGAGTTTGGCTGGCTCGTGCCTCGGGGATCCGACTTTCCTCCGGGAAGCAAAGTCGAGACGGACGGGATGAGAAAAAAAAAAAAAGATGAAGTCGAGGAGGGATGCAAAATAAAAGATTTCCCTCGACTGATTACAAGATTCATCGGGCGTCTGCGCTGCCTCCGCTCTCTTTAAGACACGCCATCACACGGGCTCATCAAAGCATCGTAAACGGCGCTAATCAGCAGCGGGCTTCTAAGGACGGGAGATGTTGCTCGGCAAACACAAAGAATCTGTGATATGAGAATCTCAAACAGACATCGGAGTCTAAAAATAGAAACTCAAAAAGTAGCTTTTTTTCTTCTTTTTTTTAAAAAAGAAATCATCTCGTTATTCCTGCTGGCTCCTGCAAAGCGAGAGGCGAAGTTAAATTAGCTCTGAAACACAAATCAAGCGATTTTTTTGCAAAAACAGCTGATACATGGATGTCGAGATCCACGCCTGCTTTTGCACCATCAGGAAAATGATGAGAAAGAGGGAGAGGAAAGAGGAGGAGGAGGAGGAAGAGGAAGCATGGGAAAAAAGGGTAGGGAAGGGTATAGCGAGGAACTACTGATGCATTCTGGCGCATTTTCTGCTGCAGCACCCTGGGAATAATGTGGAGAAGCGAGTTTCCCCCTAAAGGAGGTCCCCTGAGCTGCCCGCAGAGCATGCTGGTCCGGCCTGACACACGGAGAGAGAGAGAGAGAGAGAGAGGAGAGGAGGAAAGAGGAGGAGAGTATTCCTGCAGGACTGTGGAGAGTTAAACTGGAGAGAGATCACAGCAGAGTGTCGGTTCAGGGGTGTTTCGAGGGGAAAGAACTCCCCTCGCTGCAGAGACGGAGGGCAGCGGCGAGAGAGGAGGCTGCTGTAACCCTGATAATCAAAGAGCTGAACAAAAAGGGGGAAGCCACTGTAAGGCCACAAATCACATTCACAAAAAAAATCCAGTGTCACTTTCCAGGGATGAAAGAGGAGCTTCCTTAAATGCGAGACAACCCCGCGAGGATGCACCAATTCGTGACGGGACGGCGTTTGTCTGGCGTCAAAGGGCAAACAGAGGAGGGTATCAGCCGAGGTTCACAGCGCTAATGCATGTCACCGAGCGACCGACTGGACCAGATGAGAGCGGTGATGAGTCTTTAGCACTGGCTTTTTCCTATCTAGAAGCCAGATTCGGGCTATGAGTCAACTTCTCCTCCATCCCTCCTTTTTTCTCAGCCCCTGCTAGTCTGATAAAGGAATGTAGAATTTAATATTTCTCTGATTATAAATTGCAGATTAAAGGATTCACCCCCAATGTCAGTGGAAATTCGCTTGAAGTTTTCGTAGTCCACAAACATCTCTTCTTCCCAGCGAAGCAGATGGGGATTTGTTTTAAAATGTGTAAAAACAAACTGGAAAAAAAAACCCATAAAATAGGCTCCACACAGCTCACATGGCCTGATCCAAGTCTGGAAAGCTCCGAGATCCCCATTTGATTTGAAAAGATGTTATTTACACCCTTTTTTTGAAGCTGAACTCTTCACTGTGGCCGCTAAGCTAAAAGCGTTAGCGTGCATCCCGTCTGAAGTGGTTACACGAGCTCGAGTGAGCACCGTGGGAGAAAATAACATCCTTTTTAAATCAACCTGAAGCTTGGATCATGCTGGACAAGCTGGAGGAGCCATTTTATGTTTCTGTTGTTGGACGATGAAACTTAACCCAACTTTCCACCAGCATGGAGTTGAGTAGATAATGACTGAATTTTTTATTCGTGGGTGAATTTAACCTTTAGTAGTTCAGAAATGTTGACACTGGATCAATCTTTAAAACAAATATCTTTCAAGCAAATATGCAGACTAATGTTTCCAGCTGCTTCAATAAACACATTTGCTTTTATTTTGAAAATCTCCATCACAAGTTCTCAAAACGTAAAGTGAGAAATCAAAATGCTTCTTCTGTTAACTGAGATAAACCATTTATTAAACTATTGTAAATGTTTATTAACATTAGTTTGGTTTAAACTATAAATGTACCATTAATGATTGATAATTATTATAAAGTTTTACTTTTTCAGGTCTTCAAAGTCTTATTTTAGAAAAAAACACATTATATACGATATAAAATAGAGATAGTAGCAGTAAACCTTCATATTTGAGAAACTGGAGCCAATGACATTCACATTTGTGTTTGATAAATGACCCGCACTGATAATCATTTATTAAAACTCAAAGAAAACTTGGTCATGGACAGAAATCATTCTTGGAAAATTAGCATGATTAGCTTGATGTTGAAATCAATACACCGATGTCAGCTGCGCTCGGTCACTCCCTTCTCTCCAGCAGCGAGTTGACACACTCACATAATACAATATAATAATTTAAATGTTTATTCGGTTTATTCCGGTGGTATCACATAATCGTACCAAATATCTTTATTTTTTAGTTAGAAACGTCAGTAGCTACTCCGACTCTGCTACGCTGTCTGAATGACAGGAGATCTCTGGGAAGTCAAACAGGCCACCACCTTAAGTGCAGAAGGGATGACACAGATTATTCTGTTATGGAAACATGCAAAGACTGTCATAATAAAAAATAGGGAAAAAACAACGA
Source organism: Lagodon rhomboides (assembly GCA_039737535.1). Lineage (NCBI taxonomy): Eukaryota > Metazoa > Chordata > Actinopteri > Spariformes > Sparidae > Lagodon > Lagodon rhomboides. The sequence goes on along the minus strand of CM077801.1, from coordinate 22,049,305 downwards.
CCCTCATTCGAATTCATTCATTCAGTGACACCGACTCTCGGCTGCCTTCGGGGCTGCTCACTGAAGCTTTTTCTGTATCGGTCAGACGTCGAGAGCCACGAGCTGAACTCACACGTTCTAATCACAGCTCTGCATCGGAAAATCTGCAAACAGACCCCTCGCTCTCATATGCTTTTCTATTATTGTTTCAGGCACGAAAAACAAGACAACAACAGAGAGAAAAGCCGACAGCGTCTCTCATCTCCTGCAGCCCCCCGTCCCCCCTCCTCGCCTCCTCTCGCTGTGAGCTTCATCGATTTCTAGTCTTAATGCTGCTGCTCTGTGCATGGAGGAAGGTGCTGTGGAGCGGGACTGACCTTTATCAAAGTATGCAGATGCTGGATGTGGATGTGGGTGCAGGGGCAGGAGGGGGGCACCTCCACCCGCACCCCGGACTGTCACCCCTGGCAGACGGGGAGTGAAATAAGAGCAGTGACCTGTATTGAACGCACCACTCCGCAGCTCTCGCTCAAGTGCAGACCTAAATACAGACAAATGGATTGTTGTGTGGAGCTAAAGACTCAGGGCTCTGAAACTGGTTAGAGATCCGGATTAGAGCTGAGATGATTATTTGATTAGTCATCTGACAAAAACAACTATTCTGATAATCGTTTAGGGAGTTTTTATGCAAACAGTTCCCAAGTTGCAGCTTCTCAAATGAAACGATCGGCTGCTTTTTCGTCGAAAAGGTGAAAAAACGTATTTACTGAATGAAATAAACAGAAATAGATCATAGTTTTCAGTTTTGGACTGTTGGTCAGATAACAGAAAAAAAAAAAGCAATTAGCAGAAGTCACCTTGGGCTTTAAGAAGTTGTGGTGGCTATTCTTCACTATTATCTGACATGTTGTGGAACAAACCACTAATCAATTAATTGAGAACAGAATCAGCAGATTAACCGATGTTGAAAATAATTACCACTAACCTTGGCTTATGGATTGTAAAAAAGGAGGGCTGCAACTGAAGTTCATTTTCATTATAGATTTCTGTCCTATTAATACATTTCTCACAAATTAGTTTATTTAAATTATTTTATTGATGAAGCACACAGTTTTAATAAAGAGCAGTGAGGTGCATGTTGCAGGTCATCCAGCAGATCAGCTGTCCTGAGCAGAACCATGATTTTGCTGTGACGTAAACTTGCAGATGTGCACCGACTATTCAAGCGAGCTAGAAGTAGTTAACGTCCTAGTTTAGTAGCCAGCTTGTGAGTAAACAACATCTCCAGTTGAGGTTGAGAGGCTGTTCCCAAATAGTACGCTGGACACGGGGAACAGAGATCCGGAGGGAATTCACAGGAAGTGCCACCAGTTGGTTCGGGAGCTTCGCCAGGATGATGGTCATTTCATCATTTTACTTATTTTAGGATGAGTTGTGACAGTTTGACAGTGACATCAGGCAGTTTTCTGGTCTGAGTTGAAACCCGGGGCGTTCACAGCGGTCGTGCAGAAACGCGAGGCACCCAGGGCGCCGTACCTCCAGGACGTTACGCCTCCGGTTTGAAATACAGGCTTTCTTTTTTGAAAAATGTGCAGCCTCCGAACTCGGAGCTGAGATAACCTTGATGACGTCACCGTGACATTATTTTTCCAGACTTCAGTCTCAGATGACATTACACAACTGTGAAATGGAATTATTATTCTCTGTTTACTATTTTTTTTTCACACACACACTTCCACCATCACAGCCAATAAGAAGTTCCCACATAGTCCTACTTGTCACCTCCAGGAGGGCAGACATGAGAAGTTTTTCCCAGCAGGCAGCTCCTATTTACAGCACATCTGATATGTCTGCAGGCAGCTTCAGAGCACTTGAACTGTCTACTCACAAACTAGCGCACGCTAATTAAAGAAACATGCCTAATATTCCACAGTGTGCTCAGGTTTCAGGCTGCGGATGATCACAACATCGTGCGGATGTTACAGTATCGAAGCCGGCGTGTTCCGGGAGGTTTTTTGTTTGTGTTTTTGCAGAAGAGTTTTGGATTTGGCGTCTGTGAAATATAAAAGGGACGCAGAGGCTTTCCAGCAAGATTTGGATCAGAATCAATCGGCGTGATAGCAAGACGGCAGCTAATTAAAAATGAACAGAGCGGCCCTCTGGAGCTAAATACATTTTAAAGGGTCGGTCCGCCCAATTTACAAGGAAAACAAAAATGTTTTATTCACGTTACATTCAGTCACATTCATTATCTCCACCAGGTTTAAGTATTAACATGTTGGTGAGTATTATAAAGCGGCTCCAGAGGAAGCTGCATGTAATCTGATGAATTTCCTCCAGTGATGTCACTCAGTGGCTAAGTTGCATTGTGGGTAATGTAGGCCTCATAGGAGCCTTTCCTAGCCTCATTCCCAACTCGTCAAATGATGACGCTCTGGGAAACATTATCTTTTGAATGCTCACATGTGTATCTTGTGGGAGAAAAGATCCCTGAAACTCAACTTTTTAAATTTTCCAGTCTGTGCAAGTTTTACCATTTTGTCAACTGAGCATTTAAAATAACTCGCTTTACAAACAAACGTATTTAAAATGTTCGCGCAATCAATCGCTGTGTGCGTGAAGAGCGGTCATCACGTCATCTTTTTCCCCCCCGAGTAAAGCCGAATTATAAAAACAGCGAGGCGTTTATTCGTTAAAACGCTGTAGCTGAAACGCTCTGACAGTCAAACGGGTCAAACTGATGCACTTACCTCCATCCTAACTCTATTAGCCTGGAGAGGCTGTCAAAAGTTTGGGTAGCCTGAATATATGATCCCCGGTCAGATTTACACACAAACACTCGGGGGGAGCCTCGGAGCTGGCGACACGCCCCGCGCTGAATTGTGTTATAAATAAGCTTTAACTTAATTGCATTCTCCCAACTGGGAGGAACAAACGCAGGGCCAGCATATTTATTGCCACTCACCCCGCGTGTGAGTTAGTGCGCGTGTGTGTTCGCGAGTGTGTGTGTGTGTGTGTGTGTGTGTGTGTACAGTATTTGTAAGCAGGAGCCAAAGTGCAAAAGCTACAATAAGTTTGCTGAGATAAGAAATGTTCTCATGAATCTTCCAGTGCTGCGTGTCGTCCGGATGTGTTTTATATGAGCGGGGCTTAAACAAACTGATTTCAGATGATATCGGAGGGGAAAGTGTCGGCGGTGCAGAAAACAGTTTCACGCTCTCTTATGACCTGTAACTGCTTCTCAAATAGCATTCGCCTCACTTGTTTGAAGCCATGACAGAAGTGCGGCTCAATGTCTGTCAGACACTTTGGTTCAGACTGAAACAAACTTGGTCACAGTCTATTCAGAGTAATGCATTACACTACTTTTGCATTACTTTCAACAAAAACAAGGACGACTGGGGGATTATACAGCGGACGAGGGTAAAACTGTTTCGCTACTATTGCCTCAACCTGGCCTCTGTTGACTACAAAACCTTTTACCATCATTCAAAACATGTTGTTAATCATCATCTTCCTCATCATCATTTAGCTGTGATTAATAAAAGATGCCTCTCGCTGCAAAAACTGCGCTCTGTGTAACCAGAACCGAATTAGCCTTTGAAACTTAACAAAAAAACGGTGCTGATGCTTTCATGTTGTAGGCAGAAACATAATGAAAATCAACATATTCAACAAAACCAGGCAGGAAGTACAGAAAAATTGTCTCCTGTCAGAGGAAATTATGAAATTATGGGGAAGAAAGACAGTGAGTGATGGACTACACAAGAAAAACGCTTGAGAAAAAAAAGAGGCAAAGAGAGCTGCCTTAAAAAAATAATAATAATTGTAAGCCTGGTAAACATTAGCATGTTGAAATTTTCATTGTGAGCATATTAGCATGCTGATGTTAGCATCTGGCTATATTCAAAAGCTGCTTCACAGTAGGAAATAGTTAAATGCTGCTTAAACAATGTGACTACATGAAATCTACATGACTACAAAACATTCATCTTTAAATTAGATTTTAAATCAGAGCTGACATGATCACAAAACCAGAACTGTCCAAAAAAAAAAAAGAGCCACGTGCGAGTCAACGTGACTTTTGTTTACAAGCCCCGGTTCACTTTCATCCAGACGTAAACTGTAATGAAGCAAATGCAAAAATACTACAAAACAAACTTCACGGCATTACCAAAGAAAACAAAGTGCGATTGCACCCTGAGGCGCTGTAAAAAAAAAAAATACAAAGACACACTCCAATTATTGAGAGAACAGAAAACTATGGCGCTCCATGAATAAAACAACAGAAGTGCAGCATTGAATATGATTAGCTGAGCTCGGGATGATCCGGGTTGTGTGTGTGTGAGGGAGCTGGCTGTAAGGTAAACCTCACGGGTCTATTCCAGGGCGCCTGGAAAAGTGCTGGCGGGGGGAAAAGCTGTGTGGTCAGCAGGATGAGGATCAGCGTGGACATGTGTTCTGTCAGTCATGACGCCCGGAGGGGTGACAGCCACACGTTCAAGAGACATTAAGGAAAGAGGCTGGGGCGAGGGCGCTGCACGAGCTGGAGGAGGTGGGGTGGAAAAGCAGGGGAAAGGGCGAATCCGTATTTTTTTATGAGAAGCATAACGCAACCCCCCTCTGTGATGCTATTTATAAAGGCAGGTTTACAAGCAGGGGAGAGTCGTGCTCACACAGGCGTGACCACAGTGGCAATCACTTGGGCTGATTCTGGTCCGTCCGCTGCACACCACCCATTTGTTTACGAATCCATCAGCGCTTTGTTAAACATCCGTCTCCCCGGGGATGGAGCTCCTCCACCTAACAGCTGCGTTACCTCCACTGGGTCAAAGGAAAAAACAGAAGCCTGCCACCTTCAGCCATTTCATTTTTTCTCGGAGACAAACTCGCTCCGTACCAGTAGTTCCCAGTGTGGAGGTCAGGACCCCTCTGAGAGGTCTCCAGATTAATCTGAGCGGTCACGAGAGGATTAAAAATGGTTTTAAAGGTCTTTTTAGCACCACTAAAGATTATTTTCTCAATCGATAAATCATTTTTTTCTGAAAGAAATGTCACTCAGAGTTTATAAAAGTCCAAGGAGACTTCTTCGGATGTCTTATTTTGAAGAACTAACCAACTGAAGACCATACGAAAGATCGTGGAAATAAAACATGCGTACATTTCTTCCACTGGTGATTAAAGAAATGTCCACCATGTTTTTTGTTTGATGGACAGAAACTGGACAGTCGTGTGGCATGGACACGGGACAATAGAAAAGAATAAGCAGAATGAAAAGCGTCTCACAATTTTGGAGGCATTAGTGCGAAACTAATACTTCTTGGGGTGCAATAATAGCTCAGTTGGTAGAGCATGAGCCCCGTGAACAGAGGCTCTGTCCGAGCGACAGTGGCCCAGGGTTCAAATCTGACATTTGTCCCTCTCTCTCTCCCTGTTTCCTGTCAAATAAAGTCACAAAAATGCCAATAAAAGTATTAAAAATATATATATTAACTAAGTAATGCTTCTTCTGCTATTGGCCAATGTACCTATTTCAAATCTTGATGTGAGACTGGGTTGATGACGTCTTAATGAGGTTCATGTCCGTCACCTCAGCGCTGACGCACGGACACCGAGAAAACTATTAAACTTCATCCTTCATGCTGAGAACTATTGTCTCACTAAGAAGTGGAGTGATGTATTCCAGAGCTCCAGATTAGGACTGTAATAAATTTTCACTCTGGTTGATAACAATGGGCCCAAAGTGTGTCAAAAGAGATTGAGAGTCAATGTCTGGTAAAACAGGGGGCGAGAGAAAGGAGGAACATGAGAGCTGGAGCATTAAGAGGTCTAATTGTCCTAAAGGACATCAAAAAAAAGCCCTCGTCCTTTACGCAGGGAGAACACTCTACCCTCGTTTAGTCCTCGCAATTAACACCCACTGAGCAGCAGGAAGGGCGGCTGTTTTAACAACGTGTCTTCAGCATCTATGCGAAATGGAAATAAACACCACATTTCCATTGTCAATTTCTATACAAGCCACGGTTGGAATATGGATGTGAAGGCAACGCAGGCAAATAAATTCAGTAATTTTTTCTTGTCGCGAGCGTGAAAACGACCCTGAGGAAAGCTTTCAAGGCGGCGGAAGAAACATCAATGTAATTATGCCTTTAGTGAATATTCTACACATTCATCCCCTTTTGTTTTGTGTATGGAAATGTTCTCATGAATCTTCTAGTATGCTTCTGGATGAAGCTGTCACTTCCGCTGCTCCTCTTTGTCTTTTTTATGGATGCACACGAAATCTAATTCATCACCATCCAAGTGTAATTATGGAAATTTCTGGAGATTTGTTGGGAGTTCTGTAACAGCCGTCTGCCATTTCTACAAAAAGATCCAGAAGTCTCTGAAGGGGGAGGAAAGATTTTCATATTAATACTCGAGCGTGTTCATGCATATGAACAATCCTCATTGTTTTAACTACTCAGCTGAATAATGTCCTGTATGTTTTGAGAAATCATGTAACATTTATCATCACTCTATAGCAAGTGCATTAATCAGCGCTGACTGTGTAAGTTTGGTTTAATATCCACAATATGTCTTGTGCCGTCCACGTCTTGACTTGTTTGTGTGTGTGTCAACGACTATAAAACTGCACGTATGTCAACAAGACCATTTTCTTCATAATGACACAGCCTACTCTTCATTTACAGCTGATCTATATGATTTTAACTCCTGCTAAAAGGCTCAAAAGTCAGACCCTCAGCCTGACATTTCATCTACATGCAATGCTTTGATTAAATAATAAATCACGTCCTCGCGGCATAATAAAGGTTAAATAACAAGGGGTGTGTCGACATCTACCTCATACTGCAACTCCCAGTTTTCACGCTACAGCCAGCATCCAGTTAGATTAGCTTCGAATAAAGACTAGAAATAAGTGGGTGTAGCTAGTTTGGCTTCGTCCAACGTTAACAAATCTGCATAGCAACACCTCTAAAGCTCACTTAATAACACATTATATCCATCATAATCCGTACATTGTGCTCCTATACACACACACACTTACACATACATACTTGTACATTATTATACATGTTCTTCTGTGTTTATTAATGTTTATTCAACACTTCAAATCATGCAGGAAAATAAAAGGCTAAAAAAATATCCCCTTTCAATTTTCTAAACACACAGCAGATGGTATCTGAGACTCAACTACTTCGATGGTAACTCATTTCACGTCGGCAGTACATGCAGACAACTTTTGTCCTATCGACCGAACCATCTGGCAGTGTTTTGAAAGTGAATTTGGTGAACCGAACCAGTGTGAACTGATAAGCCGGCGGCGCGTATCGAGGGCGTGTCGATCGGACGGTCGGTTAACTACACAGGTCCTTCACTCAGCTTAATACAGAGAAATGTCCCACAAAGCAACGTTACATGACCAAACGAAAGTAACATAGTAATTGTAACTGTCTTTGGCAACTTATATGAGGGAAAAAATACCGCAGATATACGTGGAGAAGTGTCTGTCCTCCTGTCTGTCCTCCTGTCTGTCCTCCTGTCTGTCTGGCCGAGCGTTAATCGCACATTAAAAAAAATTAACGGTGTTAAGAGGATGTTGCGTTAACGCGTTATTAACCTTGAAAGCCCTAATAAACATATATGATAATATAAGGCCCTGCTAATAAGATTTGGTCTGGTTTCTGGTTTATGATATTTTCAGCGTCATCTAACACGTTACCACCCGACCTCGTTTTCTGGGCTCCACGATGTCACGTACTATATCAAAATATGTTGCATACGCACGCTAAATATCTCCGGGGAGCTGCATCTTAGTGACCTACTTCTTTTTGGTCCAGAAGGATATCATCACGCTAACATGATTGCTTAATGCCTTGGGTTGAGTCTGTCGACCAATCAGAGGCAGAGTAGTGAAGGTCCAGTCAAGGATGTATGAAACAGCCGGGCTCCTTAAAACAGAGCACGAGGCATCATTAACTCTCGTTAGCGACGCTCACGTTCATTAGCTGATACATTCGGTTCAACTTTCACCGTTAGCGTGTACATAACTCCCCGCAATTGGTTGTTTTTAGACGGACTGAAGATCCCCTCCACATTAATTATGTAACGCTCAAACATTCAACTGTAGGAACACGAAGAAAAACATATTTGACTGGAGGGCAACTTTAAACAACTGAGATATAACATGTTAATTAGTGATCTGAAGTGCTGGTAGATGGATTTTGTTGCCGTTCCCCCCCATGTATCCAGCCTTTATGCTAAGCTAAGCTAATTGCCTGCTGGCTCCAGCTGCACATGCACCGCACAGACAGGAGAGCGGTGTCACATTATTCTTTTAAAGCACTAATTATTTTGACATGCAATCTGATTCTTCTTCCAAATTGCACATTTTATTGACTCAGTGACAATATTTTTAATTTATGAGACGAGCGACGACTGCATAAATGATGGTGATTAGACGTGTTTGACGCAGGTCCCTCGTGTTCTGTGAAATGTTCGGAAGCGATAATTATTTAGCCATTAAGTCTGATTCTTCTATCAGATCACAACCGGCATTTATCAATTCGCAGCGTGTCGAGTTGTGCGCTCTCACAAAAGGAGCGGCGCTGCACTGTGGGAACATCTAACCCGCCGCACGGTGCGCAGCACAATGAACGGATCGATACACCAGCGTTCCCTCACAATGCCAACAACATCACAGCGGTCTCATAATGATAGTCCTTCTCCACATCTCTCCCCTCGACTCCCCCGGCAGCCTTCAGGCCCGGCACACAAAGCATCTCTCACATAAAGCAAGGAAAAAACCCTGAGAGCTCAGCGGGCCCCAAGAGCGTGCTGATCACCCCCGACACTCATTCCCCCCACCGATGGTCTCCTGGGCCGCCTCAGCCCTCAGGATCTCACACCCCGGAGCGCGGACCAGTGAGCCACGGTGCGCTGCGAGGGTCCTGATTGGACGGAGAAGGCGATGTCACGGACGCATGTCAGTTTGATTCAGCGCCTGCAGACCAATGTGCGAGATGCGAGCGGATGCAAGCTGTGAAATAAACAAATCAATAATTCTCAAGAGACGCAGTTTTTGTACACATGCCAGTATCCCAGAGCACCGGCTGACATGCGACGGGACAAAAGGCTGTAGGATCATACAGCACATGGCCCTGATGCTATTTGTGCCACAGTGCAGTATGTTGATATAATAACAAGGCTGAATGTGCCCACTCAGTTTTGTAGTGCAGTATCGTACACAGATGGTGCAACTATAGAACATATTTACATAAAACATCACTATCACAAACAAACGGCGAGCTTTTCTAACATGGCTGCCCCCAGAGGGAATCAAACCTCCCGTCTGACTTCTGTTGTTGTAATTTCCTCTCTGTCTTCATTATCCCGCTCCTATTCTTCCACGCTGCTTTCTTTGAATCGAAGCAGACATGACACAGAAAAAAAATAGAGAAAAAAGACAACGAGCGCAGAGAAAAAAAAAATCCGAAGTTCGACAAAACAAAAGCGGCAGGGATTAGAGAGGCAAGGAAGGGTTACTTAAGGACTTCCTGTTTCCACAGTTGTGTGACGAATCCCGAAGTTGAATCCCCCGTTGCGTGCGACACACACAGGATTGCGCTCTGACGAGAGCAAAATCTCTTGACAAGAAAACAAGGGGATATAGAGTTCACGCTCAGATGAGGGGGTACGCTGTCTAACCATGTAAAGAATAAAGCGTTTAAAATTCACTGATGAGCGCAAACAGCACATTAATAGGTTACGAGAGTATGTTTAGAAATTAAATGATGTCAAGAGGCAAAGAAGGCAACATCTTTGTATCAAAAGCAGCTTTGAAGCTAGCTATCACATCATACAATCTGTAGCTATCGTTTCTTGACAGTTCATCACCGTCAAACTGCAAATCAAAAACAAAACACACAAAGAAAACAACTTATTGATGACTACAGAGCACTTCTTTTAAATAAATCACCAATAACACATAAATAACAACCACGAGAAATGAAAGAGTCGCTGTCTTACCAGGTCTCATCGTTTTTGAACTCCAGCTCTCCGTAGGTGTCTTCGAAGTCCTCCCCTCCTCCCTTGGCGAGTCCCTCCACGGTGCGAAAAGGCACAATGACCGTCCCCCTCGCTCCAGAAGTCCTGAGCACTTTCACTTCCATTATGCCGATGCTCTCGCTGACGTGCATCGAGTTGCTCTCAAAGGTGAAGATGCCCGAGTGATCGTCGTCCAGAATGGTCACCGTGGCCACAGTAGGGAAGCCCAGTACGGCCTTCGGGTAGGGGAGACTGTTGGCGGACAGCACCTCGTCCTCGGTCTCCAGCACACGCAGATTGCTGAGCCGCACGAAAAAGTGCTCGTCCTCTTCAAAGATGTCGTCGTCGATGATGCCAATGTTTATCTCCTTGAACATCTCTCCCGGTTTGAACACCACCGTTCCCTCTGTGAACTCATAGTCGGCCCCGGCGTTAGCCGAGCCATCCTCCGTCTTATAATCCACGTAGATCGTCTTGTTGATGTCGCCGCCCTTTCTGGCAATGGTCAGAATGGCGGCGCCACAGTTCTCCAGGCACTGATAGACAGCGGGCTCAAACGCAATTCGAGACACGTACTCTTCCGGCTCCTCCACATGCACCTCCTGCACGCTGACGCTCTTCTTCGCCTGCTCTGCGACGTGTTTCTTCAGAATGTTTCCAGCGCCTGTCATCATGCGTGTGGCCTGGATGCGATAGAAGGCACGGCTCTTTTGCTGGTGCGAGAGAGCATAATAGTTGGCCATCTCGACCAGCTGATCCATCTCTTTCTCCGGGTGCTTCTGCTTCAGGTCTTTTAAGATGCGGATCATGTCGCGCCGGGATTCGTCCACCTCTTTGCTCTCGATCAAACCGATAAGATTGCTCGCCGCACCTCCGTCCATGAAGTGAGAGTTGACCATTTTACCGTCCATCTCGATCCCCTTGGAGCGCTCGGTCTCCGTCTCGATGATGACGCCCCTGTGCTTGTCGGTGCGATACTTCTTGTGCATGAACTTGTAGAAGAGCAGTCGTCTGTCGGCCACCCAGGCGAGGAGCACACATATGGGGAAGAAAGCCAGCGTGAGAAGACCCTCCCAGACCTGGACTTCATTGGGCGAAAACACAGCCAGAATCATGTAGAGCCAGATGTAGGCGAAGATGCTCCAGCCTGCAGTGATGAAGAACACTCTGAGGTGTTTGACCTTGCGTACCTCTCCTTGGGGAATGACCGACACACAGAGGCCAATGATGACAAACATATTGAAGGCTGCACTGCCGACAATTGTGGCCGGCCCGAGCTCGCCCGACTTGAACTCATGTCCACAAACCTCAATAACAGAGAGCATAATCTCAGGGGCAGACGAGCCCAAGGCCATGAGGGTGAGGTTTGAGACCGTTTCATTCCACACCCGGATCGTGGTGGTGGTTGTTTCCCCATTGGGCCTTTTGATGACAATTTCCTTCTCCTGGGAAGTGATGACCTCAATGGCTGCCATGAAGCGATCAGCAATGATGGACACTCCGAGAAACATGTAGATCATCGCCACAAAATACACAATGACCCGTGCGATCTTGTCTCCCATGGAGGGATCCTCAGGATACCAGATCGGCAGGATGATCCCTTCGTGACACTTGGAGTTTCCCGCGCAGGTCGCATTGCTGGGGCTTATCAGAGGGCTCGGGGTCGTCCGGGCCTCTGTGCAAAGGAAGGCTACAGCCACAGAGACCAGCCCCAACCAGAGGCAGGCTGACGACCCTGGCTTTACAGGCCTTGAACCCTCCATGCACCCTTCTTCTTCTCAAGGGTCCTTACCACACTGACAGTCCCTCTGGGATCCAGCACTGGGCTGTGCTTTTTCTCCACCCACCACCTAAACACAAGAGACAGAAACAACAGGGATTATATGGATGTTATGTCATACCTTAAAGATACGGGAGGCGATTCCCAATCTCTTGGTGACAATTAACAACTTGAATCTTGATTCTGGAGAAAGATAGTGGATTGTTGCGTCTCATTCCCAGGTCATCAAAAAGAAATGTTTCCGGTTTGAATTTCGGCTTCAGACAGGATGCATGCCAACACTTTGAGTTTAGAAGCTACAGTGAATTTCATCTTTAAAAAAGGCTGTAAATAAAGTATTTTCAAATTAGTTTGGGGGTTCAGGGATTCTGGAGACTTGGGCTGTGTGGAGACAATCTATGTTTTATTTGGTTGTTTTTTAACATTTTAAAACAAGTCCCCATCTACTTTAGTTGTTTAAGAGAATGCTGCGATGCTGTTTTGCTGTGAAGCCCCAGAAATATTTTGTGGACTACGAAATAGCGACTGACTTTTCATTTTTGGGTGAACTTATACTTTAATGACAAGACACAAAGGCAAACGAACATTCAAACAGGGACAACAGTGATCTTTCTAGATACATAAAGGCGTCTTTTCTCAATTAATACTTGTTGTACTTAACGCATTCATCTTTCAGTCACATAATGATTCAATAATTCACACAGTCACAAAATGGAATTGTGATCCAGCATCAATGCAATTCCCAAATTTGAGGAGTTGTAGTCGCACAAGTGTGTTAGCCTGTGAGTTTGCATTTCACAGGGAGAAACACACAAGGAATTTCTGAATTTTACATGAGTGCAAGAATTTGAATTACCCCACCATACTTCTGCAAGACTTCAATGAGACTCTGCCTTCTTTACAAACAGCATAGTCATGAGACCTTTATGTTATTTATGAGAGGCGGGCTGGAGAACACTCCCCATGCGTAGAGGTCTGTAAACCACTATGTGAACGATGTAGATAACATTTGTTTAAAACAAAAAATAGCCCGTGGGCTCATTTCAAATCATAAAAGTTTATTTTCAGTTCAGATGTGGATAAGTGTGCCCGATAATGTGGATTTGAGCGTGATTGTCTGAAATCTCAGGGGTAATACACAGCTCTGAACCAAACAGCTCGCTCAGCAGGCGTGCAATGTTGCCAAACTAAGCACTGTCCAAAATGTCGCATTGGCAAAAAAAAAAAAAAAAAAAAACAGCAGAGGGGAGGCAGGAGACCGTCAAGAGGCAAACTGAAACAAAGGGTACAGATGTCCCGTCCAAATTCATTATACACTGAGCTCTAAATGCACACTTACCACTTCCGCCAGACAGAGCAGCATTACAATAACAATCCAGACATTGTCCGGGCTCATAAAAAGCTCCGGCTAAGCATCTTACGCACCTCTTCAGCTCTTATGAGATCGGACTCGACAATTCTTTTGATGCTAACGGCTGAGGCCAGAGGCGACGGGAGCATGAAGAGCGGTTAACCAGCCCCAAACTTAGAAGACGTGAGCAGCTTTAAGACAGAACACGGGGGATTTATTAGGGAGGCTTTCTTCTCAGGCGTACCTGTGATTATTTAGCGGTTCCGGCGGGACGGGTGGGGGCTCTCTCAGCAGCCTCCACCACACCTTAGGGCCCCTGAGACACACAGGCAGTTTAGTCTGAATTAAAATAATCTCTTCAGAGAGATTCAGGCTGCGTAAGTTAATCATGCTGTCCTAAATTCACTGGAGGATTATATTTTTTTATTATAGTCACACTTGTTTCCTGTCGCTTTAGTCAAACTTGGGAGCATTCATACCTAAAAGTGCATTCTTATGCTCGGCACTAAAATGTGAACAATGCGCACTCACGGCACTTAAAGGCACTTTTGATAAAAGCCTCCATTAAATGGCATAGGTGGTGCAGATTTTCTTATTTGATTTAACTCTGAAGGACTCAAAATAGCTACCCAGGTGATATTTTTAGAAGTCTATCATCCAGACAGACCACTGGCCAGTTTGGATGGCTGACAAAATGTTCAGTGGAGGTGTGGACAGTCAAACAGGAGCTGGCATATCTGAAGCCAAATATTGTCTTTGAATCCCGGGCCGTGTCAACACACACCTAATGAGAAAAAACACTGGCAAGGTTTCTATCAACGTCTTGTGTGCAAACTCAGGCATTAACAAAACCAATTAATCTATCCTGGAATAAATTATTCGTAATATTTCTCATTTAATGGTTCATAGGTACATATAATTGCATCACTGGCAGAATCATTATGATGTCTTTTGAGGGATCATAACCTCGATAATAGTCAGAGATATATGTGTAAAAGTGACGGATATCTCAGCTTGAAATGGAAATGGGAAAAAAAAAGATGTTGATTGCAGAGCGGCGCACTGATCTGGAGGATAGAGAGAACAGGGGGATGACAGCAAACGGCAGCAGAAGCAGGAGACAAGGAACTTAAATTTAACTGAATCAGCAGAGCCGTTGATATGGACACGAGCCAACTATGCAATCCCTGTGAGAACCGACGGCGCTGAGCACAAACAAAAACAACAGGGAAATAATTGAGTGACAAAGTTGTAACTTAATTAGAGAAAAAGTTGAGTCTGGAAATTATGGATTTTGCAGAAACTCACTGACGACAGTAAACTTTTAGGAATGAAGAAAGTGTGTGCAAAGCTCAAATTATAACCACTGACTATAAAAATGTACTGTAAATGACCTTTATTTGAAAATAAGATCTTGTTTTGAGGGAAGTGCCTCTTCCTGGTTTAGAAGCAGAGAAGCACTGCTGACCTGCCGACTTCGCTCTGTCTTTTTGTTTTGTCACGGTGGCCAGCTGGGGTTGATGGTCAGAAACTGCCACGTAGTTGCTCGGTGATATAAGAGAGTAACAGTATCCTAAATCCAAACTGTCATTTATCCTTTTTTACTTTTAAGGGCTAAATGGGGGCAGTGAAAAAAGGCTGTAAACACAACACTGACATACTATCATCTCAAGTTGTAAGGTTGACTTACACATCCAGCAGAGATGGAAGTAACGTTAGAAATAAGTGAGTTGTGTTTTTGTTTATCTGATGAATGTGAACATTAACTCGTCTTTTAACCTTTTTTAGCTCTGTGTTTGGTCACCACCAACTCCTGACTGAAATATCTGACTCTTAAGCTGCTAAAATCTTCAGTACATTCACCAGCTTGCAGGCTTACTAACCAGCTCGCTATCATTGTCTTTTGCTTGGTGCTGTTAATGCAGTGTTTTTAGTGTTTTTCAAATACTAGCCTTGTATATCTAGATCAGTCGTAGTGGAGAAAGGTCTGGCTACACACATCATCATTCTGAGATCAAAACCCGAGATTCTACGAGTCATCGCATTTGGGTTTGTCCTATACAATATAGAACTTGTTTTGGTGGATCATCTGCACGTGTTGGGTGGCGAGTCGTGGCATTAAAATAGCCAAATCCCTGTGAAAGAAAAGGTAACAGCTGCTAGCTTATTTATGTTCCTACCGTTAGCGGCAGCCTGTCTTCATTAGGAAAATGACCACATAGGTGGACTGTGAAAGCAGCTTAATATGACCCATTTACGTTTCCTGTTAGGCAGTGACCTCTAGTGGTTGGAGTAATTATTACAGCAGCAAAGGAGGAAGTCAGCAAAAAGTCCTTATAGTGCCACAGTCATTTTAACTTAGTAATGTAGTTAAGTTTCATCACATACATTACGTAACTGAACTACAATGATTTCCTCGACCTAACCAAGTCATTTTCTTGCCTAAACTCCTGTCGCTGGTGATGCAACAGTCATTTTGTTTTGGAAACGGCCATATAAGTCGATTTGGGAGTCACTGGCAATCAACCTATTCAGTTGTTTAGCTGTGAGGATGTGTTGGTTTGCACCCAGGTTAGGGTAACTTGCCATTTTCAGCGTGTAGGTTGCTAGCTCGGAGGTTTGATGTTGTTGTTTCCCCAGACAGAAGGGGATTTTGAAAACGGTAACACACAGATAGCGAAATGGGAGGAGGAAGCTGGGTCAGCAAATGGCAGGTTTATAGCCACAGTCCACATCCAGTGAGTCAGACTATTCACACACAGGTAGTGCTGTTATGAATAAAACGGATCTTCCCATCCTTCGCTGTGATTTCCTGCAGCTTTAATACACACAGCCTTTTGTTTGTAAACAGAGTATGGAAGGAGGAGAGCGATAACAGAAGAATAAATGTGCCGGCCGACCCTGGATAAGCAGAGGAGCAACAAGACGACAAACAAGCCAAACACCCATGAATCCAACAGCAAACTACCAGAGTGACACGGAGAATTTTAAAGATATAAGGCTGCACAGTAACACTGGACAGAGGGCGTCGATATCCTCCTAACCACCTCCTGCCTCGTCCCATTAGAGATATAAATATCACACACTGAATAAAAAGATTATTTTGTAAACTACGGTTGTGCTCATTTCCGGCTCTCCCAAAAGATACATTAGATGACGGCATTAATCATCGTAGTTCTAATTATTTCAAAAATACGTGATCAATTTATTTCTTTTAATTCCTCAACCTTGACTTTTACCTCATATTCCCACTAATACCACTACCATTACTTAACTGCCTGCACGACCTCTACTACTCTCCCATTACTACTTCTAATAATCTTCTTGATAAGACTCCCATGGCCCGAGAGCACGCACGGCTGTTAAAGGGGCAGTTCGGCCATTTATCATTTCGCTTTCATAACAAACCCGTCTCCTGGAAATTACAGTTTTATGGTGCTAATTTGCGAGAGCGTATGTGTTTTCAAAGAAATGCAATTTCATCCAGATTGCGTTTTTTAAGTCGGCATAATGAGGAAATGTTGGTTAGAGTATCGAGAAATATTGATACATATTTATTTTATTTTCTACAATTCAATATCCATTTATAGCAACTAGAGCATTATCAAACCTTTTCAGGCTGTTTTTGCTTTAAAACAGAAAGTCTTCAGTAACTTGAAGCGAGACGTGTGATGTATTTACTGTATTGATATTTAAAAAGGTGCAATATGTAAGAATTGCAGGTAAAAACATTCAAACATTAACTAAAATGAATCAATCAATGTTTTGTGTTTTGCTAACTAGCTAGCCCCGGCTCCTCCAGGTCCATACACCATCTGGTGCTTCAAGCTACGTGTCTGGAGGTAGCACGGCTAACTGAGCTAATAGCTAACAGTAGCTGCAGGCATTCTGTCTGGTGATATTTGTTTTGAGTATGAATTTGACAGGACGCCAATTCTTACATATTGCACCTTTAACTGAAACCACGATCTTTCCCCAACCTTCACCAAAGTGCTTTTGTTTCCGAAACCAAACCACACGATGGTACAGAAATGTCATTCCTTTCACAAGCTCTTACTGGTTACTGGTTAGAAATACTGGTTAATATGGCCAAGAGGGGATCATTGATTGATTGATTGATCAGTGGGTTGGTTGATTGACCGAAAAAATCCCTTAAGAGACACGCAGAGAGTCTTAAACAATAACGTAAAGCTTGTTAAAATAATTAAATTTAAGCCCTCAGACACACTGTTCAGGTGTGTGACCTGGACAGGATTTTGTATTTGAATAATTGATTTTCTATCTCAGCACAAATTGCATTAGAGCCGTCAGGTGACGCAGAGTGAGCGACTCCGTTTCTCTGTGTGTACCAACATTAGAGCCGTGACCCCTAAATTAGGAGCAACACAAAACAATTTGCATACTAATTACTGTTTTAAGGATTGTGTTTTGCATTGTGAATGCAGGGGGCGGGCTGTCGCCGGAGTTATAATTTAAATTTGTAATCAAGACCGTTCAGCAGCTTCCAAAAAGTATTAAAATCAACTGACGGAGTGAAAGTTGTTCAGAGAAAGCTGCAGAGGAACTTAAGAGCCACATCGCATCTGACGAATCTAAATTAAGGGTGAAATTCAGCGTTGACATATTCCAATTAGACCCCGCAGTGACCTCTGCAACCACAAATAGTTGACAGTGAACCCACTTAAAGGTCAAAGTTATGAGAATTCTCAACTCGTCAAATAATGACACTTTGGCACGGCGGCCGACCCGACCGACAATCCCAACTCATCAATATTTGACGAGTTGGGAATGAGATTCAAAAATCAACTTTCTAACAGATTGGACCTTTAAACTTCATTCACACAACTTTTAACACCTATTTTATTTTGAAAATACAAGGAAGTACAACTCAGTAATATGACTAAATCAAATATAACATAATCTTTGACTTAGTGCTTCAATATTTATCAATATGAGAATTAACGATGTCATACACGATCATTATTATTATTATAAAGTTATGGTTAAAATAAAGACAGTATTTCAGCCATGTTAGGATATTAAAACTCCCAAAATCTACTTAGTTTCATGAGTCAATATTAATACAACGATGTTTTCCCAGCTAGTTAGACAGTCAAATAAAAAGTAATTATTAAAAAGGGTTGGACTGATGTTTTAAGGATATACCTGAACAAATATCTCACACTGAACCTTCAGGTATTTTGTAACTAATTTCAAAGTAAAACAATCATATCATATAATAAAACAAAGTAAAAATATCAGGGCGGAAAAGCCTGAGATGGCATTAAGATCGCGGGATAGTAACTGTCATCTAAGCTCAAACTGATTTAAGGGACTCTGTTTAACAAATTATAGCAATTTACATGTATTAATCACTTTTTTATTGGCTTTATGTGAGCGGACTGTAACGTGACATGAAATATGTGACGGCTTCGTCACTCTAGGTTGTCTATACAAGCCTGTGGATGATTTGTTTCAGTTGTTTAAAGCAGCTGGACTCTGGATTTCTTTGTGAAGGACTCATGTCGGATTTACTATGACAGTTCGACCGGTTTCGAGCACAACAGAGAAGTTCCACAAAGCTCCTTTGAATTTCTTTAGTTTTGAGACCTTTAAGGTGTTGTTACCCCGGAGAGACAAAATCACTATAACCTCATAAAGTAAAATTAAGAATTCTATAAGAATGTGTCCAGATCAGGCTCAATAACTGAGTAGATAAAAGTGCTTAGAATAAAATTTTAGACCTACAAAACGTTAATTTCAGGATGGAAAGTCGGGTCTAGTTTAGTTTTATTTTTGCACAACGCTGGCTGTTGAGAAGCTGACGCCAAATGTGCAATGCTGGCTGTGAAAACTTTGAATAATGTCCAGAATATATGATAAAAAAAAATGAAAAAATGTAGGGTTTGTTGAAACCCTGAGCTAAGGCCAAACTGAAATGATGGCTTTTTAAATCTATTTGAAGAGAATGAAGTGTCCTTACAGTTGGGTGAGAATGAAGGATTCAAAATATTGAATGCGATGTTGGCTTGAATTTGCGTCGAGAAGCAGCTGATGGAGTATGAAGAGGTGTCACAGTGAGAATGGATCAAATACTTTTAACTGGGACTGAAAAGTTCAATAAATGTAAATGTATCAAAGATTGGGAACATTTAAATATTTAAATGGAGTTTCTGGCTCGAATGAATGAAAAGATAATAGTTGAATATAGTTCAAATGAAAGTATACTGTGTATATATTGACTGTATTTGTGTGTTTGTGTGTCACTGTGTGTATTAAACTGACTCATTGATAAATCTGTCTCTCTCTGTGTGTGTGTTGGCCCAACGGTTCTCGGTTGCCATGGCGTTGGTAGCTAAGATGGTCGTGGTAACGGACTGAGAGAGCTGATTTAATAGTGGCTTTAGCTGAGGCTCACCTCACGTTATCATGCTTCTCCCTCAAAAACAGTAACTGCTATCCATTAAATAATCATATGGTAGAAACTATGAGAGACTTGTGAGCACTTTGTGAAGTTTTTGTGTGTGTGTTGTCAAAAATGTGTCTTGTGGAGCAGTTCAGAGAAGTGGATGTGTTTGCCTGCTTACTTCTCAGTTTAATAAGACTTAATGCAGCAGTTGGTGAGTGTTCCTGTCGTTTAAAAGCCCACCGCACCGAAAGTTTTTATCCGATTGCCTCCGTAGACCCACTGTTGCGACCAGCAAGAGTTTTCCTACAAGCTGATGTTCATAATTTTTCTGCTGGAGTGAACATTGTTGGAATGAGAGTGAGCTGAAGACAAGGGTTAGACATTTTTTGGGAGCTCCTCTGCTCTCACCAATGCAAAAATCTGAAAGTGGCTGAAAAGTTATGAATGTTTGAACTGCGACTGTGCAGAAAGTATGAATGCTATAAAAAAGTTGAATTGTCGTGAGAAATTCCTAATCTTCATGAACGTTTCACAGTTTAAATGGAGTTTCTATGTTAATGTATGAAGGAGTGAGATGAGTTTGAAAATGAGTGGGTGTAAAGGGTTTTCTAATTGTCTTCCATTATAATTGCGATAAGACATCAAAGAAAGTTGAATAATTTCTAAAGTTTTAATGGGATTTGAAAAATGAATACAACCTTGAATGTAGACAAACTGTGGAATATTTTAAAGTTGGAATGGAGTTTCTATCTGGAAGCTTGGATGAGTAGATAAGCTTTGAAAATGTGGGATTTCTTTTTACAATCTGCCCTCTGCTTTAATGGGAAAAAATGGCAGAAAAATTTTGAATAACTCTAAAATTATCAATGATATCACTGATAAAAATAGAAACAATAATGTCCTGATTGAGACGAACATTTTGGTGTTTGAATGGAGTGAATATGTTGAAAAATGTGGAGGGAGTGAGGCAGAAAACCTGGACAGCCTATTTGAGGCCTTCACCTAAATAATTTTAGAATATCACCAAGTTAAAGAAAACACGTCATTAACATGCAGAAGATATGATTTCATAATATAACACTGTAGATTAAAAATTAGCCTACAAAAACAACAACATAACAATACTGGAGGTGAAGTTTTGTAGTCCACAAAACATTTCTGGAGCTTAGCAGCAAACTTGTTTGAAAAACTTTATTAAAATGGCTCCATCCAGCTGGTCCGGTGTAATCCAAGTCTCCAGCAGCCGTGAGATTGATTTGAAAAGACGTTATTTACACCCTCGATGTCGGGCCAAGCTTGTGTCTTCAGACGGGGTGCAGGCTCACGCTTTTAGTTCAGCAGCTGTGGTGAAGGTTTCGGCTCAGAAAAGCAGGTACATCATGTACTTTCAAATCAAATTTGCGATCTCAGGGTTTCAAGAGACTTGGATGACGCTGGGCGAGCTGTATGGAGCCATTATATTTATTTATTTTACGTTTTAAAACTGGTCTCCATCCACTTCAGTTGTTTAGGAGATTGCTGCGACGCTGTTTTTCTGTGAGGCTCTGAAAATGTTTCGTGGACTACGAAACGTTCCCCAACTATCCATCCATTAATTTCCATTTTTGGGTGAACTTATCCTTTAAAAGCCTGGACATTTAATGCTGGGCTACACTGCACAGAATTATAAGTTGTAGACCTGAAACCAGAAGACTAGTTGATCTGCAGAAAATTAAGCAGAGAGCGACACTTTTTCTAAAAGACGAGATGCTAAAAATTCTCTGGTTCCACCTTGAAAATGTGATTTTTTCTTCTTCTGATAAATAAACTTTGTGTTCTTCTCTGAACAAACAATCAATGTAAATAATTTCGACCCTGACTTTTGTTTTTGTGCATGTTCTGATTATTTCCTGACATTTCCTGGAGCTGTCAGATCACCTCCACCTCTGACACACTACATTTTAAAGCAAAAATGCATATTTGATGTTGTGCCTCTTAAAGTCCAGCCTCCTATATGTTCAGACAGACAGGCAGGCAGACAGACAGACAGACAGACAGCGGTATGGCTGAGAGGTGAGCGCGGCTGCTCCGCTCACAGATCTCTTTCCTCTTCCCTATTTTGGGAAGAGGCTCTTGTTTAAGGAGGCGATCCGATACGCACGTAAACATGGACTCAGCAGACACACGGAGAGCCTCAGCTGTTGCTGATTAATCATCGCAGGGGCCGTTTCGCTCGCACTGAAGAGATGTCAGTGCTACCTGGCTGAGGGGGGAATCCCTGCTGGAGCACCCATAGGCCCGCACCAGAACTTAAAAAGGTGCGCACAGGCCTGTATCTGAGCCTGGATCAGCTCCTTCTCCAGCTGAAAACACGAGTGACCCGAGGAGACACTCCAGATTAAAACTCCGAGGCCACGCAGGAGGAGACAGAGCACGTAAAGACTCATACATATATAACAAAACTGGAAGGATCCAGGTGTGCAGCCAATCAGCGGCGGGGATGAGCTCACAGCAGGGTATCCGACGCTCGCGCTGACAGACGCCAATTATTTTAATGGCACACCCATTAGACGGTATCACGAATCCGTTTCAGCCCCGTTGCAACGGATCATATCTGCACGATGAGGAGGAGGAGGAGGAGGAGGAGGAGGAGGAGCGGTGGGAGCAGATAGAGCGCGTCGACCCGCTCCGGACTGACGGATCACATCACATCACTTATATCTTGCAGATGTGGATCCGCGAATATAATGCCTCTAATAACTCAGACAAGGGGAGCTGCATCATTCATTAACACCGCTGCCCGCTTAAAATGCCATGCGTAATTCATGAGAACATACCTGGATTTTGTATTCCGGGGGAGTTTGTGTGGAGACTGCGAAATAGCTCCTGTCCGCCCCCCTTTTATTATTGTTTATGCCGCTCAGATGAGCCTGACAACAGTCTCAGCGTAACCTCGAGTCAAACGTGCTCCTCGGACTAAAATCCCCCCCGGTGGAGCCGCTGTGTCGTCCTCATGTGCGGAGAGGCAGGTCCCCAGCCCGCTTCGGTATTGGCGATTGGATCAAACCGGCCAGAGGTGATCGCCTTTCGTCCTCTCCTGCCTTGGCGCCCTCCTCCCCAGATCCTCCCTGTCTGACGGATTGACCGGGTCGCAAAGCTGTCAATGACGAGGGAGGAGGAGGAGGAGGAGGTGGTGGAGGAGGAGGAGGAGGAGGAGAGGGGGGGAGAGGAAGGGAAGGGAAAAAGGGGGGGAGGGTTGAGGGGGGGTCGGTATTTTAAGATAAGAGATGGATCTTCGGGAGCAGCGTCCGCGCGGCTCTCCCTCCTCCTGCAAGCCGTGAATCAGCGCTCTCCTCCTCCGCCCTCTGTCCGCCGCGATAGCGCAGGAAATCTCCGGTGTCGCTCCTCCAGCCGCCGAGCTCCTCTCTCCAACCGGCTCCCCTTCGTCTCTACAGAAATGGCTCACCGCTGTTCATATTAAACACTGCTGGCTCTGATTAGGAAAAGGCGCTCAGCTGTGCATACCGGTCGGCGAGCTACCCGGCTGTCAGCTGGACTTCTTTGCGCACCATCGGAATGAAGATTTGTCTCCTGCGCGAGCTGACTGCGAGCAGTTCCTCTGGAGCTCCGGAGTGACTGCTGGAAATGAGCTTTATCTCTGAATTGTCATCCTTAGATAACTATTATTTATATCAGGCCCCCTTTTTTTTCCCTCACACCGGCAGTGGTGTGAAATGGTTGCGCCCTACAGTCCTCCGCCCCCCCATTTTTTTTTTTTTAAAAGTCACACAGACAGGCTCGGTTAGGCGCGCAACTACGTCACCATCGGCCGAGAGAGGATAAAAACCTGCACCACAAAGCATGAATATCAGCCAGGCCCACAGCCCGCCACGACAACTGCTCGCAGGGAGGGAGGGGACGGCTGGGAATTAAGGCATCACCCACTATTTTACCTCTAAAAGGGCTGAGGATACCCCGCCAGATGCTGCTAATTCAAGGCGCAGAACAAAGTGGCAGCAGGAGGATGATAACTGAGTCACTGACATTTATTCTGGCTGCATGCCACCAATAGGACACACACACAGAGAGAGAGAGAGAGAGAGACAAGGCAGGCTTTATAAATGCTGAGATGGAGTAAAGTTAGGTGTAAGATTGACTAACAGCTCCTCTCCTGCCAAACTTTAAAAAAAAAAATGTTTGCAGCTGAATGTTATTAAAGGATAAGTTCACCCAAAAATGAAAAGCTCCACAGGCCCATCACAAATCCTCTCCTACCCAAAAATGAAAATTCAGGTAAAGTCAGGTGACATATCGTAGTCCGCAAAACATTTCTGGAGCTTCACAGCAAAGCAGTGGTGCAGCATTCTCCCAAACAGCTGAAGCTGGTGGGAAAAAAACACGAACTGGCTCCGTACAGCTTGTGCGGCACAATCCACGTCTCCAGGAGTCCGGAGATCCTAAATTGATTTGAAAAGACGTTATTTACATCCCCAAAGCGCGTTCCAGCTCTTCCACCCACTTCAGACAGGTCTCGAGGCTGTCACTTTTAGTCTAGCAGCTACAGGGAAGCTAAAAAAGAGGCAGCAAAAAGGAGTCGACTGTATGTAAGCTTATGAAGAAAATGACCTTATTCTCACTTGATTTATTACCTCAGTAAACAGTTTCTTAGTGCGTTTATGGTCTCACTCGCTGGTTTCAAGTCTTCTTCAATACAGCATGAAGTTCATTTTCTAAATTATAGTCCCAGTTAGAGTAAAATAGATGATATGGTATGCTTTAGGGCGAGGCTAGCTTGTGATTAACAAGCTGCTACCACAATGCGTCCTCTGGTTCTCAGTCAGATCCAATCAGGATATTCTCCCCGGCTACAGCCACTCGTACAAATATGGTCAGTTCTGGCTCCAAAAAACCAAGATGGCAACCGCTAATTTCAAAATCAAGACTTCATAACATTTGTCCTGAAACCAATTGGGTGTTGTCGCGGTGGCTGCACTGCACCCGGCAAAGAAATAGTCACATAACCTCCTCTAAGACCACAACTTATCACTTAAACCCACTATTCTCAAACTATAGAGCTCCCTCTAGTGGTACGCAGAAGAATCGCGCAGATGATGTTCACCTAGAATTCAAATTAAAGTTCTTAAACTGACTTTTGTTGTCTGTCCTGTAGTCACATTCATGGACGTCGCACAAGCGTAGGTCAACCATGAGTAGTTACGAGCTTAACTCAGACTGTGATGGCAAAATAGCGAGCAGTAAAGTGAAAAGTTCAAAAATGATGCAAAACGGTAGCTGAATTGAGTATCTTGTATTCTTCTAAACAAATTCTGCTCAGGGTCGCCCGGAGTCCAAATCCTCCTCACGTCCCGTGTTTCTTTGTCTCGCGTCTTGCAGTTGCGTTGCACAACCCACTGATCTCCCAACCCCAATTAGATGCATTACTATAGTAGATAATGAGCTTCAGTGGGCACACAGTCCTTGATGCAGCACAATCACCCATAACCGGTGCTGACGAGACAGTCGAAGCCCCAGAGACAGGAGCGAAGCAGGAGGATGTTGACACTGCCACCACCTCTAATTACAGAATCATACAGGCCTGAAGCGGCGGGGAAGAAAAACCCCTGAAAGTCCCAAGGCAAAGCGGGCTGTATGTAAAATTAATACAAGTACTTAAAAGTCTTTAAAATTAATTAGCAATTAATCAATAATAAATTATCGTTAATCCGCCCAGAAACAACAGGGAGGGAGTCGGAGCAGTCGTCTTGTTGCAGGGTCTCCTTTTCTTTCTTTTGGGATGGAGCCTGTATGCAAAGCGGGGGAAAATCAATTGGATCCGATTTTAATTACATAGTCCGGCACTGTGGTTCAGAATCTTATTAGCCTGTTCAGATTTCCACACTCGTTAAATTCAAATGTGAAATTCAAAAACAATCACTTCCTAAATGGACGGGGGGGGGGAATGAGACTCAAATCTGGTCAGGCCACCACCACCACCTTCACCTCCACCACCTCTCCCATATCCTCTCCTCCTCTCCGTGTAATGCTGTAATTAGTATGGAGAATATGGTTGGATGTTTTTAATGAAGTTTTCTTATCTGCAGGGGAGGAAGGGTGGAGGCGGTAAATGCACCGGGCAGATTGGTGTGCACTGCGGGCGCTCTGAGCGTGGCTACCTGCAGCCAGCGTGCGTCGTATGATTGGAATTCAATGTCCTGCCTCTTGCCTCTCGCATCAAAAGTCCTCCATGCGCTCGGCGATGATTAATGGATTACACTTGTAATCAACACACCAGGCCTGCTCGTGCTTCCCACTGAGAGGAGCAGCTTGATGGCTGTGGCCCTGGAACTGACTGCTTGCATTGATTCTCGGGCAGTAAAGCGGCTTCACTCCTCTCCTTCCTGTATTTCACTCCCTTGTTTTTTTGCCACGGGAACACTCGACGGCGGCCGGATCGGCTTTATTTAAACGGTCTGGCGTGAGAGCAGCAGAGAATCCGGAGCAGGCAACGATACAGCACCGAGCACGGGGAGAATAGTGCTGCACTTGCACTTTGTGATTTGTATTTTCTCCCTCCGTGCTGCGGTCGGCACTCTGCACATGCTGATAATTTGTAGGCTCGAGTCGCAACAACTTCAGTGGAAAAAAACCAGGCAGGCAGTGACACAGTAGGCCCCGGCTGGTGGGAGAAAGAGAGGGAGTGGAGGGAGGGAGGGAGGGTGTCGGCGTGGGGGTCAACAGAGGAGTTAGCACTGACATCACCCCCCGGGCGACGTCCACTTATGACGGTCAGTAATGAATCGTGAAGTCGTGAAGTGAGAAAGGTAAAGAGTCGCCTCGCATCAGGATCTGAAGTCCTCGGGGCTGCAGGGCCATTTCCCGTCACTGGTGGACGTGTGTGTTGGGAGGGTGGTGCGGTGGTCGGGGTCAGACGGGCAAACACCAAGACCCTGAGGTCTCGGTGTGAAAGATGTATGGAATGGAAGGATCATGTGTTTTTAAAGGAGTAGTTCACCAAAGCTGCCAAAGAAACCCTCTCTGAGATCCAGCGCAATCCGGCCGTGCATAAAGTTTTCATTTGGTTTGAAGATATTTGTCTTGACGCCGATGTGATGCAGATGACTTTATAAGTAGAGTCTCCGGTGAGTGCTGAATCCAGTGAGAGCTGACCGGCTAATGTACAGTAATCGAGCTGTTCGAGGCAGATGAACACGGGGGTGAGCAGCGTGACTAAACACAAATGATCCCACGCTAACGGTGAACGCACCATTTAACAGCCACCATCGCTGAGAAAAAAAGTCAATCTGAAGTGACTCAGGCACAAATGTTCACAGACGAGGTTATGTTTTATCGACATTCATTCACAAGTGTCGTTTGTCCGCTTCCACGTCCCAGAAGAAGCGACGTCGGGCGACCAAAGTGTGAGCAATCACCTGCAAACATGGTTGGAAACATTTGGGATAATCTTAGTCCACAACGGGACAGAATATAGAATAAAGGCATAGTAGTTTTTAGACATTTAAATGCAGAATTCTTACATATTTTATCTTCAACTAACCTTTGGGTGCCAGGCAAACTGTTCCTTTAACTAAACTTTAGGGTCACGATATGAATCTAAGAGACAAATATTACAGAAACGTGGGGATTGGCACACCAGAATGTGATCACAAGATAAATCTGCAGGGTCACAAGATGATTAGAGAAAGTTTTTCCTCAGATTATAAATATTCTTATAATCCAGGTGCCTTAAAGATCAGGAGCTGCTGCACTGGATTCATTACCGTGCTCGTTGTATCTAACCAAACACCATCATCCAGACACGCATGCATCGGCCTGATAGGCGGGTATGTACATAATCATACTGAGGAGAGCTGGTTATACTGTACATACTGTATATAATGCTACATAACCTTTACTGCTCCGTACTAATAAATCCTCTCCTCAAATAAAACCCTGACAGTACATAAACACACAGAGTGCGACGCAGATCGAATGGAGCCTCTCAGCTCTCAGCTCAAATAATATCCATAGTCAGTATTCGCACACACGTAGTGGAGAGAGTGCCCCTTCTGCAGCTGCAGCCATCGGAGCCGAGCATTCAGTGGTTCACTGGGCCGGAATATATTTGCAAAGGAAGATGGGTGAGAGTGGGATACCCGCACTGACTCCATTACATCAGAGAGACGGGGCACAGAAGACGAGTGTGGGCCACTGGACTCCACACTCATCTACTCATCCTCCTCGTGCCTTATGGCGCCGAGTGACGGAGAGGATGAAGGGAGGGATGAAGGGAGGGGGGGAATAAAAAGTAGGGGAGAGACAGGATGAGACGGAGATCGAGGCGGAGAGGTCGGCTCGTCTGAGGGTCTCTGCTCTGCGTGCCCCCCACCACCCCACCCTCATGCCCAACAGCCACGTCTCCATGGCAACGCGTGGCCCCTGCCTCGGTCCTGGGGAGAGTGGAAGTGACGGTGGCGATCCGCGCGCGTTGCGTCTGGCTCATTATGTGGGGAATGAAGTGAAACAGCCAGGGGGTGCATTTGTTCTGCGTGGACTACCCCTCAGCTGCCAAGCGTCTGTCTATTTATAGAAATGAAATGAAAGAGGAGAGAGAGAGAGAGAGAGAGAGAGAGAGAGAGAGAGAGAGAGAGAGAGAGTAAAATAAGCACAGGGGCCATTTCCCCGCTCACTTTCCTCCCTCTCTCCCCCCTCCTCCTCCTCCTCCTCCTCTGTGTACAATAAGGCTGTTTTTTTGTTGTTTGATACTGGAGCTCTGTGTAAGTGACATTTAAGCGAGTCAGTAGTAAAGGTTGTTATCTTAGCTGAGGAATATGGAAAACACACACATACATTACACCTTTATCTAGTGGTCTTTCGGAAAATGTTGGAAAAAAATGACCATCACAGCTTCCTAAAGTCCAATGTGACATCTTTAAATGTACTGTTTTGTTTGACATGAATGGACAAAAACTAAAAAATATTCTGTCTACAATGAGAAAAAAAAGAAAAACAGGCAAGTGACTGGCATTTAAACAGATACAATGAATCTATGTAGTAATTAAAGCAACATTATGTAACTTTTTTAAACAACAGCTTCTACATCTGACAAATTGTTACCGACCTCTAAATAAAAAACTAATTGAAAGGATCTAAAAATGTGCGTTTATCTTGTGAGTTTATGAAAAATGTCTTTCCACTGGCCGACTCCTTAATTACATTTTAAATCATGTATATATTCAAACACAGCTCTGATTCGGCTGTAGAGTAAACAGATATTAGATTACAGTAACGCTGGATTACATTCAAGCACTGGTTCCTGTAAATCAGGCATGTGTGGCAATGGCGGACTCCGCCACCAACATTGTAAACTACTATATTAAGTGTGAATTACAGACTCTAGCGACACTAAATTGTTTTTGGTGATACAATGCCAACAAGAAGTATGATAAAAAAAGAGGTTTTAGTTCTCTTACAATTAGGGTTTTATATTTTTAAGAATTAGATTATGACTTCAGATCAAATGAAGTACAGTCCCTGGACAGCGAGGGCGTAGTTTCAGTATCGATCTTATGAAGCGTTACTAAAATGTCCCATCAATCTCAAAGATTTGGACAATCTCACTTTTTTGGACGCATTAATCAAACGGCTTTTCTCTCCATCAGTGATATTGGTTTACAATCACCTCGCTGTGTAATGACCCGCCCCGACGGCCTGATTCGAAAGGAAATACACCATTAAGTGCTAAATACCGAGAGTCAACCTTTTGTTGAGGATTCACTGGGGGATCCCCCGGTCGATTCACCAGAATGTGAATATCTGGTATTTTCCTCGTGGAACTGAATGATCGCGTTTCTAATCTTTGTGAAAAATGCCTTTCTTGTGAGATAATACCAGTGGTAATTAATCATCATCTGGAGTGTGTGTGTGTCTCTGTGTGTGTGTGTCTGTCTGTGTGTGTTTGGAGGGATTTTTCATTCATCGGGGGCCAAGAAGACTGGAAGCTGACTGGTTCTTCTGCGGAGTGTTCTCTCATCAGAGCTGTGATGATCTGCCAGCAGCCACTTTGATTCATGGAAAAACCAACTCACAGGGCCGCAGATGAGAGGGGACAGTCTGAATGAGTCAGGGGGGCCCGGAGCAAAAGGAAAAAGAAAAAGGCCCTCCGGAAGATTAAAGAGATTATAGTGAGTTAATGTGTTGTCACAGGAGCCCAGATTTCCACCAGCTACACGATTCTTGTTTCTCCGCTCTCATTAGTTCTCCCGCTCTTCGAACGACGTCGTAAATATTGGATTTGATTTTCCTCTTTTCTTGGCCATGTCCGATGAATATTTGATGGCGTTTTTCGTGCATTTTCACATGAAACATTCAACGGCACGTGAAAAGGGGCAGGACTTCTTGAAAATTAGGGACTCCCAACTCATCATGCACCCTGACAGCTCACTTACGATAGCGAGGGCCTCCTGGACTGACCCAGTTCGGCCTCTGTTGGGTTAAACCCACACTGCGTATTATAACTGTAATGTGCTGTAACGTATCTTTTGCTTCAGTGCTCTCAAGTCTCCCTCACATGGTTCATTTGATTTGGCTCTATAGAGGGGCTGTGAGGCGGTATGGCACTGCACAATTAGCGAGGTTACGGATGGGTCACCAAATACACAGCCTCAGTAAATACCGTATGGTGAAACATTTACAGAGGACTCTGAGGAGGAAGTATAGAAACTCGAAAAATGACTAAATAAGTGGAGTATTTAGAGGAAAGCACAGGCATCTATTTTTACACACCACTTTGTCTGCAGAATATGGAGGTTTCCATGAAAACTGCCACAGCTCAGTCTCAAAAACAGATTTCATTGGAACTACTTCCTTCCAAAGAAATCGTCTATTTTTAAAGCAAATGCATGTTTTGTTGAGTCTCCAGGGTGAGATAACAACACTGTTCCCCAGCTCCTGGGCAACCATAGCCTATATTTATTAACGTATTGGTTTGTATATTGGTACCATTAAAAAAGTATGCCGAGCTTAGGTGCACATCATCAGCCTCCTGCTGTAAATGTGCAGAGACCTAGTGTCTCTTCACTAAATATATTAGATCGCAAATGGACTTCCTCCTCGTCCGACTGATTGTTGGCCTGCGTATTAGTTATATAAGCTGTGGAAGGTCAAGGCATTTTAAATTGAATCATTGCTTTTCCTGAGAGTAAAATTTGTGTTGCTGGTTCGATGCCAAATTAAACCCACCACCCTCTGACGCATCTGAGTGTGAGTTGGTAAAAGCTGTCACTGTTCAGAGAACAAACTACTGTGGTCTGTGGTTTAAACCCTCTCACTGCACTGCTTTGTCAAAGTGAAACAGAGGGAAATCAGTGCAGGACAAAAGATCTGCTCTTAATATTAATTTCATGCTACTCTGTACTTCTACTCCTTAACATTCATTTCCACGAAACTTGGATGGAGGATGGGTCTCGAACCTCATCCGCTTTTGGTGCAGATCCAGGAACTGCTTCTGTAACATTGTGTTTTTCCACATTTTGGTTCATTTCTCAGGGAATAATAGATGGATCTTGATGGAAAAAACACAGGACCGTTTAAGAGGCTGGTATCTCCGACTGAGTACAATTTGATGTGGATAAAAGGGACTGTTTAGTCGTGGTGGAGGTAGACGCTACAATACAAGTCACATCCTCCACTGGCTCATCGGCTATAATCTCACTTGGTATTCCCAGTTAGAAACAGCAGCTTCCCGCAGTAGTTTTCATTCTTTAACAGTACATATCTAATGAAAAACAGCCCTGGGGGCAGCCTGCGGAGCGTCCATAATTATGTGACTGACCTCTAAGATTACAGATACACCAAACACGTGGCTACTGAAACAGAATCACACACAGCCTGAGAAGAAAAAGCTCCATCTGATGATCCAGTGACAAATTACTTGATTGCTCTGTTTCGTCGCTCAGATGTGTTTAGATGATCCTCACACAGGAGCTGCTGTTTGTGTCCCAT
Organism: Lagodon rhomboides; assembly: GCA_039737535.1. NCBI lineage: Eukaryota > Metazoa > Chordata > Actinopteri > Spariformes > Sparidae > Lagodon > Lagodon rhomboides. The sequence goes on along the minus strand of CM077801.1, from coordinate 22,017,760 downwards.
ACATCCATCCAGAGCCTGAGAAACACCGAGTACAATCATGAGCATAAAAAAAAAAAAATGTGATTACAGAAAATGTATCCCAGGACATTTTCATACGGACCTGCAGAATATTCATCACATCCCATTTCACAGGCTGAATGAGGGGAAACAGCACATACATTACCCATCAGTCACACAAACAATCCGGAGACTTACAGCGAAAAATCATGTTCTTTCGGTTTGTCGGACGAAAAAAAGGCAAAAAGGTAATACTATTTCCATTATAAACGTAATAAATCCACCGCATTGCAAAGTAATAACTGTCAGAGAAACAGATTACTGTCGAGACCCATAAAGCCTCAGGAAACGCTGGACTGTTGTGTTATTTATTCTTTCATACTTTCAACTGGTAAATCAATGCAGCGCAAAGACTCACCGCGTCTGCGAGCTTTTGTCAAAAACAAAATGAAAGTAAAAGTAACAATTTGGATCAATAGGACATAATTTATTGAGACATGGAAATCATACACTGATATATATTTTCTTCTCTGCTCTCTGAAGGCGCAGCAGGACACACATGTGCCACCTACTGGTTGGTTTTTTTATACAAACTCCTCATCATCAGAATAAACTGCCAACAGGTGACTGCTTTATACTCGTGTGTATAAAACTATAAGTCTTTAAAATTTAGGACTAACCTTGAACTTGTTTCAAGGTTTTGGGCAACATTTTAACCGTCAGCACGAGACCACAGCTTTTTTAGAAGTGCACATTTCCAAAGTTTAAAGTCAAACACAAGCCAAGATCACACAAGTTGCGTCCGTGCCCTGGAGCTGCAGCGTCCGAGGTCATCGAGTCTCAGCGGCGTCTTTCCGCCACGGACTCCGTCCACTCTCGCCTGCTCCGTCCTGCTGCAGCGTGTGTGTGTGCAGTCCGCTCCGCCCGTCGTCCCCGGACCTCAGTCTTTTCTGTTCTGCCGGGAGCGCTGCTGCTCCTGGTACTCCTTGGAGTCCTCCCAGGGACGAGGACCTCGGATGTTCTTCCACTCGTCCAAGTTCGCCTTCTTCAACTTCTGCAGAGAGGGCGAAAAAATAAACCCAATCAGGAGACCAGGTTTAAATACCAGGTTTGATATTTTTTAAAACTTCAGATAAGATTTAAAAGCTTTCTATCGCCCCATATAAGCCGCACAAACACAACTCCAACATATCGCCTCTGTTTTCGATGAGGGAACGCTTCTACGCTCCACCTGGCAGTGCCAAAATCAAAAATAAAGAAAAAAGCTCTATGAATAAATCAATATCCCATTAAATCTTCAGTATATTTGAGGAGAAACCGTTAAGATTCATGTGTGTGTCCATCAAAGTGTGTGTGGTTTTTTTTTTTAGTGTACAGAAACAAATAACACAAATGCCAATGCCAAATGCCAAACTGTGTGTGCTTGGAATATATCCAAAGAACTTTCTACAAACATCGAAATAGACTTCACCTCTGGACTTCTTCTCGCCAGGGGAGCGATTGTACGAGCTACTGTAAGAGTATCGATGCACCTTCACTAAGGAGTAAAACATTTCGCAACCCTTTTTGGATCGTATGGAAAACCTTCCATCGCACCAGGCTGATCGTACCCCTGTAAAGTCTTCTGTTATCACCACTGACGTGAGGCGTTGCTGAGTCTCACGATGTTTTGTCTTGTTTTGTGTATTTTTCTTTATTTTGTTGCATCCATCTGATGTTCGTTCTGATTCACTTATTGTTTGTTGACTCTGCACTGTCAATATGCTGTCTGTGCATGCGTTTGATTTTGCAAAAGCAAAATACAATACTCTGCCACAGTGTCTCAAATCTGTGCAGGATTTTTTCAACTCTGCAAAAGGTGTCATGAGGGTAGAAAACAGGTTCTGCAAGAACAAAAAAACCTTGTTCTATACTCCATTTAGGATTCTTTCTTAATCTACCTGATGTACTTTGAAATGTCCAGATGTGGAGGTTATAAATCACTGAAGGGTGAGACGCCCTTCAAGGCAGATCAACTTCACCACAACTTATTAAAGGTTGAGAAAATATGGGCCACGCTGTTATATTACATTAAATACATAAAAAACAAATGAACACTTAAATGGAAGGTGTTAAATATTAAGGACTAATCTAGGAAAGCACCTTCACATTAGCACTGAACGCTAAATACCCAAAATTGAGAGCCGTGCTTCTACTGATCCAACCCTTCTTGAATTATTTCTAAAACCGATTTGACCGGAGGCTGCAACACTGCAAACACTTCCATAGTCCCAGTTTCCTCCTGAATATTTCAAATGATATAAACATGTGTGAAGTTGCTCATGCAATCCCCCATGTTTTCACTTCTCTAACCTCCAAGCATGTGAGTTTTAGATGCCTGGTGAAATGTGCTTTTCTACGGACAAAACTTCTGATAAAAAATGGAGCGCTTTTATGACACCCTGTAGCACATATTGTTTACCGGCACCACTTTCTTGCAGAGAGACCACACGGATAGTTTCCCTCATCTTCTCTCACCCCTCAGGGTCTCACAGCCTGTGTCTCCTTACCTCATACTCCTCCTCCAGTATGACTGACTGCTTCTGGACGTTCACTTTGGCCTCCAGTGACGGATCCAGCTGAGAGAGAGAGGAGAAGAGCTGTTACTGTACAGAGCAGAAAGTCACGCATTCACAGCAACACGGAGGAAATGGAAACAAAGCAAAGACAGGAAGAGAAGAGAGGAAAAGATGTGGAGAGGATCGTCGTTCGAGATAAATAACGAATATTAAAACGATGAGGTTTGCACGGTTGCAACTTACGACCGAAGCGATGAGAAAAACCCCTTCAGGCAGCATCTCCTCCACCTCTTCTTCATGCATTATGTCTTTAATGTTTAAATGATGACATCTGCAGAAGAGGTGAAGTAGTTCTCTAAAGAGCTTTTCTCACCAGCGTCAAAGTTGAGCTCTCCAAACCTGGAGGGAAAATCCAATTTAGCCTGTTTGTGCTCTGTTAACGATTCCGCTTGATTTGGCATCAACTTCGCCAGTTTTAGTAAAAACTGAAAAAAAAAATTATGTGTCAGAGGGTTTTTGGGGGAGAGAAAGTCCAATGGAGCTATCTGGGTTTTTGCAATTCAAATTGATTTTGCCCGAGAATAGGACTGAAATGAATCCCATTCTGAATCATTACTTTTAATGAGTTCTAATATTTCATAGCAATAACGCCGCAGTTGCTCGGCTGACTGATGAGTTTCATAATTCCGTGATTGATTTTTAATTAGACCTACATTCCTAAAGCAAATAAATAATATATAGAATACTTCGCAGCCTTCGGAGCAGGGAATTAATAGCTAAAATAATTAGCGTGACACATGCTACAGAGCCTCCAAAACAGGCGAAGGGAAACACGCGAAGAACCTGCACACGGAGGACGAAAGGCCTTCAGGTTCATCTGCGCCTCCGGGCTAAATTAAATAGCTGACGAGAAAATGCTAATTAGATCATACAGTGACTTAACCCTGAGACGGTGCTTTTAATCATTTAAGTGGGCAAATATCGGCGAGAGCAGAAATAATGGAACCGGCCGCCAAGAAAGAACCGGAAGAGTGCTTCTGATCAAGTGCACTTTTTGACAAGTGTTTAGATATTCCACGCATTAAATTACATGTGCACACACACGCTGAGCTGAGCAGCAGGGTTGAATCTTTGCTCCACAGGGTCTGAGAGGAGAGAGGAGAGAGGAGAGAGGAGAGAGAGGTTTGGTGCGCCGCAGGCCGCGTCAGACGAGAGCGAGCAGTGTGGGGGCAGCTGCACAGGCGCGGCGCCAGGGGCGACGAGGGCGCCATGCCTCCCCTCCGCCCCGCCGCCGTCATCCACAGTCTAGTGCCGCCTCACATGGACAGTAATAAGGAAAGATCCCCCTGCCATCTGGCTCGCGCCCAGATGACGTGCATCTGAGTAAAACAGGACAAAACAGCCACTTCCCCTCGCAGCCAGCTCATCAGATCGTAATGGCTTCTAATAAAGAGCCGGTCTTCTGTCATTTTAATGAATCGGGTCTGTCAGTTAATGAATTATTAGAGCTCGCTCGCGCGTCTTGCTCTTGTATTGATGGGTTAGAAAGGCCTGTCAGTGCTGTACGCCTGCAGTGTGCAAAATGATGGATAGACAATGTTTCTCATTAAGATCCTTAATAAATACAATTATAAATAAGCCTAAAATCAAACACACCGAACAGAGAGATTCCAGCCTCACAGATGCCCAAACGTGCCATTTTCACTCTGCTCTCTTCTGTTGGTAGAAATCCTGATTCACACTTGCACTTATGTGTCTAACCACTGAGGGGCGTCATTGCACACCCTCAAAGTGCTTGTTGGTCTGTTTGTCTCAGCTGGTTTCCTGTGATGGAAATCTGAGAATTTAAACGTATTTTACCATCACATACATACACAAAAATAAATATATAGCAAGGTATCAAGGTATTACACAGTTATTATTATGATTATCAGCAATAATGACCCTTAAAGTAATGAAAACAAATGGGTTTTCTTGGTTGAAAGAAAGTTTAAAAATAATTTCACAAAATATTAAACGCTGACAGACACAAAACTTGATATGACGTTGAAATATATATATTTTTATCAACCCATTGCATATGGTAGAATTCGATACTGTAAATACAGCTGATAACTGTCAACTTTCATACCACAGTACACCTTCAAACTGGTATATATACTGTAGCTACAACCCCAATCATAAGCAAATTAAATGTGTGTAACGTAAGAGTAATTCTATGACAAACCTTTTTTCGTATCTTCTGCTCGTCATACCGAAGTTGTGTAAACTCTTTCAGGCCAAAGGAACCTCCAACTACGAGCAACTGAAAACACATTTGAAAAATACATCATGTTAGTTAACTTAAATCTAGATTCTGATGTCAGTGAAGGCAGTGAAGAGTTTGCTTCAACAAAGGTCGGAGGGTGTTTGTTTGGAATAATGGACATTATATCACTGTTGCATTAATTCCCAGTTAACCTTGATACATTTTACATATAAGCGCTTGATGCAATTTCATTTAACATCACCACAAATTACAGTACAGCCTCCAAAATGACCATAAAGTTGAAAAAACACCTCCCTAAAACATACTCTTCATGAAGTCTGAAATTCGCAGCTTCCAGCTTTAAGCATTTAAGGGAAACTTGAAAAGACAACCATGGACAAGCAGTTGTCCCTTTACTGCTCGAGTTATACGTCAACACTTCATAGTTAAAGCCTTAACAATGTTTAAAACCTAATTTTAGATTTGTGAACCTTTATTTCATTAATTAAAAAAAACAGAGAAAGGAGATTCCATTGCATTTTCTCCTTTTACACAAGACCATGTGTGTTTTTAAAAACTACTAAGTTTTGATTAACAAGTCAAGACGTTTGAAACACAGTTTCAGATTTGTGAAAGCCCCTATTCTGTTGACCGCAGTGAAGTTAGTTTTAAGTTGGATATTCGACAGACATTCGCTCCGGTTAAACCTCTTCTTCGCTTAGCTTCCAGGTCATGTGATCAATTGACTCAAAATCAGTGTGTGATCATAGTACAGTGAACCCTCGCTATAACGCGGTTCACTTTTCACGGTCTCGCTGCTTCACGGATTTGCATCATGCATTGTGTTCTGCATTCTGATTGGCTAAACAGTCTCTCCGCGTCTTCTCTACCTGTGTGTCAATAACGTTATGGTTTAATATGTACACGTACGTAAAACAGCGACAACAACTACCGATAACTATGTTCTTCTCTCCAAAAAACACACCTGCACCGCAGGCTTTAGAAGAAAAAACGCCACAGAGCGGAGTCAGGATGCCGCGGCTCAGTCAGAAGAGCAGTGAAATACTGTACTGTACACGTCAGTCACTATTTGTCCTTCTGTACTTTGTATTTTTTTTCATAATCATTTTTCATTTCTCCCGTTCCAATCCGTCACGGTGGGGCGGTGCTGATCCCCGCAATATTAACCCTTCAGTTCGTATTGATGATTAGACTATATTATTTTACAGTACAGTACAGTAGTTATTTGTAAAAAAAAAAAAAAAAAAACAACAACAACAACAACAAACGTTTATACAGTACTTTTATTTGTTAAACAAATGCTTGGGCCTGTAAAAAGGTTTTGTTCCTTGCTTTCAATGTTTTATGGAGTATTTCATTGTATAATAACTGTAAAAAAAAAAAATAAAGGTTTCTACTTCACGGATTTCACCTATCGCGGGTTCTTTTTGGAACGTAACCCCCGCGATAAACGAGGGTTCACTGTACTCCACTGGCTGCATGAGACACACCTCTTGTTTTTGCATTTTAGATCTGTTCATATTTTTTTTATTAATTTTTAGATATAAATATTAGCATTTTAGCTCAATAGCTTCCGGGTCATGTGATCAATTGACTCAAAATCGGTGTGGGATCATAGTACTCCACTGGCTGCATGAGATACACCTCTTGTTTTTACATTTTAGATCTGTTCATATTTTTAATAAATTTTTATATGTAAATATTAGCATTTTAGTAGCATTTTAGCTCAATAGCTTCCAGGTCATGTGATCAATTGACTCAAAATAAGTGTGTGATCATAGTTTCAATAACTAGCTTTGGACATTACAATAAAGAACACTTTTAACTAAACCGTGCTTTGAACCACGGGTTTAAAAAAAAATCAATAATGGGTCATTATCGTGAGCAGACTGTAAAATTATAACCTCACAGCAGCCTTATATATCTTGTACCTGCTAGCTAAAGTGTTAGCTAACACAGCTAATCAACGCTCAGTAAACACGTTAACACTTTAATATTAAAGTCACTTACGAGCATGGGGACTCCATATCGAACTGTTTTGTTTCTCTTCAACGCCCTTAAGTTAAACATGACTTTTCTTTTCAGCTACAAGTCCATTTTACTGATAACAACACCGAGCAGGTCACAGCTAGGAGGCGTTTCCTGAACAGGTCCGACGCTTAAACTGTCCGTAGAGCTGTCGAGACACGAAGGTTCCGGTGTGTGTTCGTCGAAATAATTGTAATTAAAATTAGAATTAATGTCAAGAAGGAATTAATAAATTTATAAAATTTGACATGAATTGATACTCTTTACCTCTTTCATTTACCTTTATATTAATTCACTTGTTTATTTGTTTGAACATTTTATTTTCCATTTTAGTTATTCATTTATCTTTTGAAAATGTTTACATGTAACTGATTACTGTTTTAATGTTTATTAAGCCAATTTTATTTTGAAGGATTTTGGAGGTTTCAGTCTTCCATAGGTAGATGTTGCAATGTTACTAAAATGGTTTGTGTCAAAACCTCTGTTGTTGTTGATTTCATCTTGTTTCATCTTTAAAAGCTACAAGAAAACTTATTTTCTGTTATGTCAGAAACCGACCTGTTGACAGGCATGAAGAATAACTATCTAAATCACTGATAAATAGCCAGTCCTCTGGCTGATGGTTTGTTTATGTAGATCAGATCAGTCTCAAACTGAGACGTTTCATACCCAGCTAAAAGTTGGTTAAAGTTAAAAGTTAAAGGTTCATTGTAGTTGGCCTACATGTAACTGACACTACAAGCGGTAGTCACTTACATACTTGACCTTGATGTCTTTGCATGTTTTACTATGAGCACATACACTTTGACATACAATAATTGGAGTGTTTTCCGACCGTCCCTGCAGCCGCTGGTTTCAGCTCACACACCTCTCTGTTGGCCCTCTCAGGTGTTTCCACTTAATTTGCCCAATTAGAGCTTTTCACAGCACTTTGACTGTGCTCACGGCAGGCACTGTGCCTGAATGACATCAGGTTTGTTGTGTTTAGGGCTCAATCAACGCTGGATTACCAAAGGGCAAAACAGGCAACTACTATTAGGTCCCAGACCCCTGGCGGCCCCTGAATTCTTCAGATCAATTCTGTACCAAAAAGACTTTGGAAGGCAACTAAAGTCTCATATTAGACAAACTTAAGAATACAAAACTCCTGAACAGAAGTCCTGAACTGATTAATAAAGTCCCTACAGATATCACTCAGATGAAGGTATACAACTTTTACACTTCACGGAGGTACAGTACTCCACCAGCACCACCACTATGCTCCCAGTTTCCTCACTTCTCTTCATGCAGGTAATCTCTAACCTCATGTGGGAGTATTAAGGCCAACATAATCATTTTAATGAGCGTGGATCCTGTTCCTGACCTGCTTTCTAAGGGACATATAGATATATGGATACAGTTTTATGATGAAGGCATTTTTTTCAAGTGCAAACTCTAATGGTGAATCCATCAAGAGCAAAGGTGATCCCTGTAGCAAACAGAGAATAAGAAGAGCAAGTACAGCAATTTTTCTTTATTACAATTTTCGTCTCTTATTTTCAATCAGGTGAAGAAAAATACCTTTTTTTGTTCAGTATAATAAAATATGTTAACTTTATTCATTTTATGAAGAAAAACAATGACAACAAGAAAATAAAAACAGAAACAAACATTTTTTTTTTCTCTCTCCCTCTTTGTAAACCTGGAGAGCTGCTGCATTGCGTGGGAAGCAAATACAACGTAGACAGAGTGTGAGGGAGCAGGGAGGAGGCTGGAGAGGTTCGGGGGAGGAGGAGGCGGAGGAGGAGGAGGAGGAGGAGGAGGAGGACACAGAGGATAGTGACAAAAAGATAAGGCCAGAGACATACAAAAAATGAGCATAGTAGGACAGGAGTGTGGTGGAGGGGCAGTTGGAGGACGTGGCGGTGATCAGAGCAGGTAGGCTGGTGGTCCCGAGTCAGGACGACTGACGACAGAGTGTTCAGAGGTCGCTCTCTCCGTACAGAGCGGTAGAGAACGACATGTAGTCGAGGGCTCCGGGCACGCCGTCGGGGCCGGTGTAAGGGGCCATGCGAACTATGCAGTACTCCGCCTGGTCCGGAGGCAGCTCTCGGCGCAGCTCGTCGGCTAAAATGTAGTTCTGTTGAGGAGCAGAACAACAACGTTACGTGTTTTTTTTACGTTAGAATAGCAGCTGAAAGCACTAAAAACATTCTGTAATGTGAAATCGAGCTGGCAGAACAAATTCAACAGGTGACAAGGAAAAAGAAGTATTTGTATTGTATTTTCTGTATTTGTATTTTCACTTCTTGGCCAAGTGGAGCTTAATCTACGACAGGAACTTCATTGTTTCTCTTCTTTAATGACTCTACAACAGAACACTGTACCTTATCCCCCGCCAAGACTTTGAAGGAGGCCATCACTTGGTCGGCAGTGTCCGTGTCGGCCGTCTCGCGGGACATGAAGTCGATGAAGGCCTGGAAGGTGACGATGCCCATCCGGTTCGGGTCCACTATGCTCATGATGCGGGAGAACTCGTTCTCACCCTGAAGGCAACAGAGAGGAACTGTGAAACTCACAGCCAGCGACAGGCCTTCTTCTGTCCATTTGTTAGTACAAATATGTGTAACTTAAGTGAGTTTTAAATTAATCTGAGGTGCTGTTTGACTTTAATGGAGCTTTACGGAAACTAAACCATCTTTTAAAATCTTAAAGTCGTTAAAAAAAAATAACACAATTAACTTAACAATTAAGTTTACATCTATCCATTACCATCTCTGTTAATCACACACAAACAAATGTTGATGCTTGAAGAGTGCTCATGGTTTTACCAGGTTGTAACCAATGGAGATAAGGCAGGTTTTGAAGTCTTCAGCATCCATGATTCCTGATCTCTTCTACAAGGTCAGCGACAGACAAACAGGGAAGGGAGGAGGAGGAGGAGGAGGAGAGGAAAGAGGTAGGGGTGGCAGGGATAGTGGAGGGAAACCATCGGGAGAGTAAAGGAGGAACAAAGTGTAGAATTAAGGAAGAAACCGCAACAACCCACAAAATGGATGTTGGAAGGCGTCACAAAGGGAATTTAGACGAGAGGGATACGCAGTAAAGGTGGGAATAAAGGGAGGATAGAAATACGAGAGGGGGAAAAAGACCAAAAGAAAAAAAAAAAAAGAAACCAGTTAAACTTCTCGCAGCGTGGGGAGGAGCTACGATTAAGTACCTGTGCATCGTTGGCGATATCGAAGCCCAGGCTGATCAGGCAGGCCTTGAACTCCTCCGCGCCCAGAGTGCCCGAGTGGTCCTGGGGTTGTGGGAGGCCAGTGCCAGGCGAGGCGTCGGGGGGCCATGCAGCAACACATACAGCGGTGTCAGTGACGGTGAAGGGGGGTGGGTGGGTGGATGAGGTGGGACGGAGAGGTGGGTGAGGTGGTGTTGGAGGGTGGTGGAGGGAGTGCACCATGCACGGGGTGGGTAAAGAGGAGTCGAGGGGGGGTGAAGGGAGAGGGCCATGCACGAGATAGAGAACAGAGAACACAGTGCATATTCATTAGGATCTGGCAGGTGAACACACGGTGGCAGCAGTGCTGCCGTGCTGTGCGAGGTGCATTCAGAGGCGTTAATGTGCAGTGTGGCAGGCAGACTACGGGGCCCTGTGGTGGGTTATTCACATCAACGATGGCACACGTACGTAACATCACAGAATATACTTCTCTTGAAGGCAAAAGTCTCTCTTTACCTTTTTCTATGCAGCGTCAGAGCAAAATACACTTCAAACATTTACAGTCACATTCATTTTCCCATAAACTGCAACTAATGATTATTATCATCATCAGTTAATCTACTGATTCATTATTCTTGATAAATTACTTTTGTTTTTACTGTTTAATCAATTTATTTAAGCACTTCAAACTAATATGATACCGACTAACTTCGTCCCCATCGAACCAAAGTCAAACTGAAAAGAAACATGACTCCAGATTAATCTTTTGTAGCTCGATGCACCTTACACTTCCTAACACCTGTCGAGCTGGAGGAGCCTTAATCCTAATGGAACACGAACAAAAGCACGAGTTCGGGTCCACAGTTGGCGTCCTGCGGTCTCTGATCGTCGACCTGAAGTATTGATTAACAATAGGGCAACAGTGGAAAAATGCATGAGGTAATGGTCGGAGTCAGCGGGAGAGCTGGGGCGAGGAGGGGGGGGCGGAGGAGAGGGAGCTAAATAAAAACTGGTCCATAATTGGTGCTGTTCGTGACACGTCGAGCCCCAGTGTAAACACTAAGTTCTGGAGGCAGGAGGGGGCGAAGGTTTTATAGAAACAGCCTTCAATGGTGAGATATTCTGAGGTGTAAAATAGACCCTACATTTCTGTTCGACCTGCTCTGAATTTAATCAAACAAAGACTTTCTTTGTCATTTTCCTCGACTTAAAGTCCCGTTTCGACCGAGCGATGAGGTCAGCACACATCCTGATGCATCTCACACACAAACCGTACACGCTGTTAAAGGATCGTTAGAGGTTCGCCGTTAACCACACCTCAGGCAGCACGACTCAGAGACGCCATATTCTCACCTTCGCTTCTTTGCTTCGTTGAGTCACTCTGAATACATAAAAGACAAACTTGTGACTCTGCATGAAGTCGGGAAACACACATGTTCCTTCTCGCTGAGCGTCAGATGAGAGGATTGACTCATCTAACTCTCTGCAGCATATTTCCCAAATGCCAAATTACACCTTCAATAACGCAAAACCTTCCTGTCCACGTTCCCGTCTCACGTCACAGCGCGTATCTTTGCCACGGACCAAATCCAAACAGCTGTCCGTGAATGAGCAGCGGACCGCCTACAAACCCCTCTCCTCGTCTTTGTGCCCGCACGGCGATTCGGTACTGACCCTGTCGAAGTGGTTGAAGGAGGCCCGGAACTCGTTCAGCTGCTCCTGGCTGATGCCCTTGGCGTCTCGCGTCAAGATCTGGTTCTCGATTTCATTGATGGTGCGGGCGATGGTGGTGAGTAGCTGCTCCCAGCCCACGCGGATGTGCTGCGGAGAGAAAAAGACACACAAAAGGCCGAAGAAGTTTAAGGAAGAGACGGACAGTAGGAGGAGTCTCAGGGGGATTTGTTTTCGCTGAGCTTTCGCCTTAGGTTGTTGTGAATAAACCTGCACAGAGGACAAGATGACTGTGCTTTTACTGCATTAGGAAATTGCAGAAATCTCTGACATTTAACAGTCTCAAGTGGAAACTGATTTTATAAGACGTTTTAATTTGAATAGTTGATTAAACACAGACTGGTCTCATGTTGTGTCTCGGATGGCCTCCGAAAGCCTCGACTCTGAGCAAAACATTTGTTTTTAATAACCTTTTAATATTCAGGGAGAGTAACTGAGAGCCATGCTGTGGTTTTATTCATGGATAACAACCGGTCTAATCTGCCGGCTTCACCGGCTGCTCAAGGGCTCGGATATCAAGTGTCATAACTTTTACCCAATAGACCTATCAGATTTGTGTAAAATGTCGTCATAATCATCAAATAATTCTTGAGAATTTGAGTTTTGTGTGCTGTCACAGTGACCTTGTTTGTGCCAAATTTGAGGAACTTCCCTCAAAGCACTCACGAGATATTTCGTTCACAAGAATACGACAGAAACCACTATGCTTCCGGCCACGTCTATTTGCTGGTACGGAGGCCTAAAAATAATAATTTGATCCAAAGAAATGTCACACACATTGTTGATTGAGTTTGCATGAAAAGAGCTGGCAAAGAGTGGACAAGCTGAAACATCCTGACACAAAGACATTAAAGTGTTAAGATTTGAAAAACCTGACAACATACTGATAAAAAGACAAAAAAGTAACCCAACCCACCATTTTCTCTGCAGTGAAACAGTGTCGTACAGCATAACGCCTATTTATTGATTTATTTATTGGGTACATTATGAAGAAGGGGACTCGTGTGGGGTCACTTCTGACTAAAACGGTTCAGGAATCAGCGATCTAAACTCTTCTTCTGCCTGGATAATGAAGTAGCCTTACACTGTGTACACCAAAATAGAAAGAGATTTTTTTAAAAAAAGAGACGCAGACAAAATAATTGCATAAACACATTAGCAAATTTGGCACCTACACTTTAAATCTGCTCGTCTCTATCCAAACGCTTCGCACAGAAGCCGATTCTAGACACACTCCCACATAATGGCTCTGAAAATGGGTCAGTCGATGTGCAGAATCTCAATAACAAGACTCGCATGAATTATTGTGTCCAGTAAAAATAATTCTTGGCAGGCGGGGGTTTGTAGTTTTTTTCAGCACTTGGCCCGATGAGCCAGAAAGTTAATTATGTGCGCTGGAGACAGGATGGGTGAATTCCAGCGTCAGAAAAAGTTCAGTATTAAACTGTCCGAGACTTCGCTGCGGCCGGTTAAGCCTCCTGCCAGCCGCTGCTTTGTTCTCAGCGGCGAACCACAACCGTCTGACACCGACTTGAGTTTTATAAAAAGGTCAGACGTGAGAGCAGAATTATTCATCAGACATGAAAGCAGGAAAATCAGGCTCGTCTGTGTCACGTGTGTCTGCGGGGTTTTACCTCCATGGTGTAGTTGGTGTGTTTGTTGTCAAAGATGAGAGCTTCCTGAATGAGCTGGTGGTCTCCCTCCAGCTGGTCGATCTTTGGCTTGTAGTTGACGATGCTCTTCTCGTACTGGCGTAGGTGCGTCAGCTGGTCCTCCAGGGTGCCGTGCATCTCGATGGAGATGCGGCCGATTTCCTGCAGAGGCACACACGAGTTATGATAGTTTATACGTTCTCCTGACACATCAGTGACCGTGTGAGGAACAGTAAAATCATCCTGAAGCTGGAGTCAGAAAGTTTTACCATTTCCTATTTTAAACTCGGGGCATATTAAACTCTGGCCTGGCGAGGATTAAATGTCAGTTAGAGACCAAACTCGACACAAAAAAACGCACTCAAACTACAGACACAAACTAAATTACACACTGTACTGTACTGACAGAGTGCAGCTCGGCACTCGTCCCCCACGCTGCCCTCGCTCTGAACTTGTAACGTGGTCATTTCTGCTCGCACTGACCTCCATCTTGGTCTGGATCCAGGGCCCGATGACGTTGGCCTGGTTGGCAAACTGTCGGCGCAGACGCTCGTTGTTCTGCTGCCGGGCGTGCTCCTCGATCAGGGCCTGGTCGCGCTGAGGCACCAGCTGCCTGACCTGCAGCAGGAGGAGAGTCACAGGAAACAGAAATGTGTTTATATACACCTTCTGTGTTTTGTTTCTAATGAACCAACAGGTGGAAATCACAGGTCAGACTCATTTTCATAAAGAGCGAACATAGACCAGAGTGACTCAAACTCGAGACGGACACAGCTTCCTTTAAAAATATGAAATCCTGGTCGAAAATATCAAAAGAAAACTTAGCAAATTAGAGATTCTTATTCAAACTTCGGGGCTGCAACACCTTTAAAGAGGACATGGAATATGTGAGGTAAACATAAATCTACCATTTGTATTGGCATAAAGAGTGAAAACTGTTTCTCGCTCTGTACAAAATACATCTATCACCCCGGTTGAAGGGTTTTTATGACTGTTCCCAGGCCAGGAATAGCTTACCAAGCACCAGAGCCTGATCAGCTGTTTTCCAGTAAAGTTAGTTTAAGTTAGAAGTTAGCTTAGCATCATATTTAGCGCACAAACATGTGAATAGTGTCAACTTTCTTATCAGACTACCTGGAAGCAAACTTTTAGAACACCAGGGGGGCAGAGTTGTTTTGTTTCGGACTTTGTCAGTCTGGTTTTCTCTCTTTTTCTTTCTATCTAATCATAAAAACCTCTGGATTATTATGCAAGAAGACCGTGTTCAATAAGATATCATCCTGTGTGTCTCAGAGCTTGTACTTTCATGCACAGTATGTTTGAGATCTTCCTCGTTTAAAAAGTGCGTGTTTCCCTGGTCTTTATTTTTCAATCACCTTGTCCCATTTGGCGTTAATCTCCTGTGGGTTGATGGTGGTGTAGGGGTTGGTGCCGGCCATGTTCACGTGATAGGTCTGCACGATCTTGGCGATCTCGTTGTGGATGCCCAGGATGGCCTGGCGCTCCTTGTCGGCCTCTGGCAGCGTGGCTTTGAACTGCTCGTGGGCCGTGCTTAATCCCTGAGACGCAAACACATGAGAATGTCACTGTGAGCAACATGATTTTATTTTAAACCACCCAATGGCTACTGTTACCGATTCACACCCGTCCTCGCTGCGCTCACCTGGATTTCTTCGATGGTGTGGACGATAAAAGTGTCCTGCAGGTCCTCCATGGCGCCCTCCATCCAGTTGTTGAACGGAGCCGCTCTTTTGGCAAACTCAAGGTACAGTTGGTCGATGGTTTCAAGCAGCTTCTCGGTTCTCTGTGGAGCGCAAATAAAAAAAAGGTTACCAGACACATTCGCAGGCGTTTCATTGACCCACAAAGTCAAAGAAGCGGATTCATTTCACTTGCGGTGGATTTAGGGTCATATCCTTTTCAAATAAAAAAATCCCAAATCTCCAAACTGTAAAGGATTTTCAGGCACAGCGGGGAATCGTGAAACTCAGAACCTCACTGTGACTGAGAACACTTTCATGTCCAAATATCTAATTATCTCTGCTCCGGGAAGGACAGAGGGAACTCTAAAACAGGGATAACAAAGTGAGCGACTTTAGAGGGGAAGACATTTGACTCCTCGCTAACTCGTTTATGATCATCCTCTCGGGGTTTATCCCCCCTTTAACTCGTCTCACCTGCAAAGCCTCGCTGCGTTTCTGGGTCAGAGCTCCCAGCGCGTCCCACTGGTCACAGATCCGCTGGCAGCGAGCGTTTACACTGGGGGAGTCGTAGTAGTCCAGCTCACTGGAGCACGAAGAGACGAGGGAACAAGAGACTCATTATAATTATCTGCATCGCGGCAGTTTGAATTTACATTATTCACTCGGGCTGTTAGTTGTTTTTTTAACCATCGTCTCTCTTCGTGTTGCACTTTAATGCCTTTGAGATCCAGCTGCGTCTTTGTCAGTCAGTTGGGTTTTTGTGTGAATGTGTTTGAAAGGTACAGTAACACAACGTAAGATAGAGAGATGATCAATATAACCATGGGAGAGGAGGGTTACCGAATCTGAAAGGTAACAATAGAAGATAGCTGCACAATCTTTTTAACCTTTGTTAATCATCTCTTACTTCAACTCCTGTGCGATGGCAGCGATCTGCTCCACGCGGTCCTGATGTGCAGCCAGGTCGCTCTCGAAGGCCTCGTGTTTCTTCAGCAGGGCCTTGATCTCCGACAGAGAGGCCGTCTCGTAGTCGCGCTTCTGCAGCATTTCCTCCTTACCTGCAGGGGGAGACGCGGAGAATGCACCGGTCAACGTGAAATCTATGAACAGTGACATTTTCATGGCGTCGGATTCTTTATATTCAGACGGCGAGTATTTCTCAGCTCAGCACCTTCAGTCCAGGCTTCATGGATGGCTGCTTTCTGGCGGAACTTCTCTGCCAAGTGATCGAGTCTTTCCAGCCTGCGGATCTCGTTGAGGAGCCACTCTTCGTAGCCTTTCTCTGCTCCCTCTAGGTTTCCCCATGCGTTGTTAATGTCCTGTAAGAGGCAAAGAGGAATGCTAAAGTTGAGTTGAACAGTCTCAGATTTCAAACTTTTCTTCAAGGACTTCTGAGATTGTTGTGTGTGAGTTTGCTGCCGCGACCTACCGAGACCATCTTCCCCTCCGAGGGCATGAAGGCGGGCCTGTTGCTCAGCCTCAGCTTGGTCTGCAGGGTGTTGAAGTTGATCTCCAGCTGGCACTTCTCCTGCACTTTGGGCGGCTTGTGGAGGCGGCGGTAGTCTCTGAAGTCCTCCAGCTTCTGCTGCATGGCCTGCATGGTGTTCTCGGGCAGGCGGTTCTCCAGCCAGGGGATGGTGCGACGGATCCACTCCAACAGCTGGGGTGTTTGTGGTGGTGTGTGTGTGTGTGTGTGTGTGTGTTTGTTTTGAAGAATAAGAGAAAAGGGATGGAAGAGAAACAAGTACCATTCACGGGAAGGAAAACGGAGAGCCGTGCAAATAAAAGGAAAAGGAAGAAGGAAATAAAGGAGGTGTAGTAGATGTGATGGATGTGTGTCCGCAGAGGAAGATAAAGGTGGAGATAATTGGTTAGCTGATTGGTTTGTTGTTCATTTCTTGCAAACCAAAAGTAACTTTAAGAGCATTTCACATCTGATTTAAAGGACTATACCTGTGTTTTTGCATGTTTTAATCCATTTAGTACAGTCAAATATCTGCAAATATCTGCCATTTTCTCAGTTTAGCTTCAACTCAAAGGCTGTTTTCAAGGAAATGAAAAGGTAATACTGTACATAATAATCAAAATTTACTTTTTATCTTACAGTTGCATTTGTTTTGAATTACAACAAGCCTGCTCAAAAATACTGTTTCTGAAAGTTAATACTTACTAATTGGTGCATTCTGGCGCTCAATCTGGATGACTAAACAAAAGCTTCAATCATAACTTTTAGGATGTGACACTAAATTTGAGACAATGATGAAATGATAATTACTAATGTTTAAACTAATGATCGCTCTCCTGACCGAATGAATTAAAGATTCATTTCTCAGTTCATTGATTGATTGTTTGTACTAAAAATGCAAGAAAATACTAAAAAAATTAACTAAAAAAAGCTGTCACCATCAAATATTTGGTGCTTTTTTGTTGTAAATGAGCAAAAACATGCACAAACACAGTCTCATCAAACTCACTAGTGAGATACTGTTTTACTGCTAAAGCCTCGGTGTCGTCCTGTCTGCCTCTGTATCTCCATCTACCCTGTCTGTCGGTCCTGACCCTGCACCTGACCAGAGCACAGACATCCCCCGGGGGGAGCAGGGAGGCGGGGGAGCAGGTTCAAGAGGAGAACAGGGAGACAGGAAGGGTGGAGGAGGCGCGGGACAATTATAGGGGAAAAAAATCGGGGTGTGCTCACATCGCTGGCCAGCTTCTCATAGTCCTCCATCAGCTGCTCGTTCTCCTGGTTGACGGCCAGCACCTTGCAGATCCTGTTGGCCGCCGTCTCTGCCTGGAGGACGAGGATGAGCGGAGAAAGGGTGTGAGACCAGAGATGAGTGGTGTTCAGTCATCTATACTGCACTGTGAGGTGGCATAGCTTCAGAGGTGGGATGTTGGTAAGTATTATACTGGAGTACAATTTGGGGGTACTGCATGTGTACAGTATTATTATACAGTCAGTATTTCCTTGATACTTGAGGGAAATATTGTACTTTTTGTATTTACTAGTTACTTTTTAGATTAATATATGATGAGCTAATAAATATACATACTGTACATTTGTGTTATACTGCATATCTGCACTGATACTGTATATTTGCATACATTTACATCTTCACTATACATGTATATATATTTGTTCCTGTTATTATTCCTGTTGGTTCTTATATTTTTCTACTTTACACCTGCGTTTCCTGTCTTTCATTGTAAAGCGGCAAAGGAAAACTTTAATTTTTTTTTTATAGGGAAACTTACAATAAACACTTGATCTAATAAATACGAAGTATTTTATTTATAATACCAGTCACAGAAGCATATTTTAGCAGAACAAGTGCTTATACTTTTGAAACATTAAGTATATTTTGCTGCTAATAATCAAGTAGAATACTAAATTCAGTACATCTACTTGTGATGGACTATTTCTACAGTCACATTTATTTGCACTGACTAAACACATCCCCAAGATTTCCCAAATGAGTCATTTTGGGGATGAAGCAACAACGCTGCAAACAGGTGAAAACAGGACGTCTACTGTCTGATCCTGTGTGTATTGTCCTCTGGATGTCACCTAAAGATCACCAAAGATTAATAATCTATTGCCTGTGTCTTGTCTCTGGAGAGCGACAGTGACAGCTCAGAGCGCTCTAACAAGGACACATCATGTTGTACCTGTCATCAGGTGTAGGGGCACCTTTCCCTCTGCACCGCGCTCTTTTTATAGAACAGCAGCGTACAGTACGGTGCGTTATTTTAGCCTCTCAGCCTACATACAGACGGCAGGAAATGGAGAGCGAGAGTCTCCTGTGAGAATAAAAATAAAGAGGGGCTCCTCCATGACACAACACTTCCTTAACATGGCCCGTCAGTCCTCATCGCCGGACGGGTAATGCATGAACGAGTCAGAGTTTCCATGACAACGTGTAGTCAGTTAACCCGTTGGGCTCGAGATGAGGAAATGCGGTCGGGAAGGCTCTTTGAAGATAAGAGGAGGAGAAAATGCAGAGAGAATTTGAAGCAACATGCACGAAAAGCAAGTTTAAAGATCTGCAGAAATGTCACGGATATAAAAGTATCCAGCAGCGTTTGAGAGCGCTGAGGGTAAAAGGCCTCGGGCGTTTTTACTTCATGAATCACTTAAACAATTAATAAATCATGGTGAATGGTTGGTTCGTCAGCAGGATTACACAAAATCTACTGAATGGATTTACACTAAACTTGGATGGAGGATGGGACTCGGCCCAGAATCGACCCCATTAACTTTTAATGCGTATCCAGATAAAGATGTTTTTCTCACTTTCTTTAAGGCTCCTATTTGAAAACTGATGATTTGAGATGGCGGCCGACCTAAACTACAATCCCAAAGCGTCAGTATGTGATGAAATCTGGAAAACCAAATCGTTTTTTAAAAGAAAAGGAAATAAATTAATAAATAAAGTTTGAATTTTTCACTTGAGATCTGGTCTCTTGCCTCATTTTAAGTGTTTCTGTCTCTGTGTTGAGCCGTAACAGCCTCAATCTACGAGTACAAAAGGGAACTGTTGGCTGAGGCAGGTGCTCCGTGTGCCATTCTCATTTTCAAACATGAAGTGAAACCGAAGGCTTCCTAAAGCATAAATAGCCTAAATCGAGGTAAAATTGCAACACTGCTTTGCAAAAATTAAAACACAAAAAGCCTTTAATAAAGTCTAATCGCTGTTTTGGGTTTCATGAAATGCCCTTGGATCCATAAAGCTCCTTTTTTTATGTATTTATATACACTTATTTTTCACATTTGCTATTTTAAGTGTTGAAGGTAAAGTGCCTCAAATAATGTTACTGAAAGAAATCTGCGAAATCCTGCTCTAAAAAGGCCTAACAGTGACATTTGTCACATCAACAGGCGGTGTAACGTCTCAGTCGTGTCCTTTTAGAGCACACAGACACACAGTAACGTCGAACCTCCCTGCGATCACACTTCATAGCTCAGAGACTGGCGTCCCGCTCGGAGGACGGCTTCCAGCCCGCTCTGTCAGCGGATCACGGGGGAAACTTGGCTCGGTCGGAGACATGCTCCGGGGGGCTCCTCCGGGAGCAGCGGGCGGGCGGCCTTAAAAGGAGAGCCAGGATGTGCAGGTCGTGCTTCTGTGAGCAAATGTTTGCACGCTGGGCCTGTTTACTGACGGTCCTGACAGCCAGGGCTTCTTTTACGGATTACTCTGTCCTGACATCAGAGGTGGCAGAGAGAGGACGCTGGACGGATTCATCGAAGCAAAAAAGAACTATCGTACGGTCAGTTTACGAAGCCAGAATGGACCAAACGCAGCTCGATTCTCTCGTGTATTTTAATTAAGTTTTAATCAAAGAGCTAACTGATCATCCGTCAGAAACTCAGGTGTTTTATCAACACTTGAAACACACATTTTCAGTATCATTAAGTTCTGTCTAGGGCATAATAAATACATGATTTGAACCGCTTTTCTCCAGTGAACTTCTGACTATTTTTGTCTGAAGTTTTTCCTGATACGCAGGTGACAACTCTCTGTTGCTTTGTCTCCAAGTGACCCCTTTCACTTAATCGTTATCGTGTGATCTGTCTTTAAATTATTGATCAGAGCAGCTTTAATGTGACGCTGAATGTACACGCTCCATCGTTGTATTTCAGTGTCAAACCAGCTGTCTCTCTTGTCGAGCTTTCTTACATCTTATTGCTCAGATCGTCAGGTATTTAACTTTTGGAGGAACAAAAACAATTCTTATCTTTGTGACTCGATGGACTACATGAGAGGCACAGACTTGGGCGAACACTGAGCCTTCCATTGTGAAGTAAAAGTGCTGAAGCCCTGGAGGGAACACTCTGAGGTGTGAGACGGAGGCGGAGGCACCGTTTTCTCCACGTGAAATCCACGCCAGCGCTGGAAAGCTGCGAGCCAGCCAGCAGCGGTTTTCCGGACTCCTCTGGAGGTTCACGAGCTCCATTAAGACGCGGATCTTAAGTACAGGAGACTTAGCGGATATCCGGTGTGTGTGTGTGTGTGATAAGTCCCTATTATTCTCTGCAGAGATCTCAGATTTGGCACAATGTACTCCACCGAGAGGGAGAGAACTTTAAGCTGGCGCAGGAGAAAAGGTTGTGTGCTTTATCGGGGATCAATACGCTGCTGAAAGAGGACAGATAAGGAGGTTCTGATTAACTGAGGGTTTGTTTTCCTACCGGGGGCCGCCCGCAATAAAAATGTATGAAGTCATAGCACTCCGAGGCGCATTAAATAAAGAGTTCAAGAGGCCTTCGGTCAAAGACGTCGAGATGTTTGCGTTTGTCGGCCAGTCCGAGCATTTATGACGTGCTTTTGAGAAGAGTTTGAGATAACTGTATCATGACACAAGCTTAAAAGTATTATTACAAAGGCCATGTCGCCCAGCTCTACCAGAACAGGAACCATAAATGCTGGGACAATGAGATGAATACTGATTAAAGCAGCTTTAAAAATCAAGAACAAGCCTTCAGAATGTGTCATATGTTTAGATTTTTGTATTTCAAACTCCTTTGATAAAGTGCTTCAGGGATTGTTCTGCCTGTTACAGTCATTTTTGGTGCAGTACAGTGTTTTAGAGTTGGATTATAGTCTCACAGGTAAACAGCCAAAAACTGAAAGTTGGCAAAAACCACTTTTGGCAGGTATCCAGTGATTGTTTGAAGGTTTTTCCCCTTTCTGTTTCATTTCTCACCTTCTGCTTGCCTGAGAACGCGTGGTAGTAACACGACACATAAGTCATGACGGCCTTCTCGTCTGGCCTCAAGGTGCTAATGATATCTGCCCAGGGAACAGAGGAAGAGGAGGAGGAGGAGAGAGGACAGAGAGGAGGAGAAAAAATGCACAAGAGTAAAAGAGTGCGGAGACAAAAGTGGGGCCAGCAGGGGGCGTAATCACAGGAGGAGGCAACAGTGAGAGCGGCAGGTCATCTCCAGTCCACCTACAGGTCGTCTTCAGGTTGGTTTGTTGATAAATGTTTGAATAAAAGTGACTTTAGAGTGGGAAGTGAGGGGAAAAAGTCAAAGTTTACTTGACTTTTTAAAGCCATTAATGTCAAGATAAAGTTGAAATAAATTCACTTATCGGAGCCAAGCACCTCCAGTGTTCCATCCAACATATACAAACAAAGATCTGCTCTCAAAAATGTGCCACTGACTGTAAAATATGGAGGATTAACTCAGCCAGCAGAACCGAAGTTACAATCAATTTTGCGAGGAGGGAAACATTCTGAACTTTGTATTGTATTTTGAAACTAAACTTAGTCCGGCGTAATTCAAAACCCTTCAAAACCCAAGGCCATGTGTTCGGTCCCGCTCCCCTCAGATCCGTGACGCAATCCGGAGTGCAGCTGCAGCTCCGCCGCTCTCGGCGAGGCAGACCACGCCTCTCCGCTCTCTCCAGTTATAAACACAGACATTTTTGATGCGAGTTGCTTAAACACAGCTGTGTTGAAATGCTCTCTGCTGCTGCCGGGCCTCTCAAATGAACCTGGATCTTATGTAACTTCTGCTTTGTGATGCTCCGGCCAGAAAGGTCCCATCACCTTCTCTATGTGTTTGGTAGAATCATGCAGAAATATAACATCTCCTACCACTGCTACACTGAGCTCTACCTGCTGCCCATCAAGACATAAACCGCCTCAAGGACACTGATATTTCCTGCAGCTCAACAATGATAAACCAGAAGCTCCCTTTACGTCAGAACCTCATACGACCAACCTTGGTTTTATCCTCGACTCTGACTCTGAAAAACAGATAAATGCAGTTGTGAACTCCAGCGTCTTTCATCTCTGATCTACCACTAACTTGAAATCTTTCCTCTCCTGCTCAGATCTGGAAAAAAAGGTCATCCATTCCCTTCATATCGTCACAGACGGACTCCCTCTGCTCTAGTATCTACTCGAGTATCACCCAGTCACTTGGGTCCCATTTGCACGTGCTGTGGACTGGAACCAGAAACAATGACCACATCACCCTCTTTCTGACCACGCTGCACTGGCTTCCAATACCAAATCAATTTCAAGATCCTTCTGAAGCCTTTAAAGGGTTTAATTAAGGTTGTATCTTGATTGTATCCGTAGACGGCCAACTACAGTAACTATGCTCACGATGAAAATGAGAAAAATGGCTTTTCTGACTGTCCTGTCAAACTCACAATCGCTCATAATCCAACAGAGATCCGACACAACACTTCCTCCTCGCACCAGCACCGGCCTCCCCTCTCACACCAGACAGCACGTGGCTATTAAAATTAAATGGCGGCTTTCTTGCTTGACTTTGAAGTGCCGGTTTTAATTTCATTCATTCTTCCACCCTCCGTTTAAGCTGTCGCTCTCGAGGCTGAACATAACCATCCATTTAAAGTGTTACATCTCCCCCACCACGCCAGACTTCAGGCTAATTTGTTTCCCTCCGTCAGCGAGTGTGGGGTTTTTATCACAGGCAATCATCGTCATTTATCAGGCAGACTCCGCCGCACCTCCCACTCCGCTCAGCCTCTGTTCGGCGGAACAAAACCCTAATCAGGAGTGATGGTGGTGCCACGCGGCGCCGTAACCACGAGGTAGGACTGGAGATGCACTCGCGCTCATTGCCTCAAAAGAACAGAGTCGGTCGTCCCGTCATGCATTTGGTGGCGTGAACCATGCGGAAAAGTGAAGGAGAGTGACCCCTGCAGGGGGGCGTGGTGCACTGCAGAAAGAGAAGGGCACTGTTAGGAGAAACACGCGGGAGGAGAGGGGTGAGGAAGAGGAGGAGGAGGAGGAGGAAGGAGACGCTGCATCCAGGATACCTTCTGGGCGCCTGAGAAGGCGTGGTAGAAGCTAGAGACGTAGGTCATGATCGCCTTCTCGTCCGGACGGGCAGTGCCCACAATGTCTGCGGGGGGGAAGAGAGGAGGTCAGGGAGGAGGAGGAGGAGGAGGGGGGGTGGAGGGAGGAGGGAGGTGAGGTTGTTAAACAATTCACAGAGCACAGATAAATGAAGACACAGGAAGTAGAGCTGGGGTCCAGCTTGTCACATAAACAATGTCCAGAGTGGAAAGAAAAACACGCTGCGTCGCTGTCCAGATGTGCCTCACAGGGAGGATCTGATTCAACGTTTGCAGTCGCTCTTCAACACAGAAACACACACAAGTTAAAAGTCTTCAGCTACAGGATGAGTGAGCAGAAAGGCTTCAGTGTGTTTGTAGAGAAGAACTGCGTAATTACATGAAATAGAAAAGGGATTCGTGTGTCTCCCTCTGTGTGCACAGCTGCATATGTGAATGTCAAGGCCAAAGTAAACTCTCTCAGAGAAACTGGTGCCTTGAGATTAATAATCAGGCAGCAAAAAAACAAGGAGAGGAAAAGACAATATTTTGTATATAAAGAAAGGGAAAGCTTTATCAATTACTTTGCTGATTTTACAAGAGGGGACAAATAATAAAGACTCTGTCATCGACAGCGTCACAGAGTTTATAATGTGTCTGCTAACGCAACAACTCACAAAAATGAGTGATTTTTAAATGGAGTTTGGTGCAGAATTGTCGGCACCTCAAATTACCTACTCGCCAGAGATTTTGCTCTTAATGAACAGATCCGATCTCAGTGAAGACAATGAGAATGTATCAGGTAGATCAGGTGTAAATGTAAGGGCAAGAACGTTTAGTATCCGGATATGATTTCCAAGTCAGATCTCATTTTAATCCCAGGTGTAAATACGGTGCTCTAACACAGAGGGGAATGGGTGCAATTCATCATTACTAGACATGTAAAGTGATGTAAGTAAGTAGGAATGAGAAGAAAAAATATTAAAGCTCTGCCCATTTTCACACCTCCTACCACCTGTCTGCTCACACTGCAGGACTACAGGCAGGCCCGTCACATTGTTGGTTTTGGGAAGATATAAAAACTGCGGTCCAGACACACAGGAGCTTTTCATCACTCCTGAACTGCACTTCTGAGAGAGTATATTTTGGTCTTTGAACACAGGAAAAAGTTCTGCTCTCCTCATCATCATTTCTACAGTGTTCCTCCCAGCTGGCTCACCTTCTGCGTCCAACATCTTGGGGATGTCCAGGTACTTCTCTGCCACGTCGAAGGCTGTGTTCAGGTTGGTCATCGGGTCGTCCTGTTAACAGCAGACACAACAGAACATCAGCACTTTTTAGACTCAAGGCTGTTATTGTGGTAGTCCGGTTCTCAAGAGCAACTATTGTGCAGCAGCTCACTCAACAACGACTCTTGAAGGATTGGCAGGAAGATGTGAAAACACGGATAATGGATTTATTTTTTAAGGGAAAACTGTAATTTTTCTTAAGTACTGTTTTTTAAAAGTTGATGTTGCTTGCTAAAAAAATTCTAATTTAGTCGATCAACAGAAAAAAAATCTGCAAGTATTTTAATAATTTATGTATCACTTAAGTCTTGTTCCAATTATATCTGCTGTTTTTCTTTGTTAATGGGAGTAAACTGAATTTCTTCGGGGTTTGGTCTCTCTGAATTTTTTAAATTTTAACCAAACAATTAATCAATTGACTGAGAATAAAAATAACAGGTTGTTAGCAGCCTTACTTTGCCCTCAGCAGAAACTGACAAAAGTGCAGTTATGCAACTGTTAATTTTGTTTCCTATTCACAATTTCCCATTTATCAAGATGAATGCTTTGGGTTTTTTTTAATTAAAGCACTTTTTTCTCCCATTTTCTGTAATTAAAAACAACCAGCAAAAACTAACCTCCCAATGTTAAAACTTTTAACTTTAAACCAACCTATTAATGATTTACAGCATGTTAGTTGTTAATTTTGCTCCCAGATATGTTATATGGTGGTATTTATTAGTCAGATAATAACATTCTTATATATCTCTGTGAACTTGAACGTGTCTCAGCGGACTTACAAGGACATACTGCTACTGTTTCACGTGGTTTGATCAGAAGTCAGCTTCTCGTCTACTTTGAAACATTAGAAATATTCTCATTTATGGGGTTAATCCTCTCTCTGTTTGTCACGTTAACGTCTGACGACTGCTCGCTCACCTTGCGCAGTTTCCCGTAGTCAATGAGTTCTGGACGGTGTCGATGAATGAGTGCACAGAAACCCAAACCGTCTTTCCAGCTGAAACACAAGAGAGACAGAAACAGTTGTGACGGGGGTGAAACTGAGGTGAAACACAACGGGCTGAGGGGGAAGAGAAGGAGTTTGCCTTTAATCTTTTTGATCCGCACCATTCCCCCCGTCTGTCTCCCTAATTGGCTTCATGTAACAAACCCACATCCGCCCAGCAGCACGTGGTGTGTTACTGTAACACAGCACGTGCAAGAAACAATACATTTATAAGACAATACTATAAGATTTAACAATGAGATGTTGAAACAAACTAAATCTACAGTCTGTGGTGTCAAAGGAAAACAGTGTTTTGCTCTTTGAGGCAGAAAAACTGGTGAAATATGACCACATTATTTTCAAGGACCATGAAAAAATAGTAAATCACGGTGGCTTCTGAGGTCCAGAATCTGGAACATGTTCAGGGGAAAAATGAAAATTCCCTCTTTGTCACTTTTCTTACACTGAGCAGACACGCTGCTTTTGTGCTGGTTTGCTTTAATTTTCCAGAGTAATTTTCTTGGCAACTGGTCTCACGGAGACTTACCGACTTACAGATGTGGTCCAACTCGACCAGAACGCTGCAGCTCAGAAGGCATGAGAGGCCATAAAAGTTTATTAATATATTACCTGTATTCATTTAAACTGTTTTTATCCTTAATACCCATTTGGCAGGATGTAAACATTAATGGTGTTAGCTTAGTTAGCTTGGTTGCCAGGTATAGTTCAATAAAAAGTAAATTGTTCCTGCATGAAACTGCTCACAACAAGGTCTGTGGATTATCTTGAGTAACCAGGTCATGATTTGTGGAAAGGGACATTTCTGTTGAGTTTTTCAGGAGGTTATTTGGCTTTGAGGGCCTTCTAGTTCCATTATATCAGAGAGAAGGCAAACATGTCTACGGCCGATATCTCCAAAACTTGGCAACTCACACCAAAACACTCTAGACGGATAAATAGCACAACAGGTAAGAGGACATATATGTATTTTGGATGTTGCAGTTAACTGTCACTTTAAAACTACATTAAAAGATTTTTGTGGCCACTAGGGGGCAGCGTGAAAGCCGTGAAGACAACGTTGACATATTGTCACCATATAAAGTAATATGACAAAGCAGACATTTATATTTGTACACTCAGCAGACACAAAGCGTTCATATTAAGTCATGTTTACATCCACCTGACAAATAAAAGTCTGGCTTCTCTCTCCTTTTAGCTCTGTTTTGGTCTTCAACACGACAAATATCTGGCTCTTTAAGCTGCTAAATGCTTCACTTTGGTCACTTTTGTCTGGAATTTGGCGCTCAACAGGTTGTGTGCAGTCGGTTTTAAAGTTCTCGTGCTAAAAAACAACTTCCGAGGACCCAAAAAGACGGACTGGATGTGACGTGACGTAAGAGAGGGCAGCGATGTTTAACTTGCTTCAACTATGAAGAGGTTTGAAATGTATATTCACACACTTGTATAGTTTATATTTAAGTGTACAAAGCAGCTAAATTTAAAGTTAGATCAAATTTTCTCTGGAAATCAATGAACATGTGTCTGTTTAGCTGGAGGGCGTATTTTTAGCTCGGCCTTCTGTCGGCCTTGATGCTGACAGCAGGATGTCTGTAACTGCAGTCTGAGAGAGTTCTGGAGGATTCACTGAAGCTCTCCGCTCGCACGGTTACACATTTCAGCGTATTACTCGCCATTAAAAAAAAGAGGCGAGGCTTCTACAAGATGACTCGTACAGCAGTAGAACTTGAGTGCTGGAGAAAAAAAAAAAGCATAATTCCCTTCCCTTCCTCCGCCTGCCTCTCATCTCCAGACCGTCTGTCACACAGAGGGACCACATCAAAGCGCCGGCGCTCTGCTCCTGCGCCGGGACCATCAGGCCTCTCCCTTTACCTTCTCCTGAAATGACCTCCCCTCCACCTTTCTTCTCGCCTCGGCTTTCATCCACATCTGAGGATCACAGAGGTCTTCTTTCAATAATTCAACGCGCGTGGAGGCAACCTCGTGACGCGGGCCGAGACCCTGACCGAGCCTACCCGCGGCAGGAACAGCGGCGGATGAAACGCGGATGTTGGGACTGGATATCCTCACACTCTCTCCACTTTTGTGTAATTTGATAAAACTGCTTGCATGCGACGAATCGACCTCCTCTCCGTCCTCAGCTGGTCTGGTGTCTGAAACACGTCTGCTGGTCTGTTCTCTGTCGGAGGCCGCCGCCGTCGCCTGTGCTGAATCAGAAACCATTTCATGCAATCCTGGTGTGGTTTCATTGCTCACAGTCTCAACTGAACCAGACAACCACATTTTAATTCAAAGCAGCGTCCTTAGAGAGCAAAATAAACCCTTAACTCGCTGCATTCGATGTGAGAATATCGCAGCTCTGTGTGCCGTTTTCTCTCACTGCTTCTCTGAAACCCTCTACTGATATTTTCACATCCAACACGGTGAATTAACGGTTCATTTTGACCGAACTAGAGCTGGTGACATTTGAAGGACAAACCGAAAATGTTTTGCTGGGTTTCATTTTGTCTCTGTCGAGTCTGAATGAAGTGTGTTTGACGAGAACAAAATAACCGTTTCTGGAAGAGGAGCCTGAGAGGCTGAGAGCAACAGGGGCTGTTTCTGGTTAAACAAAAAGGATCTGATTCTTTAACTGTATAGAGATTCCTTCCATAATGTTGTCAGACACTTAAAATCACAATCTGAGTCGATCAGTGGCAAAAACAAGCACTTTTTGTTCACTTCGGTGGCCGCTGGCTGCACCTGCCATGGTTATACTGAGTCACTTTGACACAAAACCACTGAGAAATAGGGCCCAGGTTGAAATATACAAAGTCAGCCTTTAAGATATAGTTTCAAGATGGAGGGATTAATACTTCAAAAGCTACCAAGTACAACTACAATGTGAAGCAGTTAATTCAAGTTTCCTTTGCCAGATGAAAACAAACTCGGCTGTCGCTAAAAATCAGCAACACAAACACAATCAGAACCTTAAGTGCAGGTTTCTACAGACAGATTTCGATGTTTCTCAAGTTTTTAAAGAAAACAAAAATGTGGCTTCTTAAAAATCTGGGCCGAGGTCTGGAATCCAGACCGGACTGCGAAAGAATCCAGTCCAGACCATGTGTCATTTATTACGTTATGCAGGATATATTCTGACTGTCCAACAGCCACAATCCAGACGGGAGAATCATATTCAGTTACGACCTCGCATTGTGGTTCGTTACTGCTTTACAAGGAGATCTGTGGACTGCAGACAGAGCTCTGGGTTCAGATAATTCTCCTAAAAAGACCCTCGAACTGATCATCAGTCAAAGATAACTCGGTATTAGATAGAAATGAAACGTTATTTATAGAGTTTGGGTCCATTATTGACTCTGGAAATGGTAGATTTCTTTGTATGTGACTTTGTTTTGCTATTTGGTACATTAATTATAGAAAATAACATTTATACTGTACACAGATACTTGTTTATGTAACCTCTGACTTCATAGTTCAAACTGAGGAGGTCCAAATAAAGCAGACTGGAGGTGAGACGATGCTGCTCTCTCACATTCTTTAGTCCAATTTTCCCTGCGTGACTCAGACGTATGAGCTCTTTATGTTTGGTGTAACTGCATCTCAGCGTGTGCGTGAAACAACCCATCACGCCTTCCTGCCCGAAGCCTCACCTGATGTGAAAGTTCTGGATGTTGACATTCTTGTACGGCGCGGTCTTCCTCTGGCACCACAACAGGAGGCCTTCTTTGGCGGATGTCTCTGCGGTCGGGAGAGAGAAGGGATCATTGTGAGGTTGGAGAAAAACTCTCAGGCTTTCGCTTTGACCGACTCTCGGCTAATCCGTGTTCGGCGGCGGATTAAGCGGAGGTGAAGTGAATGGGAAGCATGTGTGATCGCTGGGATGTTTCGTGCTCTCTGGCGGCGTGCGGAGAGGTGTCTGGTATTGTGTTGTAGCCAAGCGGTAAAAACCTCGAGCACTTAAAAACTCGCTGCGCTGGAATCTAAAGCTGAACAAATCAAGGCTGATCGCTGGTGACATTTAAATTGGATTACATCTTAAGGGCACTATATATGTGAACCAAGGAGAGGAGCATAACATAAACAGTCTGACGCTTTCGTGTATTCCGATGAGAATGCGTTCGCTGGAGTCCGTACGTATGTGCCGGTGCGTCCCAGAGGTCTGAGCTCTGAGACACTGCGTCAATGAGAAGTGTTTTCAATTGCAAATGAAGACAGTGAGGCTCTTTTCAATGAAGTGAATGAGTGAGGAGCGTGTGGAAACATTCCCAGACACCCAGACACACACACACACACACACACACAGTACCTTCCACAGAAATGTCTTGGATGGCGAAGCGGAGGATTATGGTCCAGATCATTCCCAGGGTCATCTTAGCGTTGCCATCTACGATCTCTGTGAAAAGGGCAGAGCAATAACGTTTATGTTTCGGCAGACATTCACGATGAGCGTTCGTCACACGAGCTTTCCAGGTCGATGTCTGCTAGCTGTTTGGCTCTAGGGATGGAAATTAAACTGAGTACTAGCTATACTTGGAATTAAAAAGTACAAACACAAGGTATGACAATGTGTCATAAATCAGGAGAAGTACAGGAGAATTGTGACCCCTAGAGGGAAACTGCAAGAGGCCAATGAAAACTGGGAGTTGGGAAGGTTGGCGAGTTTGATTTAAGCATGCTGGCATTAGGATTTAGCACAAAGCCCCGCTGCACAAAGTACAGCCTCACAGAGCCGGTAGTCAAGTCAACTGTATTCATGTAGGCAGGCACCCTCTGTCTTTACACTAGTGCAGGGCAACAGGACCTTAAAATAATATACCGCCATATCATGATTCACAATATATATAAATTTTGAAATCTTCTCACAGGGCGACAAAATCAGACATCAGTATAATTCTGACCCAGTAGGCCTGACTGAAGGGATGATTATTGGTACTTTCACAATGCTAACACAATGAGATTTATGATTGATAACCATCAGTAATGTGGATTTAATGACCAAGTGGGTAAAGACGAGTATTGGAACGAGAAGGACAGTCCAATGAGTTCAGAAAATTACATAAATGTGCTTTAATTCAGCCTTTAAAACCAAAGAAAAGACAACAGTTATGTCACATCACAACATCCAAAACTGAAGACGATGTAAAGTCTCACATCACGATAATGATATCTATCGTATATATTGCACGGCCCTGCTTTAGACCCCTGGTAGGATCAGGAAAAACTCATATAGTGGTGAAAAGAAGAAGAGGAGTTTCTGCTCTTAGTGGCTGAGGATAGTTCCTGACCCTAATGCCCTGATACACAAGTAAAGGGTAGTGGTGGTGCGTTCAGAACACCTTCCACATGTGTTCGAGGTCAGAAAATTGACTTGACAGCGCTGATAATCTGCTGATTCGACACCCAAACACAAACCGCACACTGCCTGAGTGCCTGTGTGGGCTCAGAGTCGGTGTTTCCGCAGGGCGGTAGTAAAACAGCGAGCGCTGAGCTGTTATGAATGAAACGTGTGATGATTCAGTCAGTTTGAGCCCGGACCTGTTAAGCTGTCAATCAGCTGCGTGCCCTGTGAATGTGAATGAACCGCCTCTGTCCACTCCTCTCGGTGTTGTCTCTAATTCAACAGGTCGCTCCTGTTTGCCCGCCGTCAATAATCATTCGTTTCTCCCTCTAATCCAATAAGACACGGGGCACGGCGGCTCGGCGGCTGCTCGCCTCTGACGGACGAGCTTGGACTGCGGGATGTCAGTCAGATGTCTGCACGCGTAATGCGCCGTGAAAGGCGCCTCGGATTGAATTACGGGAAGAGTCGCGCTCGGTTGTTCGGCTGACGAGCGCAGATACATGTTGAGATTAGTCCTAATGAACATGACTAATCAACCTGGGGGAGGAACACAAATCCTCTTTAATCCATTTGAAACTGCACTCCCTCCCCCCTTCACCCCCCGTACCCACAACAAACCCCCCCGGTGACTCGCGTGAACCTTCAGCTCGCCACAGTTCCATCCACGGCGGCGGGCAGGGAGCCGGACGGCAGGGCCGCTCGGACCAGGAGGGGATTCCAGGCGGATAATCTGTCTGGAATGCTGGTCTGGCTTAGGAGCTCTTATACCGGCCTCCGAGAGCTGCAAATAATCTCCAATTTATGAAGTAATTTCTGTCCCTTTTTCAGCCAAAGAGTCTCGTTTTCTTATAGGAAGTGAGGGAAATCTGTTCTCATATTCAGTTGTTTCGCTAATCTTTAAAATATGAAGTAAGGCTGAAACTTATCAGATGTGATTGTTTGCTGGTTGTCTTCGTCTTCTTTGACAGTAAACCAAGTATTCTTTAGCTTTATGGTCGTATCAGACAGTTTATAGGTCAAATGCTGAACTGATTGATCAAGAAAATGATACTTTGCAGCCCAAAAGTCTAGTAGAGGACAATTTTAATTGACTCTAGCGCAGCTGTCAGCCTTACTTTGACTTCTGTTGAGATCAGAGCTGCATTAAAATCCTTCAATACTGTTTTTGTAATGATTAGAGGTGAGCGAGTAGTCGGCTGAAATGAGTATCCGGTACAGAACAACAACAACAACAACAGAAACACTGATCTGAAGCTCAGTTCTGAGGCTGCACTTGAAAAACCTTTCTGATAAATAATAAATAAACCAACTTCTGATCATCCCCAATCAATTTCAGGCTTAAATCAACAGTTTCCAGTCAGTCCCACCCACTTCTGGTCTAAGCCCCGCCCATTCCGATTATGGACACGGCTGCAGATAATTGTGTTCCCGCTCATCCCTCGTCAACATGACACCTGAGCTCAGACAGGAAATACTGAGGTCATGCATCCTCATTTATGTGAGTAAGTTGGAAGATATCCGTCTCGAAAATCTCTGTTACCGTCCCAAAGCAATGGGCGTTAACAGAAAGCACTGAAAATAACTTGTAACTGTTTTAATGGGGACTATTTCCTCAGTAGAAAGTAATTCCAGTGGGAATTGTTAGTTAGGTTTGAGGATGATCCTCCAGAGTAACCAGGACGTTTGTTCTGGACACACACATTCTTACAGAGTCAGTCAAATGTCATCGTTCAGTGGTCGGAGCGACACAACAACATGTCTGTTCTGCTCCGTTGTGTTGTGGCTGCAGAGGAACATGTATCCCAAAACTCTGGCTCCAAAAATATCCACATGGCTCAAAACCATGAGGGGTGAGGAGAAAAACATGTGCGCCGTGTGAACTGACCCTTTAAAAGCACGTAAATATTTTGAGATCACGTCGTTGACGCAGTTCGTGTCGTCTTGTTCGCAGCGCACATGTATAAACTCTCCGTCGATTTTCCAGAAAAGCCCAGAGGGGAGCGTGTGTGGTTGTGAAAGAGGAAGAAGGGAGAGTGAGAGGGAACGGGGAGTGTTTACTCAGCTAAAGAGCTGTTTACTTTCTGATGGGAGGAGGACGGACATCCCCAACTTATTTGTGCTGGACAATGAGCAGCCTCAGGGCCCGAGGGGATTGCTGATCCCGAGATCCACTCTCGAGAAATTGCACCGCGAAGCACAACCTCCGCCCGAACACTCTGGAATAAGGATCTCATTAAACTGCACAGCAGCCAGCGGCACTGCCATGGTAACAAGAGAGAGAGCTACAGACTACATTACGCTTATATTTACAGCAGAACGGCGGCTATTGATTTGGCTGATGGCCTAATTAAAATCAGTGGGTGATAATCGGAGAGGTTAGCAAACCCAGAGAAGGTCAGGTGGCGGTGAAAGAAATCCCTGACCTTCCTCCCCTGCTGGAAACTGTCGCTCTGTCACTCACCCTCTGCTCCGATCGACACCAGTTTGACTCCTTTACTGGCGATGAAGTCGAGTGCTTTGTTAACGTTGGAGATCTTGTGGACTCTCATCTTTCCTCTTTCCGGTTTGGCCAAACGTTCGCCTAGACGGAGGAAAAACAGCAGAAAAAAGGCAGACAGATAGAGGATGATTAGGATGTCTGACAGCTTCTCTCAGCACTCGCAGTAAAAACATTTTGTTCGGGAGAAAAGACATAAAATAGGGAAAAGAAAATGGTACATTACATCCACATCTGGATCTATAAACAGCTCCATTAAATTAAACCTGCAGGATTGAATTCAAATCCCTCAAGCTGGCCGTTTCACTTAAAAACACCCCACATGACTAAATTTAAACTTTTAGCAAGAGAGCTAATAAGCCTGTTGGTATTTGCCCAAAATGTCAAACTACTCCTTTAAGGCTAATCCTGGTATCCAAACACAGCGTGGGACGGCCCTCTCAATCCAAACTGTTTTTACTCGGATAATCCCGTTAAGCAGGAAGCTGTTTACCTGAGATGACCTCCAGCAGCAGCATGAGCTTCAGCCCATCCCGGAAGTCCTCCTCGATGTTCTCAATCTGCGTGCCTGCTTTCCTCAGGTGGGAGTTACACCAAGCTGTGAACGTCTGCAGACGGAGAAGAAGACAGGAGAGCGAGAATCATCAGTCAGTGCACTTGTACACACATAATCTGCAGTACAAACACTGATCGTGTCTGCAGCAGCCATCTTTGATAGTGAGGCCGCCGGAGTCTCCTTATATTTGCTCATGCAGAGTTATTAAATTCACATTATTTTACAATCTGTTGACAGTGGAACAGGTCCAACGCACTAAACCCTGCAGGGATAATCTCAGCGAAGGCAGAATTATATCTGGGTCGGTGAACATCAGAGCAACAGGTTGGCCAACAAGGAAGGGAGACTATTGTCCAACTGAATGATGCAGGTCCAAGTGTCCAAAACCAGTCCTCTGGAGACCCTAAAACCTCAGCTGTAAGACGCAAAGGTAAAGTCGAAGGCAGCTTATTAAGCAAACTAGCTTTAGCCAGCAACAAAGACGTCTGCTTTTGTACAAGTACTCAAGCAAAGTATCAATGACCTGTATCAGGCAGCAGGCTGCTGTTAGCTTCTAGCTAGTTTGGAAAGAGACAGCGACAACACCAGCTGTGCAATTGAAGTCTACATGACTCTAGTTCATCATCAGAAACTCAACACACCATAATTAATAGTCGTGCTGAATGAGCCACCAGAGAATAATGCCCCCTGAGAGGAGAGTAATTTCACTGGATGCGATTATTCAAGCTCTCTGTGCGAACGGCCGAATATTTATAGTCAAGAACAAACACGTTCATCCCAAGGGAACATGAACGTCAGTCCCAAATTGTACGCAATCTGTCTGATGGCTGTTGAGATATTTCACTCAAAAACTACAAAAATCAACCCCACGACTCCCAAGAAACTGAAAGACGTCCAGTTGCCGATGGTACAGCACCTGGATGACTGAGAACCTCCATCAACATCTCATAGAGGACAAGTGTGGGGATCACTGAAATCAGGGGAATTCAGCCTCTGAGAACAAAGAACGTCTGTACAAAACTTCATGTCGATCCATCGAGTCGTTGTTGAGATATCTCAGTCTGGACCGCGGCACTGGACCGAGCGACTGAACGACCGCGCCGCCAGCTGCAATCTCCTAATGGCTTAATGTGTTTGTGAGCAAAACACTAAATGACTACCTGTCTAATGGATGTTGTTTTGTAGCTGAACCAGACCCGCTGACTAATAAATGTGTTTCCTGTTGGTTTATTCACAGACCCTGCCCAAACCCTTTCATTAGAGCTCCTTTCAAAAACAAGCCCTCCGGAGCCACGGCACACTGGAGCATTGTGTACTGTATACAGTAGGTGTAGCGGGCTCTCTGGACTCTCCGGCATTTTTGGCATTTAAACACGCTAACGGAAAACATCTGGGAGCCGAATCTCGGCTGCCCAACGGGAGCTGGCATGAGGAGTGGGCCCGCCACGCAC
This sequence comes from Lagodon rhomboides, assembly GCA_039737535.1. Lineage (NCBI taxonomy): Eukaryota > Metazoa > Chordata > Actinopteri > Spariformes > Sparidae > Lagodon > Lagodon rhomboides. The sequence goes on along the minus strand of CM077801.1, from coordinate 21,981,667 downwards.
CCCGCTGTGAACGCCTCTTTATGAGTTCCTGGGTTAATTACACCCAGCGCCGAAACACCAGGCACCATGTTTCCACCAGAGAGCCGGGGGAGGACCTGCAGGGAGCGCGGCCAGGCCTTTATGAAAGCCTGCACTGTCTTTTTTCGCTGGAACAAAAGCCACTTAAAAGTCGCTGGCGAGCTGCTTGGGAGCACTCGTGGAACTTCCGCGATTAGGTCACTCTTAAAACCGGAGTGGCATGAGGTCTGCGCGACTATCAATAAACTCGAGAGCCGGGAGTTTTTTTCAGATGTGTACGTGTTTGTTGGCGTGTGGTCGAGCTTCGACCCGAGGCAGAAGCCAAAGGAAACTGAGAGGATACTGTAGATGTGGAGGGAGCCGGGCAGATTATATGGTGTTTTATCTCCAAGGGTAGAGCTGACAGAAAAAGACCAGCGCCGAGGATTGATGTGCAGCTGGCACGCACACACCCTCTAAAACAGACTGTTCCTCTAAAGCACGTCGTGATTCAAGTCGGGCTCCAACAGGCACTAAGATATTTCAATCATCCTAATCAATAGTCCCTTTGCGGGCTTGCCAACAGTTTCAAACTGTCGAGGCGGGGCTGTGGTGTCAGCAGCCGACGCGAAACGCTGTTTAATCTAATCACAGCGGTGAGATAAGGCTGTTTGCCGGCTTCTCACAGCGCCGTGTGTTTTGGTACAGGATGTAATTTTTGACAAGTGGTCAAAAAAGGCCTTTCCCTTCCCCTTTTTGTGTTCGCTTTCCCACCGCTTAGTTAAACACCTTCAAATAAAAGGAAAGTAATAAAACTCAGAATGGCTGTCGGAGGCAAACGGAAAATCTGACCTTTAATAAACTGATACGCTGTTCACATTATCGTTAGCAAAAGCACAAAGCCTTGTACCAAAGGACAGCGAGCTTAAAGACCTGCTAATGCCTTAATTTCACTCGGGCAAATGAGCTAGGAGCTATAAAGGAGAATGTTTAAAGAAGATAAGATGTGTGCATTTTTTAACTCGAGTGTACCAGCGCGGCTTTAACAGGACCAGACAGCTGAAAATGTCAGGAGGCTTTGAGTCGAACCGCAAAAGAGCACAGTTGTGAAAACGGCTAAAAGTTCACTGGAGGAATGTTAGCTTGTTAAATGTGCTGGAAGGAGGGTAGCGCCGGGCCGCTCCGGGCTGGGCGACAGGCCTCCTCCTGACGAGCATTAGCCGGCCCTCCTGCAGATCCTCTAACTCTCTGGGTCACCGTGGAGTTTGGCAGCGGCGCGCAGGGCCAGGCTGGCAGCCACCTGCGCCGTCACATGACCCGCTGGCTGTGTTATGGTCAACACTCGCAGGCCCTTCAGGTGTTCTGGGGCTCTTGGCAGGGCATGACACCGAGCTACCGGTCCACTGGTTACAGCGGCCTGAAACACCTCAAAGAATAGCACTTGAGGGAAAGTATTAAAGAATCCGATGTCTAATGTGCTTAAGCATTAAAAACACAGTTAAATCGAGCCCTTTAGAAACCAGTCGGTCAGCTGGAAACTAAGTTTAAAGCTGGCTTAATTAGAAAGCTATCTATAGCCAGCGACCAAGAAGTCAGGTTTTGCACAAAATCAGGGACTGACACACTAAGAATCTGCAGCATTCTTACTTTAAACTGAAGCTAAGCAGCGTACCAGTGGAATTGAAGGGATAGCGGTCGCTAACTGAGGTGGGCGAGGCTCAGCAAACGTGATGTAGTGGCTGCTGCTAGCTACTGACTGAATTGGGATAACAGCGACAGCACCACTGTGCAATTAATGTCCACATGAGTCTCGTTTGTCTTTGTAAATGTCATCAGAAACCCGACACGACATAATTAATTGTTGTGGTGGAAAACAAAAAGGAGCTATGAGAAGTAAATACCCCCCGAGAGAAGGGTAATTTCATCTGAGGCAATTATTCACATAAAGTTGAGTTTTCTCTGTGCATAAGTAAAGAAAGTATTTATAGCCAAGAACAAAAATGTTCATCCTCGGATACTCATACGATATCATCATTGTCTTATTTGAAATATAAATCAACTTCTGCCCGGCCAGATTTATCTGCTTCTGTACCATTTTGGAATTTCCTCAACTTCCAAGAGTGACTTTTGTCCAGGTTCAAATTTGACGACTGCAATAAACTTCCAGCCTGCTGATCATACAGATTTATGGAGAGATCAATATCGACAGAAGGATTTCGAGTCCTGAGCCAGTCGCTGTCAGATTAAGTAGGCTACAGCTGTTATTTCAACACTGAACTGAGGTAAATATGAGTTATGGATTAAGATCGTTATTGAAGAGTTTGGATCGGGAAAGAGGCGTAAAACACTTGATCGGAAGATCCCTACTAAGAGCACAGGTGCTTCTCAAGTTGTTTCAAGGCTGCTTTGCTCTGTAGCTTACTGAAGCTGCTGTCGGTGGAGAAATCAGTCTCTCTGCCTCTTTTACAGTAGATTTCTCTCCGCATAACTGTTAAAGGATGACTGCAGAATGGCGGGACTGCAACAAAACATTGGTATGAAACAGTGTTTTGGATTATCTCTAAGTTATCGGAGCGTGAAGTATCTCAGTGTGACACCGGGTCAACTTACAGGACTAAGACGTACTGACAACTACACTGACAATAATACATCACAAACAGCCATTAACAGCAACAGAGCAGCTTCCAGACTGTATAATTGTATAAATGCAGGGTCATGCATACAGTAATTTACTGTGAATAGTGTGTGCCTTACGATCCCTGTGCTCTCTATGTGTGATCGTGTCGTGCAGTTTGTGTGAGTACAGTATGTGCTGTGAATCTGTGCGAGCTGTTAACATGTCTTCTGCTGAAAATCACTCTCATTGCTGTGGCTTCGACGCGAGTCTGCCTCGGCCTCGGTGTAACATGTCGTGTGACGGAGCAAAGTGAAAGCTCGACTGGCTGCGTCTGCGGGAGGAACTGGAGGGTCGTAAATTTCGAGGGCCCCCCCCTCCCCTCTGGCCCTCTCGTCTGCCTCGTCTCAGCCTCACAGAACTGAGGCGGGCTGTAAAAACAACAGGGGTCAAGAGCGGGAGGAATCTGCTAGGCATCAATTTCAGGGAAAGTTGCCAGTCAGCGTCATTATAGCAGCATTTTTCCCATGGCAACCACTAAACGCAACGCTCAGCGAGAGAAATACCAAGATTTAATGGCGTGTTTCGCTGCATTTATCACAGATGAACAATCCAGTTCATAAAATGTTAGGCAAAGGAGAAAAATAAGCATTACAATTTTTAAATAGCACATGGTGATGTCCTCAAATTCACACATAAGAGCGACTAAGATTATCCATCTGTGACGTCTTTAAAGCAACCCGAAAATAACAGATTCAAAATTATTTTTATATTCCAGTGACTCGGCCTCTCCGCACCTCTACTGCTTGTTTCTGCTTTATGTAACTTCAGTGAGAGGGTAGGATCACAGTCCGTAACACTGTACGGCACGACATCACACAGAATGAACTATGGGTGATTTTTGTGAAACTGGATCATATCCTCCTGTTTCCCCCCCTCTCTGTGATTTACGGAGTTTCCTGAAAGCAACATGCAACTGCTGCATAACGTAGCTACCTGTTAGCTCTGTTAGCAGTTGTTCTAAAAGCGGAAACGTTTTTACGACAACGTTGTGAAAACGATCCCCATGCACACAGATTCGCAAAAAACCATAAAGTTGGACATTTGAAAAAACACAGGAACCCTGTTTTAACCCCCGAAAACTCTGTTGTCGTGTGAATAAACGGCCAAAAGGAAACAAAAGTTTGCAATTTTATGCAAAACCCATTGTCACGTCAGCAGCCCTATAGACTGCCCCTTAACCACTAACTGCTGCTAACTTTAGCTGCTAACTGTAGCAGTGCAGCTAGTGGTCTGGACTAGAGGCTGGGGCTAGCTGGTTAGCATGCTAACTTCAATAGCTGTTACTGCCACACAATCGTAGACACATCAAAACTCTTATTTCTTCACATTCTGTCTGTAAATTAACACCTTAAAATATCATTTTTACATATTGCACCTTTAAACGCAGTGTGCTTTGGTGCTATAACACACTCCTCTGGTTCCCATGCGGATGAAAATAAACTTGAACAGATCCATCATCGTGACATGTGACCGCATGACACGGCTGGAAACTGCAGAATAAAGCTTGAAAGGGAACTTTGAGTTGTTTTGATTTTGTGTTAATGAACTAATGAATCAACTGCTGGCTCTTAGAACCAGTAATTATAAAGAAAAACATTGTTAATAATTAAAAAGAGCTTTACCATTCTCCACCTCAAACCCATCACACATAGTTTTCTCCCTCTCCTCGCTCCTGCTGCCTTCCCCACCTCTCACTCAGCTCCCAGCCTCCCCCCTCGTCCTCTCTCCCCTCTCTCCCCCCTCCATTAATCAACCTCAGTTAGGAAAATATTTCCTGCCTTTCTGCCAGTTCCATATTAGTACAATCCTTTTACTGAAACAAGCCAGCTCATGAGCCATATCCGAACACACAGGCAGGCAGACAAGTCTAGTGTGGAGAGGAAAGGCAGATATTGCTGGCAGAGCGTCCGACACAGGAAGGCGGTTTTCAACACAGCGGCCAGTTTCTCAAGCGGAGTCTCCAGATCAGGGTACCAGAGGGCCTCTCGCGTCCCAGTGAAACCTCAGACACAGGCAGATAAATTGCTAGAAAAACTTTCAGAAAAATGTCTTTCCAGCGTCTCCTCCAGAGCGTTGAACAAAAGGAGCCGAGAGGAGGTTGAAAGGGGGGAAAAACATTTCTCTTTAGAATCCAATCCTCAACTTAAAAACCGTAACGCCACCCACAGCTCGGGCTGTAATGAGAATGAAAGTCTGGATGAGTTTTGGGGGGAAATGGGCCTCTGCGAGTCCCAGGGAGGTAAGAGCGCTGTTTCTCTCCTGTTAAGTCTATCTCTGCTCTGCTGAGGCTCGTGGGGGCCGAAAATGCTGGTGGAAAGAGTTTCTCGTGCCAGGAAAACAGAGCTGCTAACAGCTACAGCACCTTCCTCCCCTCTGCAGACTCCCAGATGACTTCCTGATGTGTGATGGATTAGGGCATCGCGTTTAACCAGACGAGTTCACGGAGAGCATGTTCTGATTTAAAATGGCACCCAGGAGGTGCAGCTGTGTAGGAAGGGGGGAGCTGTGCATGGGACGTGCCTTGCTCAAGGGAGAATCAGCGGTAGATCTTCTGCAGGAGCCACACATTTGTACGATATCAGCCTTGTTTGAAGAAAGACATGCTTTATTTGGGATTTCTAGGAAAAGTAGAACACTACCCAGAATCCTAAAGTGTAACAGCAACGTCTCTGATTGTTGGAGCTCGCTGCTCCCATGGAAATGTTTAACGCACAAGCGATCTACTGCTACAGCTGGAACTGTGCGATTGCCCTCAACAGCCTGTAACACTATAGTGTGATTCAGCTGAGAAAAATCTCCTCTTCAGACCGTCAGACGTTTTCTAATCAATTCTAATAGCGAAACTTAGCAGTGTTTCTGTTTTAAGTCAAAGCTGCACTTCATGAATTTGTGGTACACATTTATATTCCAGAAAGCAACGTCCAATGATTTGATCATCTGGAGTTTGTTCGTGTTGCCATGACAATAAGTAAATCTTAAGTTTGCCTGCAAACAAAAAAAAAAAAAAAGTTGTTGAAACTTCAACATCTACTGCAGCTCGACGGAGCCAGCGACGGAAATCTTCCAGCCGGCGGAAAAGGTGTTGAAACAGATGTGACGCTGCCGTCTGCATTTTTTCTGACAGCGCTGTCGGTGGATAGAGATATCGCATACATCCTAAAATAAAAATGAGCTGTCATCCCAAAAACAACAGAATAGAGAGGCAAGAATCAGAATTGACGATGAAAAGTCCGGAGGAGTGAAAACGAGAAGATTCAGGTTTCTGCTGCCGTCAGTTTAGAGGCTCAGCATGCAGGACGCGGGGCCAGGCTGCTGTCTGGAGGCTCTGCAGACCGCTGTGCCACGGCTCCGTGCATCTGGCAGGCAGGGAAAACTCAAAAACACAAATTCCAGCTCAGCAGTCGACTGGGAGGCAAGAGAGCAGAGAGACGTGATGCAAAGTCTGAGAAAAGGAGGGTAGACGGCAGGACGACTACTGTATACTGTACATGAGGAGACAAGAATCATATCTGAGGCAGTTTGATTACTGACCTCTTGTTCCTGTTTTTGACTGACCTCGTGTTTTTTACAATTCTTTGTTATATTTCTGGTCAGTCCTGTCAATAATAGTACGGTTGTACCCACCACATGAACTCCTGAAGTCAACTCTTACTTTTAAATTTCACCTCCAAATAAAGTGGTTTAGCTACTCCGCCTAAACAGTTGGCTTGCTTACAACCTGTCGCTCATTTCCGACAGACTTTGTTGTGGTTAAATATCAGAACCAGAACCATCAGAACCAACGGAAATGATGACCACAATTACAATTACTCACTCGTAGATACCAGCCACCGAAATACGAGAAAAACACCCTATCTTGTTAAAGAAACTCTGAAAAGTTTTTGGATCCATCCCTTTATTTGGAGCCACACTAAAAGTTAATGGGGTCTATTCTGAGCCGAGACACATCCTCCATCCAGGTTTTGTGGAAATCGGTTTGAAAGTTTTTGTGTTATCCTGCTGACAAACACAGTTGAAAACACCCAAGTAGTAATAAAATGGAATATTTATTTCCCTGACATTTCAGGATGCTTTAAAGCCACCAGTCATTGAAGATTTCTGACCCTGACGCAGACAAACAAACAGAAAGACATCCACAGAGGCCCCCCAACATGAAGACATTTACACCTCGAGCACGAACAGCACGACGCCGCTGCATAAAAAGCTCCACTGCTCCATCCATCCTGCTCCGAGTGAGTCACGGACAGGAACAATATGACCTTTACTGCTGGAGGGATGAAGGGGAAATATCTGCCTCTCTCTCTCTTAGTTACAGCTCAGAAGATGCTCCCTCTGTAACAGAGGAAGGACAGAAGTCTGGGGACCTGCCAGCTAACAAGGGGGAGAGTGCTGAAAGGGTCAAAGGTCACCATTCATGCCTCTCCATCTCCTTCCTCTAAAGCTCGCTGGAGGATACACGCACAGAAAACACACAACTCTGGCTGCAGAAACAGTCGATGGAGGATGAGTTTCGATGAGCCATAGACGCCATTAACTTTTGCCATGTATCCAGATAAAGTGACAGATCCAGGAATCTTTAATATTGTGAGTGTTTTCCGAAAATTTTGCTTATTTCTGAGGAAATAATGCATGGAAAAACATCAGGCGTATTTACTCTACTCTTACTATAGTCAGGATTTCAAGGTTTCCAAAGAAAGATGTTTCGCCAATTTAGAATTAAATGTTCATAAATCTGTCGACAAACATGGAAAAAATCCATTTGATTCACAAAAATGATGCAGAAATACAAAAGGGTAGATTCATGAAGCTGTTAGTGTGGCTTTACTTTCCCTCTCTTATTTGCCTGCATTGTTTGTTGTCCGAATCTCAGTTCAGACCACACGCACACACCCACACGCACACACACACACACACACACACACACACACACACACACACACACACAGTATCATAGCAGCATCTCCCCTGGCCCACCAGAGAAGAGGAAATGTTCCTTCCTCCCGCCTGCAGCCATGATGGAGTGCGACAGTCTCTCAGGTGCGGCGCTCATCCAGCCAGCCACTCAAACAGGCTGTTTCTGCAAACTGCCACCTCAGCACAGTCATCCCATTACACTTATCTATCGCCTTGGCTGCTGCTTCAGCACACACACGTGTGCACGAGCGTGAGTGCGTGCAAGCAAATGCTCCCCGGAGCATGAACACCAAAAAAATATGCTAACACAGTAACAAACGTCAAGCCTGTCTGCATACAGTCTGTGCACAAATGCATGCAGGTGCACACACACCGTGTATGCAAGCACACGGACTTCAGCACGTGCACACGTGCATGCACACGCTCGCCACAGTTTAAGCGCGTGCTGACGGAGCAGTGAGCCGGCCAAAACGTACAGATTGACAAAGAATAGCAGCCATTGTGACCGGTCCACTGATATTTACTCTCTTGTGGCCCAAGGCAGCCCTGATGCATATTCATGTGTGTGTGTGTGTGTGTGTGTGTGTGTGTGTGTGACACAATGTGAAGTCAAAGAGTGGCAATAGCTCTTTCCTCAGCCGAGTTCATTTAACAAAGAGAGGCTCGTCTGCGAAAAATGCCGCAGAGCACCTAACACTGGGCGGTTGCCATGGCAACCAGAAAAGCCTGGAGACCCACAAACAAACAGCTTGGACTGCGCCGAGGCTCTCAGAAAGCCCACGTCCACGGCTCCTGTGAGCGCTCGCCGGGATCCAACATGTTAGCTTGCACGTGCGTGTTCACACACACCCCCCACGCAACACATCCGCAAAAACGTCTGTGACGGTGAGAGAATCGGCGAGTAATTGCCTCAGCGGGTCACCTGGACCTTGAATTCAATGGCTTTCAAGGGATGGTTTGGTGGAACTTAAAGACACACACAAACACTTCAGTGCCATTGCTCGCCAACGTTAGCTTACGGCTAATATACAGTAAAGTAATCTGTTGATGAAAATCTATCTCTCGTGACACAGGCACAAATGTTCCCAGATGAGGAAGTGTTTTTTAAGTTTTAATCACTTTCAGGTTTAGTCTCATGAGCCGACTTCCCTATCCAGGAGGTAACGATGGGGGACCAGATGCACCGTATCTTGATTAAACTTGGGTATTCACTGGTAACATCGCTAATGACATTTGGAACAATGTCGCTGGTAACATTTGGGATAATGTCAGTGCACAACTCAACAAAATATATTCCAAAGGTCTTTTATAGACATTTTAATAAAGAATTCTTACATATTATATCTTATAATTATATTTTGATGGTGAAAGATAAAGTCCTTCTAACAGTGAAACAAAACAAAGTACTTTTCAAGCAACACGTTCGTCTAAAAACGAGGTCAAGGACTTTCGAGCCCCAGTGACGTCATATCACATCTCTCCCATTAAGCTTCCATATTTGGTCCCGTGTCGTGACAAAAGTCTAACTGAGCCTGACAAAGGTTGATGCAGCATTTCTGATGATCTCACAGCACACAAATTGGATGCAAATCCTTGTGCAGATGCTATTCAAATACAGCCCGGGCATCAAAGAGGCCATGCTGAGCAACAAGTCATTGAAAAGCCCAGTGTGAGCATGTATCTTCTCCCCGCTTCAGCGGCTCAGAGCTGAAGTGTCCCACTGCACAAAGGCCAGTCTGTCCGGGATCCTGCTGTCTGTACTGTATGTGTCCAGACTGGAGCTACAGCTCAGCTTTACGGTACCGAGACTAAATGTTAACTGAGGTACACACAGATACAGACCAGACGACTGTACGTTCATTGTTTATATATCTAAACAGGGTTTGTATCGATTCAAGCATTTTCAAGGTACCGAAACCAAAGATATCCAGACTCTTGAAGCCTTCACATCTGGATTCATGCTATAAATGCAACTGCAAAAATTAGTTTACAGAACTTTGTTTATTTTACCAGCTGTTCACATTAACTTAGATTTTTTTCTGATCATGAATATTTAATGCTCTCTACTTTCTACACCAGGCGATAAAAAAACCATCATGACGACGGGATTGTTTCAATTCAAATGTTAAGACACTGTTAAAACAAAAGTGTTTCTCAGTGAGCAAATTCAAATTTAACAGACGCGGCAAAAGTACACACATTCTGTGCTCACGTAGAAGTACAGATGCGTTGAAATCAGTCTTGTGATGTTGGGAAGGTGGCGTCGCAATGACACAAAGTCAAAACAATCGATTAATCCCCTCAAATGCATTAAAACTAGATTAACGGCCTGTTTTCAAAATGTAAGCAACAGAAAGATACAGCACAGTATTTGTACTTTTACAAACCCTGTTTAAGCAAAGTCTACAGAAAGTATTCTGAGAAGAATGTTGTTTATTAGACGTCCTGCTCTGTAAACAGGAAATATCAATGTATTTAATTAGAACGTTATTTCAAATGGACAGAGGCATCTGCATGTTTGAGAGACAAGGAATTTCCTCTTTCCTCTGCACTCGACAGGAATGAAGCTGTTATCTCGGCGACTCAGCACAGCCATAACTCCTGAGTCATGCCTGAGCTGTTGTGCTCTCTGACAACAGTCAGAAGCCAACGCAAACAGAGTGATGGGAAGTACAGTGGCCCTCTTCACCCGAGTCATAACACAGCAGTCATGAGTCAGCTCCAGCTCGGTCTGCCCGCGGCGGCCGCGGGGCGGGAAGCGTGCGGCCCGGTCGTGGTGCCGCTTTGTGCCGGAGCAGCGTTTTTCCTCTGCTGACCGTCACCTGACTCAGAGAAATGCTGAGCAGGGAGGAGTTACAGTGCACTCGAACAAAGGACGCTTTCAACACATCCACACGTCGACTGTACTGTACGTGTCCTGCTCAGGCTATTGTACATGTTATATGCTACACTTCTATCCACCGAGCAGACGTAAACAGAAGGACAGAGGCTATGTTATGAATCACTGCTCGTAGTTTGTACTTTAAACTTCCACTCTGCTACATTTTGGAGGCAGATATTGTACTTTTTACTCCACTACATTTATTTGTTAACTTCCTTTACTAGTTACTTTGCAGATGACACGCTGCCGATAATCTGTCGACCAACAGTATTCACTACATACATTCATGTAAATATATACAAGTAATAATTTCCTTTTACTTTGAATTTGAATATTTTAACACGATATCTGTACTTTTACTCAAGTGTGACTTCTGGGTAAGTCTCAAAACCCTGTATATCTGTACAAAATTAAGCAGCAGGTAGCTACAGTCTTATATCAGGATTAGGAATGGGGCAAAATATCAATACAGCAGCATATCGTGATACTTCATCTTGCGATACGATTAGTGATACGCTGGCGTAATATCGTATCGTGGGCAGCGTATTGTGAATCGCATTGTGTGTCACTCTGTGGCTCTCACCCCTCGTCAGGACACATCAGAGTGCATTATAGCTTCTTCAGCATTGATTCATCATAAATACATGTGACTCATCACATTTGTTTGTGGTTTCTCACTTCTTCTCTCTGTTGTTTGATATCCAGTTTCGTTCTGACAATCAATTGGTGGTTAATTCACACGGACGTTGTTTCCTTAAAATTTTACTTTTGAAGCTGGAAAAACCGGTTTGCACACAGAAAATGCGCTAACATGGCTCATTGTTGCGGATAAACTCAAAATTAGATATAGTGCGTCGTATAATCAATACATAAATAATAAAACTCACTATAAGGTCTGTTTAGCAGCTCTTCTGTGGTCTGCTGATGAAGATCACATGAACAGCAACTAAACTGACCTTGTAATGAGGTTTTTTATTTCTCAACAGCAGTTTCAGAGGTCAAGAATATTTTTGAACCTCAGAAATGACATATAGTTGTGTTTTTTATCACCTGTAGATATTTTGAATGCAAATCTACCAGAGCATATCGAGGTGTTCACATTATTGGCTCCAACATGCTTTTGTTTTGGAAAGTCGAACTCGATCTGATACGCAGAAAATGAAAACATATTCTGTGTGTGTGTGTGTGTGTGTGTGTGTGTGTGTGTGTGTGTGTGTGTGTGTGTGGGCAGGCAGAGTGAACGGCGGGCGGCCGCGGTTGTTTATACGTGGGATCCTTTTCAGAACCAAACACACAAAAAATGAAGCTTCCTGGTCATCAGTTCCACATGTGAGTCAAAGAGAGAAGTCTCGGTTCTGCAAAGAAAGTGGACATGAAAGCTGCTTTCAGGAGAGACGAGAGAGAGATTTATAAAAAAAAAAGTCCAGGTAGAACATAAACTGAAACCTTGGTCATGAGTTACTTTGGTCGACTCGGCCGAGGTTCAGCTGCTACTTGACTGCCTCCGACCAATCAGACGTCCGTTCAGAGTAACGTGTTAGTGTCTCGACAAGAAATAATCGATAAAAGCGGCAGGTTTTGAAAAAGTGGTTCTGCTGTATCGATTTTGATCATTTGTTTTCAAACTCTCCGTAATGATTCCTACAGTGTTACAGGAGTGCAACGCTGGATCGTGTACTGCTTTCCAAAGACCTGGCGCCTACGTTACCCACAATGCAAATTGGCCATTGAGTGACACCACTGGAGGCAATTGATCAGATTACCTGCAGCTTCATCTGGAGCCACAAAACACTTTACTACTACATCTTCAGTCGACTTGTACAAACACTTTAACGTGTAAGATTGGTCACCCTTTAAAAATGAAGACAGTAGCGGCCGTGAGCCCGGGCTGCATCACAACTTCGTCAAAATACGTCTTTTGTTGTCATTGTTTTGACTGAGTGACTCCTCGCATTTGCATGTCAGCCTGACACTGGAGTTATTTATTCCTGCCAGCAGAGCGTACAGACGATGCTGCAGGATGTCAGAGGTGAACAGGGACGGCTTCACCCGGACGGGACCTCACTCAGAATATGACTGACAGCAGCAACATAACATTAGGTTTCGCACTGGACAAAGACAAATCGTGTGGTCATCTATGTTTTCTGCTCAGGGTTTTTCGAGCTCTGAGGTTGCAATTACGACGGGCAAGAAAAGGGAAGAAATGTGGCAGAGAGAAACAGAGAAGAAGAAGAAGGAGAGGACCATGGGAACGGTTCAGGAGGACGTGCGCACACATCTGCAGAGCTCATCACGTCCTTTTGAATTTCAATATTTTCTAAGTGACCACGGCTACAAACAAACTGCACAATCGGCGGCTTTGACTGCTGCTGTTTCACCCTCCTTCCCCTCCCCGTCTCTGTCCCTCCACCAGCCTCAGCACCTGCCAGCACTTCACACACGGCTCAAACCACTCTGCTGCCCTGCCGCCCTGCCAAGGGCTCTCCACCGCACACCGACGAGCCGCCGGCCGGCTCCCCCCTTGTGCTGGGTTACCGGGGGCGGGGCTGTCGAGGGGAGGTGTCTGTTACAACTTGTAATGAGATCTGTCGTGAGCACTTCACGGCGGCTGCTGTTGTTTACTGTCGCAAATGAAGGGACGTCGGGAGCATTGCGGGCTAATCCTGCAGCAGGGAAACAAAGATGGGGAAAGTAGAGTGTGGGGGGGAGAGATGTCGGTCAACGTTTGCTGCCAGCTGCACATTTTAATTGTGCAGACTGTATCACAGAGTCATCAGCGCGTAATGCAACTCGCCTGCAGGGAGTCAACTTTAACTGGCCGTGAGCGCCGAGCGGGCCGGACGATCAATAGCAGCCACTGATTGAAATTCAGACGTTCAATACTTGTCCCACTTTAGAAAAGTGGAAGAGTGCAGCAGAACAAATAGCCTCTGGCCTTCGGATTTCATCACAACACTCTCTGTCCGAGGGCTCACAGATAGATGGATTGATTTATTCCCGACATTATCGTCACTGTAGGTCCACAGGAGCACCGGAGATCTCCTCTCCTCGCACTCTTGCTCTCACCGTCACACTAAACGCTCCCTCCTTCCCTGTAATATCAGCCACCTAGGAGGGCTGACTCCATTTCGAATTAGACTTAATTGCCTTCAGTGTAAATAAAAACCCCAGAAAACATCCTGTCGTCACACACAGAGCAAATAATAGTGACGCACCACCCTGTGCACAGTAGGGCCTCCTGATAAGGTCGGAGAGTTTCAACACGCTAAAACTAGACCTAAAGCAAGGACGTAACTTTTTATTTAAGTCCACCGCCACCCACTCAGTCACATTGTGCAGAAGAGGACAGATGGTGGAGAGAATTGCAAAAAAATATCGAGAAAAAAAGGAAACTTGATGGAGTTTTCAGCTGATTTTGGATGAACAGCAGAAGAAGAAGAGCTGGGTCGTTGATGATTCCGCAGCAAATCCCAAGACAAATACTATGCTGAACACACGTTTGACAGTCAGGCTGGTCGGCCTGCGCCAAAGAGAAAGGGGCAACTTCCAGTAACTGCTGGCACATTTGCACACTGTGTGTTCAAAGCTTACATTCAGGAACATCCTGGGAGTCATTGTCAGAGGGGGCGTAAACTCTGCAGCTTCACTGTGAGGTCATGCGGGCCACCAGGGCTAACATGAAGCTAACTGATGACAGGCAGTAAACCACAGGGCTGTCACCTTTCACTCCAAATTTTGTACGTATGCTCAAACTTGGGGAGAAAAGTTCATACAGCCAGGTGCTGGTTAGCTTAGCTTAGCATAAGGGCCAGAAACAGGTGGAAACAGCTAGCCTGGCTCTGTACAAAGGTAACCAATCCACCTACCAGCACCTGAATGCTCAATGATTAACACATTACATCTCATCTGTTTAATGCATGTAAAACTTTAAGCATAAAAATGGCAATATGCCGTTTTATGGGGGGATATAACGATTTATTGGCCAGGAGCAGTTACTTCCTGGTTTTTATTGGTTGCCTGGGTTCCAGAAAATAGTCTGGGCTAACTGTTTCCCTCTGTTTTCAGTCTTTATGCTAAGCTAAGCTAAGCAGCTGCTGTCTGTGGCCTTATATTCAACAGACAGATGTGGTACACATTTCCTCATTCAGAGTGTGAACGCACATATTTCCAAAAATATTCAACTTTTGCTTTAAATCCAGAAGACGTGATGTGTTTTCTGTTGATTTAAAGTTCAGTAGGTTTAATCCTGTTGCAGGAGGGAAACACCCCGAGGCTACCTAAAGGGTCATTTGATAGCTCACGCACCGTCCTGGCCGGTGATGATAAATTATTGACTCCAGGTTGACAATGTGACAAAGGATGGCCTCCTGAACACGCTCTCTTTGTTCGGAGACCTGAAAGCCCCTCTGTCTGAGCCTCTTCTTCCACTCGCTGCCTCCTCCCTCCTCCCTCCTGCCCCACTCCTCTCCTTTCCTCTCCCCCGGGGGCTCCACCCACACAGCTACTGAATGGAAAGGTGTGCCCGCCGCCTGCTTTTACCACAGTATCTGTTTACTCAAAGCTGCTTTCACTTACATGAGACGCGCTGCAGCTGCTCCTGTGAGGGGAGGCTTACGGCTAATGCACTCACATGTTCATAGACTCCCCCGTTCGCAGCGCTGTACGAACCCCCCCTCGGCTTCAAAGGGAGGCTTCGCTGCGAGCGCATGCACTTGAGAACGCATGTGGTTTGATTAATAGCATTAGCGGAGGAAAACCCCGGCTACATCCTTCCCATGTGGTGCAGGAAAATTCCTCAGAAACATGCGGACACATCGCCTATAAACCCCCTCTGGGTGCTATTGGAGACATGTGACCGTGAGCGAGCAGCGGGTCCAGACATGGCCGAGCATCGTGCACTCTTGGCTCAACAGGAAATGCACCTTGACCCCAAATCCCATGGTGGATGTGGAATCTAAAAAACTGACGTCTGAGGTCTGAAAATCTGCCACCGAGCCGCCGACTACAACACTAACCTCCAGTCTGTGCGGGACGGAGTGGCAGAAACTGCGAAGCAAAGCAGACCTATTCAACCCCCATGATAAAGCCATCAAAATTCATTCCACAATCGGCCTTGAAGCTGTTTTAATGGCCTATAACCGAGAGCTTGGAGTCGATTCCTGTATTCTAAATTTGGAGCATGAGCCTGAGAAAATAAGCTATGCAAGAATTTGCATCACGGCCCTGGCATTTGGGAGCCGTTCAGATAAGAGCCGGGTAATTGCTCACATTTGACTTTTCAAACAGTGACTTCTAAAAAAGAAAAAAAAAGAAAGAAAACGAGATGCCATGTTCAGCTTGATGAGGGGGAATTAGCTTTCACCTTCCTGAAACAAATAAAGGAGAAACTGTTCAGGGAGGAGAAACTGCAAGTTAAGCATGAAAATGTTTCCAGACCATGAAAGGATGCAGAGTTTTGCTTAGGTTCAACCTCCTCTGTCCAGACGTACGGAGCAAGGATCTGCTTTCTCGATCACTGGCACCGAAGCAGGTATTAGACGGAAGAATGTGGTATTGCAAAACACAGAGGAGATGCAGTTCACAAAGGGAACAAGAAGAATTGTGTCTGTGTCTCAAACTTGTTGCGCTTGATTACTGAATTGCGACACAAGAAAAACAACCTGCAAGCAGTTAAAGAAACCGGCTTATTATTCTGGAAAGGTGTGATATGTAAGAATTTCAAGCTAGTTAGTTTTAGTCATTATCACCTGATGTTGAAGAAATAACAGTTTTGACATCATGTTAGGTCGCCATTCCCCGCTGGCTAACCATCATCCGAGGCCTGAAAACCTTCTCCAAAGCTCCTGTGTTAGCAGCGTCAACATCACTTACACAATGCTCCAAGTTCCCAGGCCGCTAGCTGCACCGTTAACCAAGCTAACTAGCTAAAGTCATCAATAGCACACATACGTCTTGAGGACATCAGCGCAAGTTACATTGGAAAGACAACCAAATACCGACGTCTCACCAATGTCTTTGGTAATTAGCAAACGCTCCCCATACTACATCTTTCTGGTGTCACTTCTATTGGTCTGGCAAGAGTCACAATATCAATATTAACATAAGAGTTATGTTTTATGTAAGTTTTATAACATTGGTTAATTACCTCTAAAAAGTACAGCTGAGGCTGATGGGAATGTCATGAGCTTTGTATTTTTTTTGGTTATAATAAGTCATACCGAGGGGAATGTGAACTTCTTTGCCAAATTTCATGTCAATCCATCCAAACGTTTTTGAGACATTTCATTCAAAACCAGAAGTGTCAAGTCATTAGGGTTTTCATCCACTGGGGACCACGACTGTCTGTACAAAATTTAATGGCAATCCATCCAACAGTCGTTGGGATACTTGAGTCTGGACCAAGGCGCCGGACCAAGCAACCACTGTTGTAATCCCTAGAGCCACATGAGTCGTCTGGTTAAAATACAAATTATCTTGTTAGCACAGTGGTAAAGCTGCTGTTCAGCGTTGTCAGGGATTGATCTATGTGAGCTGTCCCATTGACTTTTCTTGGGTAAACACTGCCACCAGTTCGCCAACAAGAGCCTCAGTAACACTGCACCGGTGAACCAAACCCCCCTCCCTCAGACGTGGAGTCAGGTTATGTAAGAGTCATTAGACACAGGTCGGTATCTTCTGACATACCATACATCAAGACAGGAGCTGCAGGCTGTAATGAGTAGATGGTTCTCTGCCGGCTGAAAGCTTCTCATCAGCGGCAGATGACTACATGATTCGGTTAATTATGAAACGTGCTCGATCAAACCCTGACTGGTGTTCACGCGGGATCGGCTTACACCTCGAGAGACAAAGGAGAAGGAGGTGGGATGAGGAGAGAAGTCAGTAGAAAAGTGAGCTTGTTGGTTGCGACTCAAAGGTTTGAACTCCAACAGGAAACAAAATCAAAACTCAAGAATAATTTTCGGTGGACAGTCCCTTAACTAAAAAAACAGTTTGCCTCGACCTCTGATCGTTCCCCCGAGCACTAACATAAAACTTCCTGCGATGGGGCGAGTGGATGGCTGGATGCTCCTGGGTCCTCTCAGCTGGGGTGTCAGGCTGTGACCCCATCAATCAGGACAAACGAGACAGGGCCCCGACAGCGTGACCGGGGCGGGATGATTGGTTCGCTGGGGAGCTCCTGTTGGGATTTATAGCCCAGCTGCGTTAACCACGACAGCGAGCGGACGCTGGATTATCAGCACCCAGGAGTACGCCGGACTTCCACTACGTTATCTCAAATTTCCTATCATTTCAAAGAAAAGCAGCTGCCCTGACGGATGACTAAGTGACTGAGAAATGAACACGGAGCCGTCACCTGCCGAGAAACAGACAGAACAGACAGTTGCTCACTTCCCTGAAGCATCTTTGAATCATTCAGTTTTGGCACCTGATACAGTTCACAGCTTTCTTTGGAGGAATAGTTTGATTCGTTCATTCACTGTCTTGTTGAGAGAAAGCTGAGATGTTCGATACCTCTCTCATTCCTGTCCGTTAAATGTACAGCAGGAGCCGGCAGCCAGTTAGCTTAGCTTAGCATAAAGACTGTAAACAGGGGGAACTGCTAGCTCGGCTCAGTCCGCAGGTAACAAATCTGCCCACGAGCAACTCTAAAGCTCACACAATATATTTGCTTGTTTAATCTGTAGAAAAATAGAAATATAAAATAATTTTTTTAACTAAATCAAAGGTTCAATGCGTACAAATTTTAGTTTAAAACATTCAAACAATGCGTCTATGTGTTGTGTCGCAGAGATATCTACTGAAGTTTGCATGCTAAACATGCTTCCGGCGGTCCAAAGCTCCTGTGCAAGCAGTGTAAACACCAAGACTCCCTCTGGTGTCTGGTTAGCTGCACGGCTAACTGAGCTAACAAGCTACCAGTAGCAGCACCAGCAGCAGTTAGCAGAAGTTACCAGCCCATATTTGTTGAGAGTATGAATTCAACAGGTGGCCGATTCTTACATATTGAACCTTTAAGGATAAAAAAGCAGACGCGGAGGAGACTGGAGGCGGAGGAGAGTTGACACAGGAAGTAATTAGACATGCAGTTCATAAAAACGTACGTCACACTACATTGTGCAAGTAGCAAGTAGCTGTGACTTCTCATAGGTGCTCACAGGTGCATGGATGGTTAACCTTTTGGACACAGCCCAGGCCTGCAGACTTTATGCTAAGCTAGGCTAACAAGCCCCTGGCTGTGGATTTACATTTAGTGTGTAAACACGAGGGTGGTCTTGATCCTCTTGTGTAAATCTTGCAAATTTCCCAAATGTGGAACAACTACTTTCATGAAAACACGTTCTGTCAAGAGAAAATGTTATCTGAGCCACTGGGCGTTTACTGAAGGCTCTGAGAGCTCAAACACTTCATGTTGACTAGAAATATCTGAACACGTGAAGGTTTTCAGGGGATTTCAGCGTTTTAAGGAAGAGAAACTACAGTGTTACTGCCACACCAAACCTTTTCTAAACTTTCCCAGGGGACCTGAACTGATGGCCTTCAGACGATTACACCGCTGCGACAATCGCCGTGTACTCGCATGATAATAACTGCATGTGAGTCTAATCAGGGTCTCAGTGTCAGGCTGCAGGATGGAAAACATCACATGACACGGCCCGTTTATTGAATATGGAAAAAAAAAAACACACAGAGTGACGGTCTTCAGCACGCTCATGTTTTTATGTAGTGAAAAGAAGCAACATTTCAGCACATAGCGCCTTTATCAGCGCGGAGAGCAGAGCCGGCCGCCACAGAGAGAGACAGAATCCACTCATCTGTACATTCCCTGCTTTGTCACCATCCGTCTGTGGCGCTCGTCTCCTTTTGTTAAAAGAGGGCTGCGCAAGGTGCATCATGGGAACAGAGGAATCTGATGACAGGAAGCATTCTGTGAGGTGGCCAGAGCTGACATTACACATCCTATTATGCAATCCAGCCAACAGCTGCCTTTTGGGAACAAAACACGTAACTTCTTTATTGGCTTCTTACTAGAACTGAAACGTCACGCGGCCATTCATGCTGCTGAGTCAGTTTCCTGAACCTCGAGGCTTTATCTGATGCTTTCATTTAAATACTTCTGGGCACGGAGAAGAAAATAAACTTAACCTTGATGCAGTTACAGGGTGTATTATTTTCTCCAGATGCAGAGAAATGGCATTTTTACAGTAGATGTGGGTCAGGAAGCTCAATTTCGGACGCCTGGAGCAACGACAGCCCCGCCCTGCCGGCGCTGATTAGTCAAAGTGGGGTGTGTGAAGTAATGATGACAGATTCGCTTCGTGGGCAATTCCTGTATATCTGTCACGCATAAAGACAAGTTCCTGCACAGCCTTTGAGGCCTGCAGGGGCGACTAACTAAGTCTTACGTCATGATTCGTCAAAATGTGTTGACCAACACGCTGCTGCTGCTGCTGCTGATTACACTCCACAAAGGAAAATCCACTAACTCAGTCAGTAGGTCACATGGAAAGATGTGTATCCGATATCCCCTTGTTGTTGTTGTTGTTCCTAAAGCATCACGATGCATGTTGCTCCACAATGATTTCAACTTAACAAAAAGCAACAAAGATGGTATCTGGAGCAATTATTAAGCCATCATCGCTGAAGGGGTTGAGAGCAGGACTCTAATTCAGGGGAGTTCATCTTTTATTTTCCGATTCTTGTCAATTTCTGTCACTATTTGGTTAGGTTTAGGGGATAAAAGTACTTGGATAGGTTTAGGAAACATAAATACTCAGTTAGGTTTAGGGAATGAAGATACTTGGTCGTGTTTAGGCAAGAAAAAATCCTGAGTCGCAAAGCTACGACGCTACAAAACAACGGATTTGTCTATTGCAGTGATGGTCCTGAAACAACAACACCAACATGGAAACATCAGATCATGCTGAAGCGACGCGCCAAATGTGTCATAATTAACATTTTTTGCTGTGTGGTCCGTATCTGTCAGAGCTGAAGAGTCTGAGACGCAAAGCCACAAAATGAGATCAAAGTTTTTTTGGGCAAAAGTGAACAAGTCAGGAAATCCGTTGATCTCATCTGTGACCTGGCTTGTACAGTCTGAGCAGGGGAATGTGGGTGTGAGCACAGAGGTTTGGGGTGTGGGAGATGGGGAAGTGGGAGGCAGGAGGCGGGAGGTTTACAGGCAGGGCCTGATCGAAGCAGCTCATATCCTTATAAGGGAAAACCTGGACAAATTAGCTGCGGCAGTTAACACCTGAGCTCCGCCTTCCAGCTATGAAAACAACAGGGGAAAAAAAAAAAGTTAAGAAACCGAAGAACTGATGACGTGTGTTTGGTTTTGCTTGTTTGTTAAAACACATAAACTCTTGTGTTGTTTCGGTGGAAATATGTGGGCGCTGCGGCTTTAAGTCACATCTGGCACAGTGCACCTGAGACACCTGGGTCTGCCGAGACATTAAGATTCCAAGATAAGAAGATACCAGCGCCCTCACAGTCAGGGGGTCAGGTTAAGACTTGCACCGGACTCAAAATATTTTAAGCAATCTCTGACATGCTGGGCTTGTGTATTGCAAAACAGAGTCGAAGAAAAAGCCCGAACCTGCGCAACTTCTTCTCTGCTTTCTTATTTTTGAGTTCAACTTCAACTTTGACATTTGTTTTTGTCTCTGAGCAGGATCGCCGTGGTGATGAAATATTTGCTGTTCAGTTATCACTTCTTGACAAACAAATGGAAGGTCTTCAGGCGATAGAGAAGTTAAACAACACACAGGGAAGAAAACTGAACAATTCTAAGCTATATTATTCCAGTTATATGCACATGGATACGATTGTTGACTTCTGCTTCTGATCTGCATGAGCAAAAAACAACTACTGTTAATGCCTTCTTCATGTTTCTGGCATCTTTATAGACGTATTTTTGTACGCTAACCTGGAAGTTAGCATCGCCCTGGTTCCCTCGACAAAGAGCCAGCAGGTTTTTTCCAAATTGAATTTGGATAATGGCAGAAAATTTGTGGCAAACACAATTTCATGCACGCTAGTCTTCCCAGATGAACACCGCTTTTATGATTTCTGAAGCATTAAATGAAACTGCCAGAAGTAAAATGCTAAGCTAAGTAAAACAAAGTTCATCATGGTCACATGACTTCAACGTCACTACACTATAGTTTACACACTTTACAACAAATTGATCCATCTACAAGTCGAAAAGCTAAAGTTTGAATAGTTTTTAGTGAGCACAGGAGTCTCCATGTTCGGCGTGATGCGTTCAGGTCCCTGGTATTTTAATGTCATAGAGCGAAACATGAGAATATCTTGTGTGTTGTTGTTTCAAGACCTTATTTTAGGCATTTAACCAAAAACCACATTTCCGGCTCCTGCGGCACACTTCCCATGAACCAAACGTCCATCTTAAAGGCTCAGGAAGCACCTCCGAGATCCTCCGAGATGTTGGTCGATTCGTTTAAACACAAAACAGGTCAGATTTTTTAAACCTCTCACGAAGAGTAATAGTAATTTACTTGATGAGAAACAATCAGCCAAACACCAGAGGCTTCTACATTATCTCTTCATCAGGAGCAGCAGCAGGGCTGATTGCTGAGGCCTGGAGGGAGTTTGTGTGTGTGTGTTAGTGTGTGTGTCTCTGTGTGTGTGTGTGACAGTGAGTAAACTACACCGGAGGACAGCGAGGTGCACGCTGTCATCCCATTCAGCCTGTAATTGTGTGCAGTCTGATCCCAACATAACCACTTATCACGGCTCTGCGCGGAGACGAAGACATGAATAAAACATCCCAGCTGCTCTCTGCAGGAGGAGGATGATGATGATGATGATGATGAGATCAATGAGGGCCACGCAGGCCCAGAAACGTCTGGGTCATCAGAGGGAAAGTATTTCACCGTGACGGGCTGGGGGGAGAAACTGTCAGGTGCAAACTTTCTCTTTTATTGGCAAGACAGTTTTCCATACTTGAAGGCAATAAAGCAGCAGCAGCAGCAGGAGGAGGAGGAGATGTGTCCTCTGCTGACTTGTGTTCACACCTGACATCAACCCCACTTGCATACCTCCCCCCTTTTTTATTTCCTCTAATTCGACCGGTAGCAGCCTGCAGAGGATGACATAATCCAGGAAACCAGAAGCCTGGAGAGCGACGGCAGAGCGAGAGAGAGAGAGAGAAAGAAAGAAACTTGGGGGGAAAAAGTTTTCCAGCGGCAGCGAGAGGGGCCGATTATTACCATTTTTGGGCACGCTCGCTCCCATGCAAGCCCAGCCCAAACCACAGCGCTTACTCAGATTCCACAGCGCTTTTTCTTCCCCGTTTTTCAAAGCGGGGAGGACAAGTACGGGGAGCAGCGCGGAGAAGTTAACACCCCTTCTCGCAACGGACCATTCATGCTCCTGGTCTGGAGAAGGAGGGGGGGGGCAGCCGCTGCGAGACGCGTGTGGACGATCTGAGCTCGTTAACACGATACGTGGACGTCTCGGCCGCGCACGGAGCGGGTCACGGAGCTCATACGGCGGAGCGGTGATCCACTCAGATGTGTGATCAACAAACAACTTCTAAAATCTGCGTATCGGCTCTGAAAGTCAGAGCAGAACCCGTGCGTAAAAGTCGGCGTCATGGAGGAGACGCGAAACGGGTGGGTTTACCCCCCCTCCACACACACACACACACCCAAACACACACACACACTCCATCCCCCGGTAGTTTTAAGCATGGCCTAATCCACGTCGCATCATAAGCCAGATGACAGGAGGGGCCAGTCACACACCATATGCAGTCAAGCGCATGGCTGACATCTGTTGCGCTGGGAAAGGTGCGCGCCCCGTCCGGTTTTTAATTGTTTTTCTCCCCCCTTTACACCCCCCGCACCTCCACCACCTCACCCCCACCACCCTTCTTGCTGCAAAAATAATGGCCGGGCCTCCCTCCTGCTCCTTCATTTAATTCATAACGCTATGCAGGACACGCTCAAGTAAGTGTGTTGCCAGATCTGGAAGGCGAGAAAAAGTTTGGGAGCAGAAACAGGCTCCTGATTTAAAAAAATTAAAATAAAAAACAGCCGCACAGGTGATTACCAAAGCGATGATTAGTCTTATAACTCAACTTAACAGCTGCCGGTTCTGTCTCAACCTGCCGCCAAAAGAAGTCGCCCTAATTCAAGCGTGATGATAATGATTATAATTAGAAGACAAATCAGCTTTGTTATGATCACCATCACCAGGCAGCAGCAGCAGCAGCAGCAGCTCCACTTCCGCACCTTTCCACCGGAGCTAGAAGGAAGTCAGTCTCACCTTTCTCTGCTGCTTCTCCCATGCAGGATCCAGGAGCATATCCCGATCCCAGTCGTCCTCCTGGGGCATGTAATCTTCGTCTCCATCATACTGATCCATATCGTATCTATAGAGCTTTATATATATATATATTCAGGCGCTTCTCTTCTCTCGTGTGTGTCCCCCGGTCCTCGGCGAGGTGATGTCTCACAGCTCGGTCTAGTCTCCGCCACGCATTCAAGACGGTGTGTGGATGAAATTAACGGTCCACCCCCGGCTTCCCTCTCTCTCTCTCTCTCTCTCTCTCTCTCTCTCTCTCTCTCTCTCTCTCTCTCTCTCTCTGTCTGTGTGTGTGTGTGTGTCTCTCTCTCTCTCTCTTTCAGCCCTCCAACTCTGCCTCTTTTCTCTCTCTATCCGCTCTGGTTTCTGCCCAGCAGGAGCACGCAGCGGCAGGCAGGCAGGCAGGCAGCAGGCAGTAAGCAGTAGGCAGGTCCAGTGGCGACGGAAGACAGACGCAAAAAACTTTGCCTCAGACAAATTGAATCGATAGCCGACCGAGGGATCCGATTGGAGGCCTCCGGGAGCGCAAGACCCGCCTCCTCGAAGCGGATTGGCGGATTCCCCCGTCAGTGCGGAGGCTTTATATCCAAAGGTTGACTGCATAGGTTGATCCGAGCGTCTGACTGTGTGACTGCCTGGGCTGTAATCAGAGTAAGAGGAGTGTAACGCGTTACTCTACGAGGTGTAACTCTAAAACTGGAAACTCATATTCATACTCAGTGGTGGAATGTAACTAAGTACATTTACTCAAGTACTGTACTTCAGTCAAATCTTTAGATACTTGTACTTTACTCAAGTATTGCTGCTCTGTACTTCTAGTCAACATCTGTGAATACTTAAAGATGTAAATGAAATGTTGTGGAGTAAAAAGTACCAGAAAGTATTTTACCCTTAAATTGTAATTGAGTACATTTTCATTGTGGTATTAACAGGAGTGGAGGTGGAGGTATTCAGCGTCACCACAGTGTGAAAATAAAGTACAAAAGTACCAAAGTGCCAAAGGTAAAATCACTTATTATGCAGAATGGACCATTTTAGAATGATTTGTATTAAAGACCTGTTACTGGATTATAATTATTGTTCTGTCATTATCTCCTCTCCCCCATGTGGATGGAAAGATGGATTAAGTTTCATAGTCTGAATAAACATGATTTAAAACATAAAAAACAAAAACAAAACATAACTGCTGAAGCCTCGAGATCCCAAACTGACTGATCTCTGGTCTTCTTGAGACTTAGATCACACTGAATAACCTGCAAGGAACCATTTTATGATGTTTTTAAGTTTTTTTTCTTAAAATTTAAATGTACTTCAGTTGTTTAAGAGAACGCTGTAACTCTGTTCTGCTGTGAAACTCCAGAAATGTTTTGCTTTCCGTCAGCATACATAATGACTGGCTTAGTTGGAAAATGCATCAATTAAAACCGGGCTGTATTTTGGGTTTATGACAAGTTTACCTTTTGTGGGGTCACAGGACAGCCACACTGCAAACACATGATAATGTTATATATGCATTGCTTTAGATTATATAAAACAGTAGGTCATTTAAATGAGAGAAAATTAGTTTGACCTTAAACATCTACTGCAGTTAAATACAACATGCAGATTCCAAGCAGTGTTGTAAAAAGTACCCAAAAGTCATATTTGAGTAAAACTTGAGATAAAAAGTTAAAAGTCAACTGTAAGAATACGCGAGTAAAAGTCTTAAACTATCTGATAATATCTGTACTTAAGTATCAAAAGTATTTTTAAGCTTGTAAGTGCTTTTTAAAGAACAAGTAAAACATTAAAGATAAATAAATGTAGGCTTTGATGTCTGATATTGGATTTTTATCATTTTTCTTACTATCAGAATCAGTTTTTTTCTGTTTTTTGTTTGTTTGTTTTCTATCTGACTATAAAATAATATAATACATTCATTTAAAAACGCAGCAGGCGATATGTAAAGTAACTAGTTACTTAAGTCATCAAATAAAGTTAGTGGAGTAATAAACACAACATTTGTCTCCAAAATGTGGTAGAGTGGAAGCATAAAGTAGCAGAAAATGGAAATACTCAAGTAAAGTACCTCAAAATTGTACATGTGTGCAAGTGCAGTACTTGAGTAAATGTACTTAGTTACTCTCCATCACAGCGTACAAGTGATGTCATTATACATCCAAACACATAATATATAAAGCTGAACACTGCCGGAGTATTTACAGGTGTTACATGCAGGACTTGTACTTGTAGTGGAGTATTTTTCACAGTACTTTTACTCCAGTAGCATAAAGCATCTATTCCTCCACCGTTGTCAAACAGCCAGCTGTGAGCTGCACTGTGCAGTCTGCAGTGCAACTCGCATTCATTGAGAAAAGAAAGAGGTGAGTCACGACGCAGCTCCTCCTGTAAACATGTGCAGCTCAGGCCAGGTCTGTCTGCCTTGTAAGGTAAAGTGACTCCCTCTCCTCTCCTGTCACACACACACACACACACACACACACTTTCACAGCCACACACACACATTCACAGTCACACACACACACATGCACAGAGAGCAGGAAAGATGCCGACACGGGATAGCCCCGACAGGAGGAGAAAGTGGAGCTCTCTTCCATATATGGACAAACTTCCAACGGTAAATGTTTGGGAAAGTGATGTCACGGCCGGAGAGCCGGCTGCCAGCTCGCTGCTGATCCCCGGGTGGAGGAGGCAGTCTGCAGCTCCTGTGTGGAGCAGAGGCAGCCCGGTGCTGGTGATGAGAGTCAGGGACAGAACAGAACCAAAAGTAGCTGACTGCAGCTGGTTGGTGAAGCAGTCTGCTGATAATGAGACACTTTTTCATGAGCTAATTATCCCCAAAAACAAAGTGATTCATTCAGATCACATTTAAATTATCAAAGGAAACTAAAGGGCTATAAGGTTATATAGGATGCAATGCTCAGTATTCATGTTAATACATAATCCTTTATCAATGTTTACCACTATTTCCATGTAGATTAATAGGTTGAACAAGAGTTTACTGTCATGTTACTGCCTGTCTTTAGGTAATACATTAGCATGTTATCATTAGCAGTTAACACCCAAGTAGAACCGAGGTTAATGGGAATGTATTTAGTTTTAAGTTATTTGGTCCACAACCGTTTAAAGATACAGTCAGTAATCATTACAGGTGTGTAGTTTAGATCTAGATGAAGGCGGAGTTTGACTACAGGTGTGGTCCGAGCGAGGGGGCTAGAACTAGGGAGGTAGGACGTAGGAAAGGGCCCCATATTCTTACACCCCTGGCCCGATAAATGCACAGTATAGACCTGGATACGAAGCAATTTCTCCTAGTGGCCACTTGTGGTATTGCAGCAATAATTCCCATTTATTCTAACTATAAGAGAGAGATCGGTAAACTGTTGACAGGACACCTCGAACTGCAAACAAGGTCAGTTTGGACTACATTTTATATCCACGGAGGTTTTATTTTCATACTTTCCTTGAGCCGAGGAAAGCGACTTAAACATTTGTGATGTCATTGTAATGTAAAGTCTACAGGCGGGGCGGAAACTCGGCTTATGCGCTTGGCCACCAACTCTCATTGGACTGATTGGGCACCATCCTAGGTTCACTATCAAGTTCTATTAGAATATATGCCGAGCCCACATTTGTTTTCAGTTGCTGATCACCGTAACCCAGTTACAATCACTTCCTTCCTCTCTAGCTAGCTATTATTGTTTTTACCTTGTCTGACTGATAGCACAGTGTGCGAATTGTATTATGATTCATCCAGAGGGAAACATGTGTATCTGTACCAAAATTCACGGCGATCCATCCACAAGACATTTCACTGTGATCCCCAAATGTTAACCTGCGAGATCACCACAGTCAACTTGCTTCATCCTCTGGAAAAACAAAAACATTCATCCAAAAGTTGCTGAGATATTTCAGTCTGGGCCAAAGTTAAGGACCAAGTTCCCTTTGAGCAATGACGCTAGTGTGACTGAAAAGGCTTTTAATTATTACTTTTTTAATTTGCTAATGAGTTTTTCTGTCGTTCGTCTCTATCATTATGTCATTTAAACCCACAGCCAGTACACCACACTGAGAATTAAAAGAGGTCCAGGCCGCAGAGCGGCAACAGGAACTCTAACTGGCCAGCTGACAAAAGAGGCTCTTCCTCGCAACGCGGCAAATGATGGCTTATTAAACGCATCAATTAACCCATTATAATTAACCGCTGAAATGTGTATAATTATTCTGGTGGCACACTCCAGACTGCGCAGTTGGGTTTGGGCTGGACTGGAGACGTTTCGCCCGCTCCAGCTGCTTGACGTCAACATCATACTTACTGAGCAGAATCCCAGAATACCCCGTGAAGAGCCAGCGGTGCAGAGGAGCCCGGGCCCGCTTTCTGAGGCTCACAGGTCATGTGAAGAGCCGGTACATTTGGCTCTGTCTGGTCGCTGGCAAGTTCCCAAGGTATTCCAGTCATGCAGGGAGGGGAATTCTTAAATAGCCGTCCTTGCTGTTAAAGCTGAACCATGTATGGGATGCAGCCGAACAGCCATGATAATCCCGTGGAGTTGTACATGTGTTTGGGTTTGTGGTCAAACAACTTGATCCAAAACACCATCTGGGATCAAAGGGAGCGGTACTGTAGGCCCGGGACGAAGAATGTCAGGACTCGGTCTAAAAGGAGACGTCTGCTCTTTTGGGGACATAAAGCAGCAGTGGAATGAGGCCGGATCCAACTGGGAGCTCAGGGGTCAGATACAGTAGCTGACTTAAAGCTTCTGAAAGCTCGGTTTCGGATCTTAAAGGTGTGCGCCGCCAATTTTGCATATTAAGTATGGAAATAAAGATATCACGTGAATCAGCATCAGTCCAAATATCTGGAGATGTGGAGTTGAAAAGAAGTGAGTTTATAGCCAGTGTAAACTCTAACTCTCTCCAAGTCTAAACTGCTAGCTGCACGGCTAACCGAGCTAACTAGCTAAGGGCAGCTAAAGTTAGCAGCAGCAGTTTGCGGTTTCTTACATATTGCACCTTTAATCAATAATGTTTCTTGGTGAACTGTAAAATATGTGTCTAATTTTTTTTGATTACCATCGACATTGGAGTTTTTCACCCCAGGAATCAAGTTTCAGTCAGGCTCTATTTACAATGGCTCTTTCGGAAACGTATATGTGACATCGCAGAGATGACATCCATGTTTTATACGGCCTACGTTTCATTCACATGTCTTTAATTCCTGTCGGGTGCAGAATTAAAACTGTCATCACTTCTCGGTCTCACCCGGCCCATCACAAACCCAAAGCCAAATACAGAAATCTGTCATGTAAAAATAGACACAGCTCTGTGATCACGTAGGACTACTACACTAATATTAAGAAGCTGGTTTCCATGGCCCTCAAGGAACCGAAAAAGTAGGTGCGTCCCCTCCCAAACCAACATGGTGCGTCTGACGTAAGCCACGCTCGCTCTTGTGGAAGTCCTCAAAGGCTGTGGTTGAACTAGGGGCTCCTCCCGGTTGTGAATGTGACCTATGAAGGAGGGCGTTGCTGCAGAAGTGCACACAGAGCCAGTTAACCTTCCTGAACAAATACAGATAAAAAAAGGGCCATTGTAAGTTCACCAACGGGGTTCAAATATCTTCAGCCAGACACACTTCAACAATGTGTTTAGTAGCAGTAAAAGAAATGTGACTTAATTATTTCAGGGAATTTGTAAAACTCAACTCCCTGACATCACTCTGATGATTTGATAACACTAGTATTGTTAGGTGTGAGAAAAGCTCCCCGCATCTGCAGCCTGTAATTAATCATTAAGCCGCATGCAGCCCGGCAGGCACGCTCCAGTCTGTGTAAACACCCTCAAAGCAGACGTGATCCCTGTTTGAATGCACGTCCCGGGGGAAGCATGGAGGTTAAATGAAGGGTGTCTACTTCCTGCAGATAAGTGTCGGCCGCGCTGAGAAGTTCCAAGAGTCGAGGAAATTATTTTTGACAAGAGAGCAGTGCAAACAACTCGATAACCCCCCTTTTGACTACACGTCTGCCCTGCCCTCTCTGACTACCACCTCACCGCCGGCTCGTGAGGCAGCGCTGCCGTGCGGTGTGTTTTCTTTTACAATCTCTCCCCAACAACCCGCTGGTATGTATGCCCCTCTGCTCGTCCGCTTTGTCTGGCAGAGGAGCTCAGTCGCTCAGGCAGGAGACAACTGGCAAGGCCGTTTCCTCGGAAAAGCAATGACATCATGCGTCTCACGGACAATCATGACACAGTGCGGGAATTTAAGTGGGTGTGGTGGAATTATGTGCCGAACAGATACTCATCCTTTTATGGTGATCCACCTCGTGACGAGTCGATATCCTGCCTCCAGGAAGGCAGAATTCTTTGGGTCTTTTGGTACCTTTGATGTCGACCTGCGAGCTTCCCGAAAGAGTGTGAAATTACAGCGACCACATTCCAAAAGTAGGCATCAAAACCAGAGAGTGTCACAGCTTAAATACATGTTTTTGGGGTTTTGTTTTTTTTAAAGTTATAAAGACTACCTTTAGACTACCAAGCTGCTTTAATTACAGCTGAAAGAGAAAGTTCTTAACTTGGAAATAGTTTGAAATAACTCATCTGAAAACAGATCAAGACGATCATCTCATTTGATCTTCCCTCAGCGGGAGTTTGTCTCGTGGTCATGACATCGCATCCGCTGTTTCAAATCTGACATTTAAGCCAACACTGAAAAGAAGTCATGTAAAGGTAATGAAGATATTTTGACATGTTTTGGTGTCTGAATGACTATAAAATACGGAATAGATGTGTCAGCATGTTAGCTCTGAACAAATACAACCCTTTAAAGACACAATATGTATTTACTGCCACCAGGGGTCTCTCTATCAAAACAAAAGACGTTTGTTGAGTGTTGTGCGGGGAGGAATTAGCAGAGCGGGACGATGTACTTTACTTCATGAACGTAAAGTGAAAGAGAGGAGCGGGGGAATAGAAAAGAGAGAACCAAAGTCTCTGGTGAGTGCTGAGAATAGTGAGAGTTGACCTGAATACAAACACACACACACACACCTCTGCTATCTTACAGTAAAGTCATCTGGCCTGTATAACCTTTGTGCAAGTGCCATAAATAAACAGAAATGATCCTGCTTCACTGGTGGCGAACACGCCATTAAACATTCACCGCTGCTGATAAAAATCTGACGTTACAGGAAGTCTCTTGTTCTGCGAGGTAAAATCAGTCTGGTGCCTTTTAAAAAGATCAAGATAAAGCTTTTTTACTGGTTAAACAAATATGGTAATATTCTTAAGAGAAACGTTATCTCTGTTGCGAACTCTTTAATAATGTTGTCAGTTACTTAGAACAACAATCTGATCTTTCAGTGGACACGACGGCAGCCTGTTTCTTGGCCGCAGGCTGAGGCTACAGGCTCCAAAATGTTTTGTGCCCATTAATGATTTAATATGTGAAAATAGAGTCCAGGTTTAAATATAGAAATTACCCTTTGGAGATCTGAGAAAGATGGAATTCTGAACATCTATGATTTCATTAAGCTGAGTAAAAAGACCATGTGATATGTGATAAGCTACAAAACAGATCTGGTGTGAGCTTTAAATAAAAACATTTCAGAGTAGCCAGAGACTTTGGTACTACAGTGCTCACTATTTAGCATCCATCCACACAAAATGCAGCTCTTGTTGTTGGACATGAACTCTTTGTGATGTCTGAATCACTCTTTCAGTCCTCGGTGATGTACACAGTCGTGTTTTATTCAGAGCGGCAGACTGCTAATAACAGATTTAACTACTCTTTTAATGAAGGCAACGATAGCTTTTGGTTCAGTCAATGAAATAATCTACTCTGAACGACATTGGTTGCTCAGGGTCACGGCCAGACTGCTCTCACGGGGAGCGTTGAGGCTGCGTTGCCACGGCAACTCGGTCCGCCGTTGTAAGCAGGGAACCAAAATCTCCGGTTGAATAACTTGTTTTAGTTTCATTTCAGACAGACGTGTGTGAGAAGAAGTAAATATTTCGACCAATCAACCTCGAGCGTGAATAAGTGAAGCCTCGGGAAGAAGTTGTGTCATTGTCACTGGAGAACAAATCATTCTTTAATTGCAGGAAAACAAAAGCGAGCGCTGGCTTGTAATGGTACCCAGGGGCTGGATAATGAGACAAAAAACAATTGGTAGAGACACTGAAAGCATCATTTCAATGCACAGCTTCAACAAATGGTGACACAGTCGATCCTCAGAAAGCCCCCGAAGCAGCAGAGAATCACTTTAAAATGAAAGTAAGACCAATCAGATTAACGCTCAGTGTGAAACTGCAGAAATCATAGCGCTGCAAAGCTTTTGTCCTCCATGAGACCTGTTTTTGTTTTTTGTTTTTTTGTAATTTGGAGGAGCTCCAAATCCCGGTCGAAGCTTTATGCGCCAACCAGAACATGAGAAAGAAACACTGATGCTGCATGAAAATAAATGCGTTTCACTTTAAACTCCATTGCTATCAACAATATTCAGCTTATGCTTTATATTTTCCATTTTTGAATGTCATCTGCGGTTCGACCTAAACAATGATGACACTGTCCTATTCATTTGTTCCTAAAAACAAAAGTCAAATTTCCTTTTTTTTAGTTCAGCTGATAATCAGTTCATGTGTCACATGACTACAAGACGCAAAATGAAAAAGCTGAGTTGTAAAAACCCATAGAAAACCCAATTCCTAAATTAAGTCTGTTAACAAATGATTTCTTTCAGGGATGAGAAAGAGATGTCATTATGTTTTTAACTTCTTTTCTGAGGGCGAGGAGCCTGACTCGCCCTCCTCTGTTCCCACGTGAGTCCGTTTCAGAGCGCTCTGTGCCAGACCTTTCTCTTTCTGTGGCCTCGTGTCTTCAGGAGTGACATCAGTCTCTTCCTCTGATTCTGAGGAGACGAGGAGGTTCTCGCTCGCCACAGTCCGGTGCTGCCCGTTCACTCCGCGGCTACGTCGGCTCTGGGAGTTACTGTCCAAAGCCCCTGAGCTGCTACAAGCCTCTCCGCTGTCGGAGCTGTCTGAAGCCGCCTCAGCAGCAGCTCTCTCTCCGGTCCTGTGTCCAGGTAGAGACCGCGGAGACGCAGCTGGATGTCTTCCCAGCTCAGTCCTGTCACTCCCTTCCTCATTCTCTTGGCTCTCAGGGGACATTACTGGGCTCAGACACACAAAGTCAGAAGGGCTCAGACATTTTTCCTCATCTCCGGCGCCGCCACTGCAGGGCTTGATTTGGAGAGAGTTTGGGTCCTCGCCTGTCGAGGAGGAAGACAGGTCATCGACTGATATCGATGGATAACTGCAGGAGTCGATGGCTGAAAACAGAGCCTGTGAAAACAGAGCCTGTGCAGAATCGGGTCGATCCCCGGCTCTGGAGACCACGTGCATGCGTCGTCGTCTCATGACGTTGCGCCGCCTCACTGCACTGCGCCGCTCCTCGTCGTCACTGCTGGAGCTGGAAGTGGACGTGGAGGAGCTGGAGGCTCCCACAGGAAGTGAAGGCGAGGAGGTGGGGCTGGACAGTGTGGAGTTGTCCCTGGGGCTCGGGGAGCGAGGCCGGGGCATGGGGTCGAGCCAAAACTCACTCGAGTCCGAACCCTCGTTCACAAGGAAGCCAGACTGATGCCGCTGATGCCTGCTCCGTCTCCTCGGGCGCTCCTCCGCCTCCGCTCCTGCTTGCTCCTCCCCTGCAGAGGCATCAGGTCCAGCCAGAGAGGAGGATGACGAGTTGTCAGAGTCGCTCTGGTGACTAGCAGCTGCCACAGCGGCGGGAGCTGTCGGCGTGGGCCGCGTGGTGCGGCGTCCTCGGGCGTGGAGCTGCATGATGGCCTCCTCGCTCAGATCGCTGTCAGAGTCGGAGCTCCAGCCCTCGATCTCTCGACGCACCAGAGAGTCAAAAAAAGCCATCATGCGTGGATCCTCCTGGATGGACTGGCTGACGTAGTCGTGGGACAGACCGCTTCCGCTGTTAAGCACCAGGCTGATGTACTCCTCGTGGGTGTAGAGGCTGCGCGACTTGTCTTCCACTCGGCCATCCAGGTCACCGAGGCTGTCGGGCTGCTGGTAGGGACTCCACACCTGAGACGGATGGAGAAAAAAGGAAAGTCAGACAGTAAGAAACCCCATTTTCTGAGTGGGAGGAGTAAGTCTCATCTGACAACTATACAACGATACGACTTAGAGTAGGGACTGCTGACTAATGTGAGTAAAAGATGCCAAAACAACATGTGTTCTCTTGAAGCGCACAGATAAAATAACTTAGTTATGATGTTTGACTGAGTCAGTCAAAGATCAGTGAGACCTTGAGCCAACTTCAAATGCTGGCTGATTTATCCATGAGGTCAGCACCAGGACAATACACTGACTCAGACAGCCTGGACTGAATAAGACTCGATACAGGAATGCAACAAGAGAAGTCAGCCACAGATCAAAACAAGATGGTTTGTCATATGGAGGCTTTGTACAGCCTTTTAAGAGTAAAACTTCAAGCACTTTCAGGGCACCTTTGGAACAATTTCCAAACTCTTGAATCCTTTATCACCAAATCTAACTTGTTAGAATAAATGTAAAAAATACAGTTTACAGAAATTAATCTTTTATAAAGTCATTTTGTTTATTTTACCAGCTGTTCCTATTAGCTTGATTGAATGTTTTGATTATTTAATGCTTGCTAATCACAATGCGAGGAGACAACAATCAAATATGACAACCGGATCATTTTACATTTCCACTT
This sequence comes from Lagodon rhomboides, assembly GCA_039737535.1. Classification (NCBI taxonomy): domain Eukaryota; kingdom Metazoa; phylum Chordata; class Actinopteri; order Spariformes; family Sparidae; genus Lagodon; species Lagodon rhomboides. Next base: position 21,947,119 of record CM077801.1, on the reverse strand, counting down.
CGTGACTTTAATGGCCATAAGAACTCATTATAAAAATATAACGCAATATTAATAGAACATTTGGACAAAATAATACTAATGCTCAGTCAAATTCATCTTTAACTTTGTTTAATGTTTGTTTCGTCTCTTTTTGAGGAACTGAAATACTCCAAAACAATCTGACGTTGAAGCTTAACGAAGTCCGAGCTACACTTACAGCTTTAGCAATACTACTTGATTTACTCACATGCTCAGGAAGCCTTCGCTCTAGACTTGTGAAAGCCTGACAGTGAGTCATATTGTCATGGTCGGGTTTCAGACATACTGTATCAGAGGAACCATTCACATCTCCTCATGACCCAGTTTGCTGCCCAGCATCATCCGTTACAGACGACAGTTAATGATAGGGGGAAATCCGTCTTTTTTCATTCCTCGCCTCACAGAGGGGAGTTGGAGCTCAGTCACTTACTGCCTGGTGTCACTGGAGATCAATGTCTCACTTAAGGGCTCGTCTACTGTCTGAACATCTGAGAGCACGGACTCAAATTCAGTCCGTCCACTTACATAACTTTTTCTCCAGACACTTCATCATCCTGATGCTGCAGTGGACAGAAGAGTTACCTCTTTGTAACTCCGTTAAACTCTTAAGAAAATGCAATACTGCCTGAAAATGTAATAAAATTTGCACTTCACTTGATTAAAACAAGGAACAAAATCCAATAAAGTGATAACTTGACCAACCAGAACGACGCTGATTAGAATACAAGACCCATGAGTCCTTTTTTGTGCTCACTCATTGATAGCAGCTAACTTAAGATCAAGGTCCACGACCCCGATGATGGGACAGTGATGTTATAAAAACCTGGGTTGACTTGATGAGTTGTTAGCGTGATTGTGATTGTTAGGGCCAGGTCTGTTGCTGCATGTCCCTCTGTTTCTGCCCATGTTATCTGCTTTTAAAAAATTAGCTGAAAATGTAATAAATTCCACATAATGTATTAAAGTATTACATCTTTGGTAAAAATGTCATAGCAGTATCAGTCAGGACACTTTATTACATTTTCAATCAAGTTAAGTGAAATTCTTATTACATTTTCAGGCTTTATTGCATTTGCAGGGAAGCACTATATCATCGGCTGCTACATGGCTTCCTTCATAAAAACACAGCGGCGATGTTCATCTACTAACCTTGATGACTTTCTCGACGCCGGAGGAGCAGATCATGTAGGTGTGGGGGTTGAAGCGAACCTGGTTCACGATGGAGCGGTGACCCTTCAGGACCATGAAAGCCCCGTTCACCACGCGGCCTCCTGGAAGGACGAACATGTTGCGGGTTTGTTTAATGTGAAACCGAGACATAAGCATGAGCACGTGACCAGGATTCATTACAGCAAACACAGCAAAGATTATGCTTCTGAATATGTGAAATACGGCTGTAATGTTATCCTCATAATGTGCCATTAGTCCGACATGAAATAGGCCCAGTGCACATATTTTAAGTGTGAGTAACTCCAGGGAAAATAAAATCCATAAATGTGTCAGGTGGTGCTACAGAGCTACAAACGACCACATTCTTGGGATTTTCTTCCCACAGTAATAAGATTTGAGGCGCGTTCACAGAAAGCCTGTGTGGAGCACTTATTTCAAACTCTCACTTCGACGTTAACTTTGCTTTTTAGTAAGTCTGGACAGGACGAGAAAAAAGAGCTGCTGCAGTTTTAATTCAAGTGAGAACTTAACCTGAACTCGGGCTGAAAAATGGAGGGTTATATAATGAGACAGATGTTGATATCCGATAGTTACTCCTGCCTGGAAAGTATATTGTGACCAAATGAGCTGAGGGCGAACCACAGTCTGGGCTGACGCTCGCAGACGTCCATCATTCTTTCTGGGGCTGAAAATCGACAGCGACTGGAATCAGGTTTTGTTTTGCCTGCCCTGACGCCACTGTAATCTTTAACCTTGCAGGATGGCACATCACTAAAACTGTCCGCTAAACTATTCGTATACAAACCCTGATTTCCTGATGAACAATATGAACTTAAACAAAAGCACAAAAGAAAGCAACAGTACTCGGCAGAGTCGACAGAAGCAGTAAGAGAATCTCCCCTAGAGAACTCAACCTCACCTCCTCACTTAAACTTCCTGTCTTAACTCAGTTGAGGATGACATTTAGGACTTTTGGTATGAAGAAAGCATGTTTCCAAACTGTGTTCATCTTATCTTAGGATATAAATTATGCAACTCCAGAACCGCCCTAATTATCAAACTACTTATTTTGTCATGTGAAGATGCAAAAACAGGTGAAATCGTAGCCTACCCGTCAGCATAGATCCACGTAAATATGCAGTGAGTGTAGACTGACTTAATAACTCACCTGATTCTGGATCCTTCGGGATTTTCCACATGTAGAGGTTGAAGTCATCCGACCCAGACAGGATGTACTGGAGAGAGAAGACAGAAGGATGTTTGGATGTTTAAGTCTGCTCCATTTCGCATGACAAAACTTTCTGTCCGACCACAAGGGAGAGGAAATCTTTATATATACACACACACACACACACACACAAGGAGAGTGAAACCCTGGGGGGCTCAGAATGTGGCACAGAACCACCAGATCTTATCGCAGTGCTTCGTCTCATAGTGCGGATCAAGCACAAACTTGACATGACATGACAGTCTGACCCCAACACAGCTCCTGCTCCTCGTCTGAGCCGTTATTAGACTTTGTCAAACAGATGGTTCCACTTAGACCTGTCACTTAAGGTAAGTTTTGACAGAGCCAGAGTTGGACCTATGCTCTGTTCCTATATATACACATGTCTAATATATATATATGTTTCTTAAAGCCACATGAGAGAGAGAAAAGAGCTAGAAGGAGCCAGGTTTCCATCCAAACATGGTGCAAATTTTAACCAAATTTTCAGAAATTTGTAGAAGAAAATGTGAATTAATGTGTGTTTGTATCAGATCCTCTTGTGTGACTATTGGGAGTTTGTTAATGTTCCAGTTGGGGGCCATTATACCACTGGAGAAGAAGAGGACGTAACAAGATGGCGTACAAAATGATAGAAATATGTCATTTTGTCTTAACATATTAATCTTAAGGTACATAACAGTCTCCTCATCGCTCCACCTTTAAGTCACATGCTTCATGAATGTCATGATTTATGCATTGTTTGAGTCTGGTTCCATGGCACTTAAGCACATTTTGTTTGTGTTAAAATTAATAAATGCACATTAAAACAGGAAGATGGATAACAACATTGCCTGTGGCTACAGTTGGAAGTCGGCCGTCACTGATAATTTACTAGAATTTGGCCGACAAGCAGCCACATATAAATATTTAGCAGCATAATGTAAAAGGACCAGATTTCTTCCCTTCTTGAAAATATGTCCCATTCATTTCATCTTTCTTTGAGCACATTTCTATTTAAGTGGAACGTCCATCAAGCCTGATTTCACCATCTGGAGGCACATTTTTCTGAAATCATTTACATTTGCGTTTGAGGCATCATTTTGTGCGGCCGAGTTTCTGACATCCTGTCGAGTTCTGAATTATTTTGTGCCATTTTATCTGCCAGTGATTTAAACAAATGTCTTCAATTTCCTTCTGTAAATATTCCGCCGGTGTCAGAGGGTACATTTCTCTTCTAACTTTGCTGTTTCAGGGACTTTCTCACGAAGGTTTCTAGACCATGAAAGCTTGCAATCATGTACGGTGGTCGATCCGTTTTCACACTTCTGGTCACTTTATTACCTTTTTTTTCTGTCTGATCTAAAAGGAGCCGACGTGAAATGCTCTGCAGTGATGAGAAATCATTATTCCTCAACCGTTACTCATGTCACTTTAGCTCCAGGGCACATGAACAAACTCTGAACTGAACACCTGTGTGCTCCGCCTCAGGTTCCCAGAAGACACGTCAAGTAGGAATGTCACACCCAGAGCTCCCGCCCTCTTTCCTCTCCATCAATTCTGTGTGGTAAGCTGCCAGCCCGCATCTCTGCTTTCACACCATTCTGAGAAAATCCTCTCCCGTCTGTGGCTCTGTGTCTACATGAGGACATTTCTGAAAATAAGAGCTGACACAGCAATGATGGAAATCATCTGGTCAGACCTCCATCACATCCTTCGTTACATGTTATGGCTCCTTTGCCCACCTTTTCCCTTTTTCACTACACTTTCATGTCCGACTTAAACGAGCATAACCCTGAAAGTGTTGCTAAGACACAGAATTGTACAACAAAATGCTTGATTTGATTTCCACGAAACTTGGGTGGAGGCTGGGTCTCTGCCCGGGAGACCCCATTAAGTTTTGGTGTGGATGCAGATAAGACGACAGAACCGGGAATTCTTTCTGGCTTTCTTTAACTTTGCAAGAGTTTTTCAACATTTTCATTAATTTCTCAGGTATTATTTAATGGATCTTGATGAAAAAAATCAGGTGGCTGGTATCTATGAGTGAGTATAAAAGGGGACTGTGGGGTTCTGGAAGAGGTACAGAGGTTATCCCTATGTTATTATTTCATTATACACTGTATTGGCTTACGCTGAGAGATTTTACTGAGAATAAATAAAAACCCCACAGTTTTTCGGTCCATCTCAGCAGCAGGTGAGCAGATTCATTTCAAATCTGACCCCGATTCTGTAACCTTTAAACCATCTCCGTCTCCCATGTAGTGAGGGCTCATTCTTTAAGCCTCCGTGAGCTCTGCTGACACCCGAGGATAATGTTAACATAATAAACATGGTTGCAGGGTGATGTCATGTCTGAGGAGGACCATCGGGAGGACCATTGGCTGAGTTCAGCAGCTTCTGGTGTTCCTCCAACACCCAAAAGTCCCGATGTCACAGAAGGAATTAATATATTCTTCTATTTTTATTCTTCCTATTGACCCCACATGTTCTCAATTTTCTCCTAACATTCAATTTTAAGGAACCACAAGGTCAGAAAAAACTGTTTCTCCACTGTTTGAAACAGCCTCCATATATATCTGTTTATTCCAGAAGGAGCCAAATCACACACGTGAGTGCAATAAATCATATGGAAGATATTTCTTTTATGGCTGCACATGAAATGGAAACTTTTAGATCTCCCGTATAACATTTCATACATATTTCACTGTGTTTAAGAGGAAGATGTAGTTGGACTCCTTGACTGGAGTTTGAAATCAATGCTTTAAAAGTTCTGCTGACCTTATTTTTCTTTTTGCTGGTCTGCTTTGATTTTGTGCAACCCTGTAATTTACAAACATGCTGTTTTTTTGTATTTGCAGAAGTTTCAGTTCAGTGTTCGTATGATGTGACGACCAACCTGATCTTTGTCACCAGCGAAGCAGCAGCTCTTCATGGTGCAGGAGTTGAAGTAGCCCTGGTTGTCAAACTGGTAGCTGGGCAGGCGGGAGTGCAGCTCGTAGAGGACAGGCGGCAGGCGGCGGCGCAACGCCAGCAGCTGGGTGCCGGTGCTGTTGAAGCGGACGCTCATGGCGCTCTGCAGAGACAGGCTGCCTCCGTAACGCAGCAATGAGCTGAGAGAACACAAGAAAAGTCAAATATTAGAGTTAGGCCAGATTAAATTGGAAAGATTAGCATCGCATCTCCAATAAAAAGAGCCATAATCAACTACAAATAACAGAGATTAGCTTGTTTTGATAAGCCACATAATAAGGATGTAACACGGTTTGTGAATTCAATTATAATAATGAGTCTGCTTTTGTTAGTGGGAATTATTTATTTGATATTAAGGATATTTTTCTTTCCTCACACTGCGATACTTCTTAACTGATCTCCTGCACTCCAATATAAAGAATAATTTGTTTATATGAACTTATGTTTATTAATTCATCAATCAAGTAAATGTTATACCATAAAAACACTGTTTAATGCAAATGACATGACATCATCAGAAGATACAGTATATGTTAATGTGTCTGCAGTTTATCAGAAGATTAGAGAGTTTTGCACAACACATTATGACAAAATACTAAAACAATTTCGTTGAATCAGCTTCACCAAGAAGCTATTTTTGAACTTGACAGCGAATTGAGGGAATTTCTCAGAAGTGTCTGTAAACACACCCACAGCGAACAGAGACGGAGCCAACAGCGGAGGAGGAGAAACACTCGGTGTTTACTTCTGTTGGAAGCACCGTCATTTGTGCAACAACCAACAACCAAAACCTGACCTGACCGGAGTAAACACACACTCAGAGAAATTAAGTGTTTTCACAGAGTCACTTAAATGGGATAAACATTTGGTTTTCGCAGTGAGACGGCTCTACATTTAGCAGCGGTGTTTAGTTTAACTGTGAGACAACGGCGCCACCTGGTGGACAAGAGCAGACTGTAAACTGACTCACTTAACACAAAAAACTCAAAAATATAAAGTATAATGGAAAAAATGAAATAACTGTAAATGAATGTACTGTTACAACTTTAAATGGTTATTACTGTTTATTAACTGTTGTGTTTTTTTCTTTGTTCTTACTTCTGCTTTCTTGCATGCTTGAAACAATAAAGTTTGATCCAATCTTGAAAATTGTTTTAGGAGAAAAACGTCTCACCTGCGTGGCTTGCGGATGTCCCATAATCCCACTCCCTCCTTGGAGTTGGCGGTGGCGATGAGCCTGGGCTCCACAGGGTTAAACATCACGCTGTGGAAGGCTGACGGGTAGCTGGCCAGGCAGAACGGCTCTGAAGGAAGAGACGAGATTTTAATGAGTTCATTGTTCTGTTTTTCAATCTTTTTTCAAAATTGCTTTCTCTTGTGTTAGTCATTTCTTTCTAACTTCATACACTGCTTGTCACTTATTACTGTATTAATTCTGCTTGTATATATGTAGGTCAGATTATTGCCACAACAACATGTGTTTTGTTGAATTACCTCACTGCATTTTCTACATTTACGTGTCAAGGGTTTTTATAGTGCAGATTTTAATACGATCCACTTGAAATTCCAGCAGAGGGCAGTCTTTTATTCACATCACTGTTGCACATTGTTCATTCAACAATGTAGTCAAAACAATTCCCCGCCGTCCAGGTGTACTGACTTATTTTGATGTATCATACTTCAAACAGTGGAATTAATAATAAAACACCACTTGTATAAAGAGAGAGAGAGCTGGACTGACAAAATAATGCATCTGTGTCTGACTTTTATCAGTTCAAACTTCAGTGCTCGAACAGACGACATAAAAAGGCGGCTGGCTCACACTGAATAACGATTACTGCTAAATGTATTATTAGGCCAACTTGGTCACAAGGAAGGCATCCAAAATAGAAGGATGTTGACGTCATGCAAGATGATCGGCTGCATTTTCATCAACAGGTCTCACTCGTGAAGGACTTTACATTAGTTTCAGTTCAACGGAGACACTTTAAAATGCACTGCATGACTGCCTATGGACAGATTTTTGATCGTGACCACAAAGAGACAACCAAAAGAGAGGACATGTTCCAGAGAGACTCGGTCATCGTTATTGGGCAGAATTAGACAGCAACCATTTTACTGATCTACTAACTTATTCATTCATCTTCCAGTACAGCACATTTTAGGATCCTGAGGCCACACGATTTTTATTTGCTCTTCTTAACCCATTGTTAGTCTGACTGTGTGAGGCTACGAGAAACAAAATCTTAGATGTAAGCGCGTTATCTGACTTTAATGCTTTAATCCTAGATGCCTTGCAGCTCTAATCAACTTTAAACATGCCAACAACAAGCTTTACTATCTAAAGTTGCTATTATTATCACAAACCAATGAGTTCTACGGAGCATATAAGCCACCAGGGGCTGAGAGAACAGATGTTGTAACTGCGATATTATTCATGATTAGTTCGAATGATCATTTTTGCATCATATTTTTCATTTTTACTGAAAAAAGCTGGTAAAATCATGATGATCTGACGTTTGTTGGAGTCTGTAACAAACATACATGTTCTCTTAGATCTGGAGAACAAGACTTGTGGACCAGGACGTCTCTGTAGCACCACATTACTTCATTACAGTTCTCTTTAGTCACACATTATACTTTTATCAATAAATTGAAGCTTCTGCAGTTTATATTTTGCTCTGCGCCACAGTGTGATGATACTGTCATTAATTGTGCAGCTCTACAAACTGCCTCCACTCACCTGTGCTTGGCGGCTCTCTGGTGTCCCAGATCAGAACGCGTCCATCGTCAGATGAGCTGGCGAACACGTTGTCGTTGACTGGACTGACGGACAAACTGTAGACGGCGTCGATGTGTAGGAACACGTTCACTGTTTCTCTCCTGTATGAACAACAATCATAACAAATGTCAACAGTTTTATTAGTGTAAATGTAAGAACACAAGCAAACCGTTCAATCACTGAACAGACAAAATCTTTTTCATAAAGACTGTGAGGATCTCAGATTGTTCTGATGCTTTAGTAATGAGTACTAGTTGTGTTATTGTACCCACCTCTCCACATCATGAAGAATCACCTGTTCATCATTTCCTGAAAAACAGCAAACAGACAAACTGCAAATCAGAACGTAACAGCGCTCGGCTCTAATCTTCAGTGTTGAGATGCAGAACTAACCTGACCAGAGGTGCTTTTAATGGTGTGGTGAGTTAATTATCCATTAACTAACAGCTAAATCTTTTTTTTTTTAAAGCCTCATCAATATTTCATCCTCTCTACTAATTTGCACTGTGGCTTGACAGAGCACAGTGAGAACCACAGCCTTCACCAAATGCCTCCAGAACAACATAAATTTTTTTTCATCGAAAAAATATATATTAAATATTTTATTGAAGAGAATCTTTTAATTACTGATGATGCAAAAAACTTAGATTAAAGGTTCTTTCTGTCAAATTTGCATTCATACATGTATTTATTGCCTCACAGCAAAGACCAGATGTAGTTTTTCTTTCTCTTACCACCAGAGAAGACCTTTTTGTTGGTGCTGTCGAAGGCGAGGCAGAAGATGTTGGACAGGTGCTCTCCCTTCAGTTTCACGGGCTTGGACCGAGCGTGGATGGCTTGCTCCATGTGCCACAGGAGCACCCGGCGGTCATCTCCCCCTGAGGACAGGACGACATGGATTAACACCAACACTTTACAGAAATGTATAAGATCGTTCGTAGCAGTGGATTGCAAACTTTTTGACTTTAAAGCCTTTAAAGTGAAGCCATGTCTAGTCCTGGCATTTATGAGAAACATCAAGATATTTATTGTATATTCTGATACAGTCTGAGAACATTGGGTTATTATTTTAAGCACATATCACCCAGTTTACTGTCATAGAGGAGTAAAGAAAACATTCCCATTTAAGAAGCTGTGATCACATTTCTACTTTTCTCCTAAAAAGTTGCTTAAAATTGTTAGAAATCAATACAGTTACAGTCAACAGTTGACAACAAATCGATTAATAATTGCTGCTTTGCATCTGTATAGTTTGACAAACACGATCGAGTGGAGTCAAACTCGTTCTCTGTCATTTATGAACAAAGTAAACATCTCCAGCTGACCAAAAATGGCAAGCCCCAGGCTGTTACACTAGGCCAGATGATGGTTTTTTAATCCTCTCGGGACATAAATAGCGTTGTGATTTCAGCAGGTAGCCATGATTAAACCCCTCAGAGAGTAAAAATGTGCACCACGGCGGCCACGGTGCGGATCTCACGGGCTGACATGTGTGGCCGGTCCGGGGCTGCTGCCCTCTGAAGCTGCGGGGCTGTTTGGTTTGACGTTAGCTAGCTAGCTAGCAAGCCAAGCTAGGCTAACTTAGCAACGGCTAGCCCAGGAGGTTTCAGCTGACTGCCTGGCTAGTTAGCGTTAGCATGCTAACACATTAAAACAGTCTGACACTGGGGAAGAGGGGGGGATTTGTCAACTTACCAGACACCAGCCATTCCCCGCCGTTGTTGGAGAACTCAATGGCGTTGACACAGCCGAAGTGTCCGAGCATATCCTTCTTGAAGAGGCTGGTGCAGCCTGACAGCCTGCGTCTCTGGAATTCCTCCTTCATGAGCGGCTGCCCAGTCAGCTCTCTGCGGGACAGAAAGCCCACCGAGGAGCGCATACCGCAGCCCTTCAGCTCCTTCATTTTTCACCAGGCGAAAACACACACACGGCCCTTTTGTGTTCACCACTGCAGCCTGGACATGAGTAGGTGTCGCTCGGTGGACGTACGTGGCTGTAGCTGCTCTGTCGGGTCTACATTATGGTGGATACCCCGCTGCCCGCCTGCCTGCCTGCTGATGTCGACGTTGTTTTGTACCTCCTCTGTCTTCTCGGCAGTCCCAGCAGCAGCTTCCTGCTCCGGTGGAGGATCTCTCTCTCCCCCTGTCTGTCACTCAGCATCACCGGCTCTCTTCCTCTGCCCACTTTAATTCAGACACATTCACAAGTCTGCTGATTTAATGTCTTACCTTCCACTGAAGCAGTTTTAGTGGTAGTTTAAACTCAGTCACATGTTTAACCTGGAACAAACCTGTGGTGTAAAGCCACTGTATTTAAAGGAGCACTATGTAGTTTTTGGAGAAGACATTTTATATTTACAGTAATGTAAATGTATGTATAATAAACAGGCTGTTCTCAGAGGAAAACAGTGTTTGAAGCTGGAAAAGGTGGCAGGGTCCGCCAAATATAAACAAAGTAAAAACACTATTACAGCTTTTCCACAAAAATGTGTGGACTCAACCCGCTAAAAATCGACTATTGACCCCATTCCCACAGGTAAGGCAGCCCTTTTTTTTATCTGAGGCGTTATGTTGTACATCATGTTTCACGTCACTAATGCACCAGAAACAAGCCCCAGGAGGTGGGTCGGGGTTTGAAGCCAATTTTAAGAAAACACTTTTTCCGATAATCTAACAATGTGAAAGAAGCGTCTGTAAAACGGTGGATAAATTCTTTTGAGCGTCACAACTACCATGAAATGACTTGTTTCACTGTCATAATTTGAGCCATTCAGTCCAATAACATTCGGAAAGTCTAGAAGAGCCGCCTTATTAAATTATTTTAATCCCCTTCATGTTAGCCAGGCACTAAACAGGAAGCGATCCAGGTATTTTCACAGCCGGGGCATCAAGCTTTTTTGGCTTCAAAACACTATTGAGCAGCTTTTATATGCATGAACAGGGCTCCACCTCCGACACTGTGTCCATTAATAAAACGTCTTTAATAGACCACGTCCCAAATCCCTTCCTTGTTTACGCGCCAACACTGGATGTTGATAATGCATCATCACGTCGCGCGGCAGATTTTAGCGTGTTCCCCTGGTTCTTTCTCTTCTGATTAAAATGTCTTCCCCAAAACTACAGAGTGCACCTTTAAGTACAATTTAGAGGAATTGTTCTTTACTTGATCATTCACATTTTCTGCTACTTTTTGCTACATTTTGGGGGAAATCTTTTTTTATCATATGATTTTTTGTAAATCAATGTTGCCAAAAGATGTAATAAATATACTCACAGTAAGTATCAAGTTACATTTACAAAAATAAATTATACATACATTTACATGTATATACTATAGATTGACAGATTTGTCGATAAAATAATCAGTGTTTTTTTGTTTTTATTGTATTTTTTTTACATGATTGCTGATAAAATAAATACATTTAACAATGCACTAATTTGACTCCAATGTACCATGAAATCTGCAAAGTAACTAGTAGCTAAAGTTGTCAAAGAAATTCAGTTAAGTGAAAATAAAATACACTATTTCCCTCAAAAATGTTGTAAGGCGGATTCATACAGCAGCAGAAATGGAAATACTCGAGGTAAAGTACAAGTACCACAGAACTGTAGGCCACGTAAGACCTTCTCAGTGACGATCGTGAGATAAAGACCTTGTGGTGTCGTTGTTTTCTCTACTGCTGCTGCTTCCAAAGTCAAGTACGGACTTTGGACGACAGGAAGTGACACTGATGAAAACAGCTTTTTCGTATTGTTTGTTAATGCTTGTGTTGCCTTCACTGACCGTGGCTCAATCACCTCCACATTACTAATCTAATTCCTTGAGCAGGAAACAGCGTAATAACTCAGACATGGAAAGAAAAGTGCATTTTAGTGTGTATAGTAGTTTTATTACTCCAAGTTTTGGGATTACAGTGGTAGTCTTTAGGGAACGTTCAGTTTCAACAAGCCTTTTTCTCTGAGACAACATGAAAACCAAAACATCTAAAACATCTTCTATATCGAGAAACAAATATATGCTCAACACGAACGGGCTGTAGTTTTTTCTTTTTAGTTAATTCAGACCCATGTTTGAGAGCCAGCAGTGCGATTTTTCTCTCCCCCCCCCCAATGAACAAGCTCGACTGCAAAACTCAACACGCCGTATCGAGATATTCTGTTGTCGGAACCAGAATCAGCACCAATCTCAGCCTGGGGGAAAAACATTTTTTTAATGTTGATTTGTCAAAATTATGCAATTTAGGCACTTATCAAGAAATTGGCAAAATGTTATAATGAAACTGCTACAGAAAGTAATTTTATAAGCAAAAAATACTTTTTTTAGTTTTATGCTTAACAGTCAACAAAAGATTGAGCAAAATCTACCGACAGAACTGTTAACGTCACAAACACGTTCTAGGCTAAACTTACAGAATATTAAAACTAAAATCTAGACAGTTCGACGCGGCCTCACACTGAGCGTAGAGTGACACTGCACGGCACTGAGACGATACAGGTGCTCGGTTTGCTTTTGCATAAAAAACTATGCCATGAACACCAGTGCTTGTGCCGTTTGTTCAGCTCAGATATGAAGACAGATGTCCGTCTGTCCCGTGTGCCTCTGTGAACCGCACATCAGTCGTACCTGCAGTTCCCCGGGTAGGTTTTTATAACACGCTAATCTATAATGGACAAACATTTAAAAGTGCTTTACATTAAGGTACCTTCAATACATTCACCTCTACATTATGAAGTCTTCTATAATACCACACAGGTAATAACGGAGTGAGCTGCAGTTGACGAGTATTCCTTTGGCAAAAGTAACGTTTTGCTTTTTTAGCAAAAGATATGGAGTGTGTCTGAGGAGTGTGGGGCTCGAGGATGAAGGGTTGTTTTCTCAAATAAACATTAAAAAGCTAATTGTTAAATACAGAGGAACCAATCTGTAAAGTTTGTTTCCTTTAAGTTTAGTTTATATTTATGATAAACTGAAATAATCCTGAGATCAGGATTAGATGGGAAGATTGAAACCACTCAACATGTGGACATGTGACTCAAGTCATTTGCATCAAGTCTCCAGTCAAGTGTTAGTTAAGTCGTGTCTTTAGTTAAAGGTCCCATATTATGTTCATGTCCACGTTCGCATGTTGTCAAAAAACGTTGTTGTTCTCATTCTGTCCATTGCTGCAGCACGTCTGTTCACCCTCTGTCTGAGCGCTCCATTTTAGTGCCTGTCTCTTTAAGCCTCGCCCCTCCTGAAAAGCCAAGTCTGCTCTGATTGGTCAGCTCTCACAGGCCTGAGCAGGCACCACCCACTGTGTTTTTGCAACTGCTGGGGGCTGTAACTGTATAGTTGTGACATCACAACCCTAGACGGCTTGTTTGAAGGCACAGTTTCTCTCTGGATTGGGTGTTTTGATACATCACAGTATCTTTATAGCACCTAGACCTGCTTTGTAATAAAAAACACATCACACTTATATAATATGGGACCTTTAAGGCGAGTGAAGTCACCACCAGGAGACTACAGTCTTACCTGCAGAATCTAGGAAAAGTCAAGGTATCAGTAACTGTCTAATAATGATATAATTGGCCAATTTATCGAAACTGAAAATATAAAATGAACACAGTAAAGTAATTCCAGTCATCGTGTCTCGTCTTATTTTCTGTCAAGTCAAGTTGCAAGTAATCGAAACAGCGACTGAAGACGATTTGAGTCCGAGTCACAATGACCTGAGTCCACATCTCTGCTGATTAGCTTAGCTTAGCTTAGCACAACAGCTATAAACAGGGAAACAGCTAGCCTGGCTCAGATTTTGTAAAGATTAAACAAAAGGAGATAAAGTGTTAATTATTACTGTAGTGAATTTAAGAGATGCTGGTAGGCAGATTTTGTTACTTTTGAACAGAGCCAGGCTAGTTGTTTGCAAGTAGCCGGTTAGCTTAGCATAGTATAAAGACTGGAAACAAAGGGAGACAGCTAGCGTAGCTCTCTCCGCATGTAGAAAACATTTTGTTTTTCGTCTGATCTGTACACAAACACGAGTGTAGAACATGACAAGTTGTGGTTTTTCGGGAGGTAATGTGCTGGAGTAGCCTAGCATTACTTCCTGTTAACGAACAGTGTAACCACAACTAGACTTTTTTCTTTACTAGGGATTAAATATATAATAGGCTTTAGCAATGCTGGTAGGGAATTTCTTACCTTCGGACAAAGCCAGGCTATCTGTCGCTAAGCTAAAAGAGGCTTAAAGAAAGCAAAAAAGCGAAACATTTCCATTTCAACCACGTGTTCGCGTAGACAACCGGCTGATTCATGAACATAGTTGTTCACATTCTTGCCTATATATTACGCATGGTTACTGGAGGATACCACTTGATAGCACACCTTAGCTTATCTTTAAAACTTTCAGCCATTGTTGTCCCTGCTGCTGAAGACCCTGACCACGTCACATCTCCATACTGGCCTTACATGGCCCTGATTGTTCATGTGCATATTGCATCTTGCAGATGTCTGTCTGTCTGGCCTACAAAGCATTAGTATTTTGTGCTATTAATCATGTTCTGATTTGACTTTTCTTTTACTAATTTCATGTCTCAATTTTGAGGAAAAACCCTTCAAACCTCGAGCCAGTTTACCGGGAGGAGAAAGTAAAGAAGAGAAGGGGTCACACAGAGTGAAAAAGTCACAACAAAGAGCAGCATGTAATCCTTAAACAGTGCCAGGTTATTATTCAGAGTCGCATTCACACAGTATCCAGTCTATTGCACATCAGACTTCTTTCATTGAGTGCAGAGAACCAAAAAGGTCCGGGGCCGTTCACGTTTTTTCTTCTTCTTCGGGGTTAAGTCGATAAAGTGACAACAGTCTGAAGCTGAGAATCCAAAATGTCTTCATCGTGGTTGTCACGGTGGAGACGACCCTCACGTCTCCCACTTCATTACAAGGCAGCTGCTCTTGATTTTTTAAATATATTCTTGATTAAATGTGCTGTGCCTCACCAAATTAAAAAAACAAAACAAACTAAAACATGGCGGAGGGTGAAACCTGGGCACTCATACAGTATGTTAAAGGTTAGAAGTCATTTCTAATTAATTATTTAATTAGTTTTTTGTTTCCCAAAAGTCTATAAAAACATCAGCAGGATTTTCTTTTTTAAAAAAGCTGAGTAAAGAAATATCCCCTCGGCAGCTTTGCCTCGAGATGTTTTTACATAAATAGAAAATTAAAAAAACACACAAAAGATTAAATAATCGGACAAATGCAACAGGTGAATGCAGGAGTTTAAATTAAGACGGCAGAATAGAAGAAGTGTGCGGGGTGGAGGGAGGGAGGAGAGGAGGGAGTTAAAAGCTGTTGGCACGAGGGCAGGGGAGGAGAGAGGGGAGCTGTCCTCAGTGTTTCAGTCTCTTAGGTGCTGCTAGTAAGGGCCTTTCGAGTGTCCGAAGATCCCGATGGGGAAGTGTTTGACGTGCGAGGACCACTGAGCCGCCAGCTGGAAAAACTTGACGTCGTTCCATTCGACGCCGTCGATCAGCACTGCGGAGGAAGAACACAAACATCATTATACAGTTACACTCACAATTACTGGAGTCGATGTCATGATGTCCTTATAGAACCTGATGTCGGTCAGCGGTAAGCTGAGTAAAGTATATTTACTCAACTGTTGTGCTTAAGTCCTGAGGTCAGTTTTTCCATCTTCTTTTACTTTATACTTCGACTCCATTACAGTTCTGAGGCAAATATTGTACTTTTTACTTCACCATTCCTAATTAATTAGGAAAAGATGATAAATATTGATAGTGTTATATCAAAAAGCCTTAGACTTAGATCTTGATACAAGACTTAAATGCTATTTAAATAATCAATTATTATTCTTTTATGTCCACTGCCTAATTCAGCCAATAGTTTTATCCCTAGTTCTGAGTTTTGAGTTTGCTCACTGTGTCCAGATGAAAATAATATTGATTATTTCTGGATGTAATGGATGATATTGATCTCAAGTTGCTGCTGGACTTAAATGAGCTTGGCTAATATCAGAACACAGTTAATATTATGATACTGACTATGAATAACAGAACTCTCCTTTTACATTTGGTCAAAATCCAACCAGTCCAGCAATTTTCCTACCGTTTTACTGTGTGAGAATCAACTATTTATGACATGTCTGAGGACGCTGCAGACAAAACTGAACAGAAAACCCGAGGATCCCTCTGAGGATGCCTGTGCAGCTGAGGGGGGAGGAAATGTCAGGGCAGCAGTGTGAAAAGTACCTCTCAGCATGGTCTGCTGTTGCTTGGCAGTGCAGATGAGCCGGCTGATGCCTTCGATCACTTGACTCTTCGACTCCACCTCCTTGTCTTTGCTCTTTTTTGGCAGGAACATGACTGGCAGATGGGAACAACAGAGAGATGCACGCTGGGAGTAAATGAAGGGTTCAGAATCTCTCTGCTCTCCGAGGATTTCATGACATTTGGCCTTTTGGCGCAACGTCTGAGGTCGGAATGTCAAAGACTGGATTCTATCAGATACCATTCAGTCCTGTGAATATTGTATGATTCGTATAACACTCGCTTTTCTCCTCCGGCTCTAAAATTTGTGGCTTTTAAATGGGTTTATTTTTAATGTCATTTTGAGGTGAACTATTCCTTTAATGACAAACACAGGGCACAAATCCAAAAGGATCCAAAGAAAGACGCATGCGTCAGTCCACTCGGACGGCTCACCCTTCTTATTCTTCTCCTTGGTCACCACGGTCATGGACATGGTGGGCTGGGTGCTCGGCTCTGCGCCCCCCAGTGGCAGCCGGCTGACCTGCAGCGAGCGGAAATTGCACTTCAGAGTGTTTTTGGAGGAGGAGTCCCGCTTCTCCATGTCTTTCTTCCTTTCTGTCGGAGCCACCCAGTAGTCGACCTGGAGCCCCATCAGTTCCGTCTGACCTACGGAACTACAGGAAACAGTCAGTAAGGTGGATGTGAAGGAAATACCTTCCTTTTAGAATAACTGTTGGTATTGTTAGTACATTTTGGGAATGTTTTAAACCAAAACTGCTCCTTTAAAAGGTAAAACATGCACATGTATTGCTCCGTTTTGCTGAAACAGCTGACCTGGGCATCACATTATACCTGTAAGCACAGAAGCTGGTGTGGACGGAGGGCGAGGAGGGCGGGGTGGGCGACGCTTCTTTGAGCGCGGGGGACACTTGTGGAGGGGTGGAGGAGAGCAGAGACGAGCCCAGAGGTGCTGCATCGTCAGAGTCTCCTGAGGAACGACACAGTAAATCATTTATTTCTCAGAAATAAACACACTGGCGGTGGGAACAACTGTGAGATGCGTTGCCGCAGGTCGGTATGCAAATTGTGCAAATTTGGTATCTTTTTCCTAAATGTCAAACATCTGTAAACACTCAGTGCTTGCCTAACGACGCAGATGTTTGCTCCACGATGCCGACTTTCACCATCTAGAATCGAAAACAGATGAGGAAGGATTATTACTTGTCAAATAAAAAAAAGGCTTAAAAGAGCTGCATTCAAAAGAAAATCAACAGATGCTTAATATTTAGGGCGAATCCAGAATTAAGGAGGCTACTCACCCCGATGAAAGGGATGAACTTCTGACACGAGTCCTCGTCAGGGCTGTGGAGAAACAACAGAGGGCAAAAAGAAAGTTCAGGGAAAAAAGAGCAAAAGAAAAGACTCGAGATGTCACGATGAACGGGAAAGAAACTATGTGCAGATGGAAAATCTACTTGGATCTACTGGCGTCTACAGTTAGCAGCAATCAGGTCTCGTAAAATGTCGACATTTGATTTCCAGTGTTTCCCATCTGGAAATACTGTAATCTTTCATTTGCATAGAAAGTATGCAAAGTTATCACAACCCAGACGGAATCAACAGAGCATGCTGCACTTGCTTCTTGGCTTCGAGCCTCCACTAAGACAGATTCAGCTCCCCACTGCGGGCCCCCTTATTGTAAGCCGGAGAAGCGAGAGGGCAAGGCATGCAAGCTAGCGGGGGCCGATTCCTTCCGACAAAGCCATCCAGTTATTTGCGGGGACAGACTGGGTCTACCAAACCAAAGTCAGGAGGGCATTCAGGAGGCAGCAAGTCCAATCAGGGGAGCAGCTACTGAGTCACAAAGAGGTGGATGAGAAGGAAGAGCACCAACCTACATCCTAAACACCTCCGGGTCCATGCACTACCTCTGAGCAGGTAGTGCATCGCTAACACTTACAAGCCTTCCATGAACTATTTTCCTGGGCGGCGACCAGAAAAATAGCCTGAAATGTGGTTTCTAGCTCTACGTTTTTTTTCTCTTCTACATGTAAAGACGTTTGATGATGTGAAAGGTTGTTGCTCTTGCCTTGAAGAAACCTGCCATCGCCCCCCGAGGGAGGAAACAGAGAGACTACAGAGGAGGGGAGAGAAGGAGAGAAGACAGTCTACAGTAGGTCACAGTTTGCATATCAAGGCCACGTCTTTTTTTTTTATTTTTTCCCAACACAACACATCTCTGCTGTAATCAGTTTCGGAGCAGCCAGAGAGGGAAAGGGAGAGAGAGAGAGCCAGATGTCTGCCTGGTATGTGAGTGATTTATGCTCGCCTCGCCTTGCAGGGATGGATTATGACAGAACACATGACTTCCGTCTGATGTGTCGGAGCCGCGTATCGGCTCGAGTGTGCGATCAATCGGTTAAATAAGATGCACATGCACGTCAATCCATGTAGATGGACGTGGAGCTGCTGTATGGACATAACACATGCACTCAAACTCGAATCGAGTTCATCTCTGTCAAAACTGGTTTCTAGGTTGGAATAAGGGGTGTTTGTGTTATTGTACAATACAGAATGTGTGATAACGTTAAAATTATAGTGTGCATTTTGGTGTTAAGTTGTCAGAGCTGACATAATATTATCCTCGAGTTTCCTGGGGAAGTCACTGGGGAAAGATTACGGGTGATACTTCCGTTGTGTCATAATAACCGACACACTGGCAGAAGAAGCTAGGTAGGCTAAGCATAATAACAGTGTTAGCAGAAGTCACTACACTAGATCTTCATGAATGAATGATATGCCGTACCAATTGCTCTAAGAACGAGGATTAGCGTCCTGTTACCGTGGAAAATGCAGGTTATGGTTAAGTGACAGGACGCCATAATTCACACAAGGTATCATGGAGGCTTGGAATGAAGTGCATAACTTTATTTACATGGCATCAAAAACAAAAAGCTACAAAGCGCCTTGTAGTAAAAACTAGAATTACCAGAAGTGTGACACCTCCGTGCACCAGTCAAGCTGAGTAATGGTCTGAACATTTTATGATTATAGAATATTATGACGTCGCAGTCAAGTTGACCTTTGACCTTTTGGATATAATATATCATAACTTTGTCATTTTATCCTGTCAGACATTTGTGTGAAATTTTGCTGTAGTTTGTAATTGAAGAAATTCCCTCATGGTGAGAAAATAAAGTTTGTTTCCATATTCTCAATATTTAATCTACACCTGCGACATACACGGTTTTTATAAACCAGTATAAATATGTATAAATATTTTAAAAAGCTATTAATATCCTTTTTAAACAGGCCCAGTAGCACATCAGGACACTAAACTGGATCCTGACACATTTGTTGGTAACACTGAGGTAAACATGTCACCTAAAGGTCGATCCTGGTGGTCGAGGTTCGTGTTTGAATTTTAAAAAATGAGGTAATCGAACTTTGACAGTCGTTCTGCTGACAGTGTGCAGGCGTTTCTACTTCTACCGGGACAGATAACAGACAGACATGGATGGCCTGAAGCACATGGAGAACGTAGAGAGGAAACAGCAGGGAGGAAAGAAACAGGAGGGAAGACAGAGCTGACGCTAATCGGTCTCTTGCCACTTTATCAGCGCTTTTTATCCTTTATCCAATCAATGAGGCGTAAATGTCACTGTCTTTGGGTATGAAGTGACCACATGTGGAAAATGTGGTTATGTGCAACTAAGCCACAATTTAATGTGGGTCAAGGACAGAGCTAGATGTTCTTTGTTCTTTATTGCATCTTGTGTCTGATAAAAGAGCTTTACTCCTAACGTAAATCAAAACTTGGTGTGCTGCAGCTTTAATTAGTTCCACAAACCATGCTGTGTCTGAATAGCAGAGTTAGCACTTTCTGTATCAGGCCGTAAATAGATGAAAAACCTCGGCAGCTGCTAAAGTGGCGAGCTCCAGTTTAAAGGCCGAGAAGGTTCAAA
Source organism: Lagodon rhomboides (assembly GCA_039737535.1). Taxonomy (NCBI): domain Eukaryota; kingdom Metazoa; phylum Chordata; class Actinopteri; order Spariformes; family Sparidae; genus Lagodon; species Lagodon rhomboides. The sequence continues at coordinate 21,926,752 of CM077801.1, read as the reverse complement.
GGGGGGGAAAAGTGGCTCCAACACACAGAAAGCGCATGAATCACCAAGCTACGTGAGAAACAAACTCAATCGACCACAATACCTTACTGCAAAATCAAAATGAAAGCTCTTTTTCCTTCAAAGAAAGAAAAGAAAAAATACAACAAAAAGATAAAAACATGTTATTCACACGCGCACGCACAGTGATGGAAAGACAGTGATGTTTAGAAGACAGCGTGTCAGACACCGCCACTCCCACACAAACTCCACAACATTAGTATAACTTTAACGCTGGTTTTTATTTTCAAGAGGGGGTTGACATGTATTGTTATGTACGTTCAATTAGTTCACATGTTAATTCACTCACTAATTCAAAATAAAGGTATTTTCCAAACGCCAAACTTTTGTTTCAGTCTTAATCCTCACTGCTGACATTTTGAATCACATTTGTGCTGTTTTGAAATCACTATAATTGTGTTAAGTTTGCCGCAGAGAGTCAGCTAACGTCTGTAGGATTGTTCATGTAGTCTCTCTTTTACAGGTCAGTTCAACCCCCTTTCGAAAAAACTGCCGGAAAACTCTGCATTACAAGCATTTGTTAGACAAAAAACGTCAGGATAGCTCACAAAAACACACTCAAAGTCCCACTTCTGTACAGCTCAGTGTGAAATATTGTCAGGTTTTAATCCTGGAGAGTGAAGAAAGCCTACCTCTTCTGTTTGTAGGTGAGCATGGCCTCTGCGATGGGGAGCTGGTGAGCCCCGTTCGCTCCCACCATGTACTGAGTGACCCTCGACACCACGTCCGGGCTCTCCTGGGCTGCAGGAGACGCAACGATCAATTCATTCACTACTACTGACTATACACCCAAACGTACAGTCAGAAACAAATCTAAAGTCTGTATTTTTTGAAGCAAATGTGTTCAAAAGCCCACCAACAACAGGAGCCTCGGGCTTGTGGAAGAGGTCCCTCCAAGCAGTGTCTTGGAACAAACTGTTGTATCGATAGTCAATAGTGCCGAGATATTTGGAGACTGGATGTGCACCTAAACCAATCAGAGACAAGCATTCAGACAAGAAGCAACTTTAAGATCAGTGCTGAGAGGACAGGAAGGGCTAGAACACCAAAAAAAAAAGAAGAAGAGTAACGTTAAGTTTAGGCTGTAGCTCACCTAAAGGGATGATGAGGAACCTCATGTAGCCGAGCCAGTCAGGGGTCTTATGGGAAAGATGGTCCACGAATAGCCTCAGGACGGCGCTGAAGTAGTGCTGCGCTCCGGCCACTGCGATCTTTATGGGGACGGGTGTCTGGGAGTTACAGTTGCAACTAGGAAATAAAACAAGTAGATGGGTTAAAGTTCCACAATCAGTGAATATATGATGGCTGAGATGGTGATGATGATGGTGGTGGTGATGATGATGATGGGAGGCTGACTTACAATCTCTGTATGCGGGAGACGATGGTGTTGAACGCAGCCTGGATGTCGGCCGTGGTGCACGTGCAGACCACCGGTAGTTGGTGGTTTTGCAGCATATCTGAAAGATACTGAGAGAAGACAAGAAGGAGAGACAGATTTCAAAACAAGTCCTCATCCACTTCTGCAATACTTTTTTAATGAGAAGCTCCAGAAATGTTTTGCGGACTACGAAACTTCCTCCCACTTTACATCAGCATGAGGGTGAGTTGATAATGACTACAGTTTCATTTTTGGGTGCACCGTTCCTTTAGAAATATGCACATTTAAAGTGAGCAGTGCAGGTGTTCCTCACCTGGCCCTGCCAGTCTGACGTGTTGATGAGGATGATGCTGTCCGGGAGGTGGTTATCAGACACCAGGATGTGGTTTAGCTGGTCATACACAGTCTTTCTTGGGATCTAGGAGGGAAAAATTGGAAATAAACACCCATGCTTTGGATTTAAGAAACCAGACAATATGTTTGATAAAATTAGGTTATATGACAGTAAGTGTTGTCCTGCAGTTCTCTCCTCCTACCTGTAGGTGGCAGCGTGTGTCCAGGGACCTCTCGTTGTCCAGGCTGTTGGCCCTCTCGCTCTGCGGCCTGCTGGGCTGGCGCTCCTTCAGCGACGTGCTCCTGCCTCGCCTTCCTGCCAACTTTGGTTCCTGCCTACACACAGCAGAAGAAGAGAGATGGACGACTGGCGAGTGAGAAGCAGGAACAACGGCAGGAAGCCTGAACCCTGACCTGTAGGCGGGAAAAACACTGATTCACTGATTACCTGTTGGATGAAATGATTAGGGACTCTGTCTTGGTCATTTTGCCACTTGGTGGCAGTCTCTCTAAGAACGTGTCCATGTTGTCCATCTCCAGCTCTGTGGTCGGAGTCACCGCCTCCGGCTGCTCCTGAGGGGAAACAGAAAGAGAGGAAAACAGCTTCAGTGAGGCGTTGACACACATGTGTTTATGCATTTCTCTCTTCAAAACAAACATTTTCAGACCTCAAATGTTTGGACTGTGCTTGAGGATTTTGGTTGTTATCCATCATGAAAAATGTTAATTTAGTCTGCATGTTTATGGATGCAAACTTGACCATTAACAGCTGAAATGTGTCTGTTTTTCCTGTATGTGAAGTGACTGACTACAAGCTCATTAAGAAAAAGAAACACAAAGCAATGTAAAGACACACCCAAATAGGAGAACACATAATTTAAAATGTGCAATTTCTGCAGTTTAAAGCTGCAAAAGGCTCACAGTTCCAATGTTTGTTCCTCCAAATAGTGACTCACAGTAATAAAAGCTGATGCCAGTTATTGATCTCAAGCAGCTTTAAGAGTTGATACTCACAAAGGAGACATTATCGGACACATTGTCATCTGGATATTTGGCCCCGCCGCACTTGGTTTTATCTGGGTCAATCTGAAACGAGACGGTGAGAGGAATAATAAACATTACCTGGTTCTGATGGAATCCCAGGAAGTTTCATTGTTTCAGTCAACGGAGCCCCGACAGCTTCACAAACACATTATAACTGGTTTGAGCCTGTCGACTGGTGGGAAGACGCCTCAGCGAGCGGAGTGAAATTTCAGCGAAAGATTCAGCAGGACAACTAACGTCTTTCTGCTCCAGTGCAGCCATCACAAAGAAACAGAAAAAGGCTCAAGGTGACTCCCTGAAGCTTCCCCTGCTCTGTCGTCTGAATGGGATCATAATTTACAAAATGAACTTCATGCTGTGTTGCAGAAGACTTGAAACTAGTGACTGAGTCCATAAACTCAGTAGGAAACTGTTCACTGAGGTAATAAATCAAGTTAGAAGTAGGGTCATTTTCTCATAAGCTTACATAAAGTCAGTACTTTTTGCAACCAGTGGCCATTAGAGAGGTAGAAATGCAAATTCACTTCTGCCTTGGCTTCACTGTGCAGATCCGGACGCTTGGTCCATACTTTACACAGTCACAGTCTGAAGTTACGTAGGACCGTTTTCACGACGCGGCTCTGAAGCCACATAAAGCCACGTAAAGGCATCTCAGAACGAGAGTCACTGTTACTGTGGTCCCTGTTCTGTCCTGTGTGCAGTGACGGCGGTCTCACCGGGCTGGGAGGCTCCCTGTGGCTCCGGACGCTGTGGATGCTGCCGATCTCGGTTTGAGAGCTGGAGAGCGAGAGACCCTCGAAGTATGGCCTGAAACACAAGAAACAATCAGGACTGAAGTGAAGAACACAAACACAAGAGGAGCCTCATCTGGATCTGCCACCGCAGATCTTTGACTTTATGCTTTGACTCGTACTTCATGTGGACTTGATACCAACATTTTAAAGATTCTTTGTTGCCCTGCACTGTATATTAATGAAGATGTGTTCAGTGTCTCCTCTGGCTCTGGAGGAACACTCACTTGAGTTTGGGTTTTGGTGTGCTGAGGACGCTGTCATCGTCGTCCAGCTCCGGGCCGCTGTCGCTCGGGTTCTCGAACTCCACGCTGTCCAGGTCCAGGTCCTCCTCCTCCACCTCCGGGGGCGGCTCGGCGGGGTCCTGCTCCGAGTCCAGCACCTTCACACACACATGAGCACATACATTTCACAGTGGCTCGACAGCAGAAGAACAGGAGGAAGTTGATCTTTAAGACGGACACACCCACCTCGTCTGAGACTCTGAAGCGCTTCAGCAGAGCCACCACTCGCTGCTTAAAGTTCTGCTGCTAAAACACAAGAGGACGGACACACAGCCACAAGTCAGTGACCTACTTTTGATTTACTACGGCGCTCTCAGCAATCCAATACAGAGGAAAACAGCCACGCTGAGCACCGGCTCCTCCTTTTTAGCCATTTTACCGGCAGTAGATACATTTGCAGTGTTGGCTGCGCATCGATTTCTGCCGCGTGTGCTCATGTAAATCAATAATCGAGCAACATCATGCCTCATCTGCTTTCTGGGGCTTTCATCTCCTCACTCTATAAAAACATATCAACCATGAGGGAAAAAAAGACAGATTTATACCGTCTCGTTAAAGCTCAATGAATAATCTGAACCACATGAGGTGTTGATTGGAGATTCGTGGTTTTTGTTTTAGGAGCACATTCAGCTGGATTCCTGGCTTTCAGTCACCTTGACGGCTTTACAGCGAGCTCATGTGGGTTTGTCTTGCTTTAAACTGTCACAAAAATAAATCTATATGAATAATATTTATATTATAAAGTCATACTTTAACACAATATCTTCACTTTTACTCAAAACACTGCCTAGAGGTCACAGCGAGGTTGCCAGATAACCAGCGAAGACCAGTTTTCCGCCATGACACTGTCTCTGCAGGTGTGGATACTCAAACTAAACCGCATCGTGGTGTTTCTTTAGATTTCAGCCGGACCTCCTTTAATCTCCGGGTTCCCGTCTCTTACTCTGGTGATGGAGGGCGTCCTCACGATCGACCTCCTTTGTTTCTTTGGCTTTCTCACGTCGTACTCGTCATCCTCCAGATCCTGAAAACGATTGCAAAATGCTTTATCGACACTTGGATCTCTTGACGTTTTCCTCAGAAATACAATGCCGTGCACGTACAGACGTCTTCCAACCTCATGAGCACGAACCGAGTGCTGACCAAGTGTTTTGCCTCCTGACCCATAAATTTGCCTGAATGGTTTTCTGGGCCGACTCACCTGTACCTGCACGGCGTCGTCGCTGGCCTCCTGCTCCGAGGAGAAGCTCTCATACTCGTCCTCTGAGTAGTTATCTAAAGCAGGAGACAAGTGGGAAGATTAAAGGCTGCGGAGTGAAGCAGATGCCTCATACATATTTCAATGACCCTTTTAAATTTGACATGCTGCCAGGCTCTAAATATACACCGTGTACAGTACACAGCGAGCTGTTTGCTACCTGAATTTAATCACGATTAAAGAGGAAAAAAACACCCTGAACCCTGTGATCCCGGCTCTGTTTAGCCCCATCGAGCATATTAGGTGATTACGATGGCTCCGTGCTGTTTTAACCTCGGAGCGCCGGGGGGGTAATGTGAGGCAAAGTGTACCGGAGCATTTGATCTTCTGTCCTCCCTGCAGGGCCGCCTCCTCGTGGTCTATTGGCTGGCTGGACAGGGAAAAGATCCAGATCTCCGCCACCTTCCCCAGCATGTCCTTCTGGTTGCTGCAGAGAGGCAGGACCTGGCCTCCCTCCGTCGGGTGCTGCATCACCTGGGAGAAACGAGAGCGGCGTCAGAAGATGAGAGAGCGGAGGAATGTTTCACCTCAGTGAGACCGAGGATCTGAGCTCACTTCTCAGTTCTTCCTCCACTACATGAATGATCCACCGCTTTCACTACATTAACGCTGCATTTTCGCAGAGATATCGAGCTCTCCGCCTGCAGTAAACTTTATTTAGCATAAAGCATTGCAGGCTCAGAGATACTGTGAAGAAATGTAGTGTTCAACTTTACTTGAATGTGGCCACTGAGGCAGAAAAACAGTGTGCACGCACTTAAAAACTTGAAAACAGTGACATTTTCTGTTTTAAAACCATTGACCGCTACCCAAATGTTTCCAGCAATCTTCAAATCAGAGAAATCCACATGTTATGTAAGGTAACAGCGTGTTTGGTTGCCTGTCGCTATAAACTTCCAGGAGAGAGTCAAAGGAGGTCAGCGAACGAGACCAAACGTAACCTGAACAAAACATAAAAAGATCACCTCGTCCACGAATGTTTCTAGCTGAGTCACAAACATAGATTTCCATCAGCGATGGCGGCTGTAATCCGATGTGACTCCGGGTGTTTACTCCTCCAGAATGACTCCCGGCTCTCCACACAAAACCCTCGCAAATGTCTCGTGTTTTGTTTTTGATAGAGACCCCTAGAAATTACACGTTGTGCGTTTAATTATCTTAATGACCTGTTTTTTTTGTCATTCGCCGCCCACAGACCCGCACATTTAGACCAGAGTTGTATTTACTCTGGACGCACGGTAACGAGCAGCTACAGGGATTCAGACGATCACAAACTCGGGTCACTTCAGGACAGCGCCGCCCCGACTCTGTGCCAGTCTCTTTGTTCTAGCTCGGTCCGGAGTCCCGTCAGCCTTCAGCAGTTTACACTGTACCTCGTGTTGTATGTGGTCTCACTGCTCTTTTGTATCCTCAAGCTGAAAAAAGCTAAGAAGCATTTCTTACTTGTGGTACAACTCTGCTGCTTTTTTTTTCTCCTCCCAGGCGCCAATATGTTTTTTTTTGTCTCCTCTCAGCTGCTGAGATGTGACCTTAATAAGCTCCACTGAGCTTTGTGAGCCATGTGGGAGCTCCTTAGTGTAACAGCGTCGTCCGCCCTGAAACATATTCATCTGAAGGAAATCAGCTTATTCATGTATTCGAGGTTTCCTCTTAAAACACAGGACACAATTTGTCCATCGAGCGAGATAACTTTAGAGGAAGTTTTCTCCGCTTCTGCGAGGATTATTGGAAAACAGCAGGTGTATACTGCGAAAAAATTTAATTATCTTAAATCTTTTAGATATAAAATGAATATTTTCAGACTAATTAGAGAGCAAGGTGACTTATTTAAGAGCCAAACCCTCAGTGAAGATGAAGAGGACAACCTGCAGCTCTAACAGCCACCGTTCCCTCATTATATTTTCACACGGGTCAGCCTATTAGAGGTGATACGTCTCTCTGCTCCTGCATGACCTCCAGACACAATAAAAAAGTGCAACAGAAGTAAGATACATCCTCGTTATCGTCGACACACTGCACACACACTCGGGCTCTACCTCGGCCATGTCAATAGATCCCACAGCGAGGGTCTTGTAGCCCAGGATGGTTCGGTTCTTGTATCTCTTCCGTCTCTGCAGCATGATCTGCAGCTTGTTCCCTTCCCGTTTTAAGAAGTGAGGGTACTGAAGGGGGAAAAAACACAAGATGACAAGGAAAAAAAATATATAAATTACTCAGTCAGACTTTAACTGGAAGCTTTTGATCCCACGTACACCATCCTGCTGCCGTACGTACTCACTAGAGCACAAAACTGGCAGCTAAAGTCGTCCCCATCAAATACACTATTTACTTTAATTTGAGTTTAAAGCCCCTGAGAACTTGTTTTTAAACTATTAAAGGTCCAGGTTGTAGGATTTAGGCAGATTTAGTGGGATTTATAATAATAATAATATTCATAATTATCACCTGAGCCTAAGAATCTTCTTGTTGTTACCTAATAATGAGCTTTTTATATCACTGAGGGAGCGAGGCCGAGTTTATCCAGCTGCAGTCACAGCACGAACACGAAGGAAGCTAAAGAAAGCTGAACTTCCAAATATGGTTGGTGGAGGGTTCGAAGGCTGATCTGGGAACAGGAGACACCGAAAACTACTTTTCATGTTCATAATCACTTGAGCTTATAAGTTGCAGCTACTTATGAAGATAATAAAATAATAACATCAGGCTCTGTATTCTGATCCAAGACAACAGACTCTTTCTGTTTTTGTACATTTCACAATAAAAGCCCTCGGCAGTACACTGTGTATAACTGATACGCAGTTATAGGGGGCACAAAATAAATACATACATCTATATTTAGCATTTAGGTATAATTCATAGTTATTTTTGCCTAATGGCTGCTAAAATACCATTTTATTTTTCATATTATTTTGTTTTCCTAAGCCACCTTTAATTGAATGAATTGATTAAGGAGCAGAAGAAGAAGAAGAAGAAGAAGAAGAAGAAGAAGAAGAAGAAGAAGATACTTTATTTATGTCTACTAATACTTTATTTATCCTAGCCCCTGATTCAGTTTAACAGTGTCCAAACTTTATGGAATCTGGATTGTAGGATGTCATAACTCAAAGTAAGAAGAAGATGATTAAGAACAGAAGGTCTTAAATAAAACTACAGTGCCAAGCTGTGTCAGGACTTTATCTAACTTTCTTTAAAAAAGACTTTTGTGGCTCATTTTTAAAGTCTTTACATCTTCAGTACGAACGAGGGAAACTGGAGAAGTCAGAAAGCTTTTGTTGGTTTCTTATTGTTGGGATTTCTCGACCATGACAACAAAAGAGACCTTCATATCTTATTTGTGTCTCAACACAAGTTGCGAGTTTAATAAAACTCCTTGCAGGAAACTACTACGATGTAATATTCCTTAACCAAACAGCAGCATGGTGATTTATTTATATATTTATTTTTTTACCTGCAGTGAGAAGGTGAGAGCCAGATCCGTCTCCACAGACCCACTGGGTGGCAGCACTATCTCATGGGACCTCAAAATCCGTTTGGAGCCCTGTAGGGAGAAAAAAAAACAGGCTGGTGTTTAATTTTAGTGGCAGCTTTTACCCTGGATTAACTCTGCATCTCCACTCAAAGACAAAAGTGTTGACAAAAGCAGGAAGGATAAAATATGGGTTGAAAATCAGCAGCCAACAGTAACAGCATACCTGGATTTTAACGGCTATGACCACAGAGATCAGCTCTTTATCCAGCTCTCTCATCACCACCAGCTTCTTCAGAGTCAGACTGCACAACCTGCACAGAGAGAGAGAGAGAGAGAGAGAGGTGGGAATAGTGTTTAGTGCACCGCCGCCGGTGTGTTTTTTAATATGCACAAACAGATGAATCATTCACGCCAGAAAGCAGACTGTGTGTTCATTAAACAGACGCAACGAGTAAACTGTTTACAATTAAGCTCGACGCGCTCCGTCTGTCAGGAAGACGCAGCGTCAGTCAGTCAGCAGGTGTGAGGACCCTGCTGGTGCTTCACAGTTTGCAGGAGGTGTTAATTTGATGCTCGTACACTTAGCAGATAAAAAACTACGAGGTCAGCTATTTACACGAACAGAACAACACATTAGCATAGCTGCGTGATTTACTGATATCTGTGGAAAGGAAAGGGCCACTGCAACTGTTTTACCTGTGAAAAGTCCTTTAAAACCTGAAACCCAAATTTCTGTAAAACTCCTGTTCAAACACAACTTTCTGTTTCTAGATATAAAGTGTTGAATTGGTGTAATTTAAATGTTTTGTTTTACACTTTGAACAGAGCCAGACAAGGTGTTTCCCCCCGTTTCCAGTCTTTATATGCTAGGCTACTAGCTACGCTAATTATGTCCTGGCTCTAGCTTCATAATAAACCTGTCAAATTCATACTCAAAACAACCTGAGGGCAGCATATCACCAGAAAATCTGCTAACATTAGCATGCTGTTAGCTACTTTACTTAGTTAGCCGTGCAGCTAGCGGTGCGGACTGGCAGCTCAGAGACCAGAGGACAGTAGGTGTTTATACTGCTAGCACAGGATGTTTCATTTATTGTGAATCATATTGTAATATTACCGATGTAATTCGGTCAGAGTTCAGTACACAAGTACGCTACAGGCTGGGCCGGGCGGGGTTAGCTGGTTAGCATGCTAACTTCAGTTGATATCTCGTCATGATGTTATTTCTTCACATTCTGTTGATAATTTTTGTTAATTTTCGAATGTTTTCAAATAAGTTTCTAGCAAATTTCACCTTTAAAGACACATTAAAATTAAAAGACACTTCCCAAGTGTCCCTGTCTTAAACTGTTCAGTTATTTCTCTTCACAGACCAAAAAAAATCCTTTTTGAGTATCCTTGTATCCAGACAAGTAACTAGCTAACATCAACCATTACATAAAACTGCACTCAATGATTAGCTTGCTGCTTGTGGTCAAGCCCCCCGAGTCAACTTTCCTTGTTGCCAGACTGTGTAATTACAACCTCACGTGATGCACAGGGGCTCAAAGAGACCCCCTATAATAAGCAGACATTGTCAAAGAAGCAGCTGTAAAATGGCAGATAGCCTAAATTTATTTTTTCGCATCACAGCTCCCAGCGAAATGACTCGTTTCACGGTCATAATTTCAGCTATTCAGTCCGATAAAACTGAAAAAGTCATTTTATTCCCTTTCAAGTTAGCAGCTAAATACACAGGGACTAATTAACTAAAGAACACAGGAAAAGAGGCAGCGGAGTCTCTTTCAAGATTAAACAGGAAGTAACCAAACTCAAACCGAGCACCATGACACAATCAAAGGTTACGAGGCAGCCGGTCGGCCTCTTCGCTGCTCATCTTAAAAAAACAGTTTTCTCATGACTGAAACTAAAAAACTGGTCACCGGAGCAGAGGGGGCAGGAACTGGCCACAGATCACAGAAACTTTCCCTAAATTCCAACACTTGTTAGTTAACAGCAGGCTGAGCTAAATCCTCTTTCACCCGCAGACGGGTATCTGCCAGCGGAGCAGAATGGCAACACTGAGGCAGGACGGTGGCTGGGTGTCATTGTGAGGACCGTGTGTGTGTGTGTGTGTGCGGTGCTTTAACAAGCCTGTCACGATTTTTTTTTTTTGAGACACTTCCTCGCAAGACGAAAGTGAAAAAGAAAAGCTTTTTCTTTTCACCCTTTGGTTCCTTTGAGTGAATCATTCAGGGGAGCGGCTCTGAACGGGCCGGCTGCTCACACTCTGGAGGCCCGGTTCTCACCAGCCATTTATCATCCGGGCTCTCCTTTTTTTTCACAGCGAAATTAAACAGCGTTAAAGCCGCGATGACATCACTTCTGCATTATTCCGGGGCACAACAACGCGGCATTGAATGTCGTTCAGCTGCAGGAATGGCTATTCAACACCGGGGCAGGTTTATTGTCACGCAGAGCAAAAGATGTGGGTCAAAACTGCAACGAGTGACGGAGGAGAGAGAGAAGTGGAAAAAAAAAACCCCGAGAGGCAACGTTAATACACCGATATCCGTGACTGAGCAGCTGACCTTGGTTGTAATATAACTCCTCTCTGATTCTCCTATTTTGAGCGCTGGAAGTTAAACACTGACAGATAGGTGAGGCACCAAACAAAAGAAAACAGCAGCGCAAACAGTCGAGGGCTTTCAGAACCACACAGCGCGCTGAGTGACACAACGCCGCGGGGTATCAATCAGCCCCGAGAGAAAGGAAAACATGGGGACGGGGAGTGAAGGAGCGATGACAATGGCAGGTTTGAAGAAGCCTCGACGGGCTGAATGAGGAGCTTTCTGTTCTTCCGCCGAGACACGACCCAAGAAGTCCCAGGCACAATGGACACAAGCCAATGAAGGCTCGCATTGTCTCCGGCCTGCTCTCAGACGCACAATATGCAGCATTCTTGTTCCTGTTTTGTATTCTACCCTGTTCTCATTGGTTCCAAGCCCACAGCTCCGTCTATTTCAGCTATGCTAGGTGGATGGATGTTGGTTCGCGTGGGCAGAGATGTGGCCACGTGATATCTGCGCCGCTAGAATGTCACATTTAGCTTTTGGATGCTTAGAAGTGAAGTTTTTTTTTATCGCTCACAGTGGGTTTATTGTGCAGCTCTGAAACAGTCGAAGGTTGAGGTCGGTGGACGGGTCAAACAAATGCAAATGTACCGAATGTCATCTTTGACTCAACCAAGTAGTTTTGTTGTCTTAACTTAACCAAACTGCGACCTTTTCACATTTGTTGTTAATCACCTGACTATTGATCTGCTCTGCACAGAAGTTAACGTATCACCTCAACGCAAAGAAAACTCAATTTAAAGTCTAAAGACAAGATGTGTGGAATAAAAAAGATGATATATCTGTTTCTGCTGCATTGTTAAACTGTCCATAATAGACTACTTTTCAAATCTTGGTGCCTACATTACCCACAATGCAACTTATCAGGCAATTTATCAGATTGCATGCAGCTTCTTCTGGAGCCACAACTGCATTTCTCACATATAGAACTCCCCAAGACCTCTTAACACACTTAAATGTGTAAAAGTGGTGGAGTTACCCTTTAAAAGCAGTGATTGGATAAATGCATACACACATCTAGCAGTATATAAAACATATTCAAACCCTCAATTCGGAACGTTTTTCGATGTGACATCACGCTTTCACCACAACTTTATCTCATCACAGACTCTGTGAAGCAGTGAAGAGCAACAAAGAACGACAAATCAGAACAAAACAGTCGAGTTCTGAGGTTTCGCTCGACGACTTCTGTCTGTTTCACTCTGAACCGAAGTTGAGGACTCACTCGCTCCCACCGGCTAATGTGCTCTGAGCTCCCGTCTGTGTTCAACGCACAGCTGCTGTTTTGGCTCTGCAGCAGAGAAACCTGTTCCCTGTTCTGTCCCCGCGACGCGTCCCCAGAGGGGCTTCAGTCTGCTGAAACACACGGCCTGCCGCCTGCAGCCCGCCGCTGCCAAACCCTCGTCCAGTGGCCAGCTCGGCACAGATGCTCTGGCCGACGCCGAGGGGAGGGAGGACCGACGGGCCCGGTGTGGTGCAGCGATAGCAGAATCACAATCGCTTCAAGTGCCAAGAACAACAAACCAACAGGAGGATGTTTTGCTGCCACTGATGCAGAGACGGATCAACACCGGGCTGTGAACGCACGGACAGGGACGATGACGCCTGAGGACTGAGTCCAAATCATATCCACCTGAAATAAACTAGCTGACTAAATGATGTTGACGCATGTAAATTTGTCATTCATCACCAAACATGCTTTCTAACAAGAGTAAGAGTCAGATAGGACAGTCATTGTGAGGCCGGGATGTTTTTCGTGAAGTTGAATCAGACTATCGCCTGTTGACGTACAAGGTGGTCGTACTATACTTCCTTTTTTTGGTCTCTGTAATAACAAACATTTCATATCAGTTGTAAAATATAATATGACAGATTGGGTGTAACACCAGCATTTCTTCCAAAGAGGACGCTGTTCAAAGACCTGGAAGCGACCGGAGAAACTGTCCTAGAAACTGAAGGACTATCAGCGCTGCGTTGGACTTTATAAAACTAGAGATAAAGATATAGAATAGGCTACAGACTGTCAAAAGGAGCATCAGTTTATCAGTAGAGGGCAGCAACACGCCGCTGCGGCATCTTGTCAGCCTTATCCAAAGGCAGGAAGAAGAAGAAGAAGAAGCAGCACCAGTATTGTCTGTTATATAGTTGTGGTCGTCACTATCGCAGTGCCGGTAAGCATCTGCTAGTAAATACGATGCTATTCACGGCCTACTGGTTTCTTACTAAGGTTTTGGACCTGGTTAAAAATGTCCAATACTGTTTTAGTAAACAACTCAACATGTTTGTCAGGAGTTTCGTATTTAGCCAGTAGCTGAGTTTTAGCTAACGCTAGTAAAAACGTCAATCAGCGGTGCAAAAAGCCCAACAACTTACACAACTAGCTAATTCATTACATAAAGATGTCGATGAAGTCTTTCATAAAGAGGTTTAACTCTCCATTGATGAGCGCGGGGCTGACTGTAGGTGTGCTAACATCAGCTGCTGGCGCTGTAGGAACTTGGCTGTCAAACACTGGACACGCTTCAGCTTTTATATTTTGCGTTTGACCACGTGTTTCCTCAGCTCACCGTGTTGCCAGCTTTGTTATTTCACATCATGAATATTGTAGCCGATGTTGTCCTGACTCACTGTGACTTTCTCTTCCTCTTCCTCTCTACAGATGTGCTGTGATGTACCGCTTGGTTTATTCATTACCCTTCAAAGTACAGAGTTTGGTACCCAACCCTAAGAACAAGGCAGGTCGGGCCAGGGCTAACTGGTTAGCATGCTAACTGCATGAGACAAAGTGCCCCTTTAACACAAACATGAGGACCACCCAACCCGAACACTGTTATGACTGTAGCAAGAAATGACCCAAATGCAGACTCCAGGCAGGCAAACGGGGAAACAAAATACAAAACATTCAAGAACTAAACCAAGAACAAAACCGAGTAAAGTGCAGGAAGCGCAGGCAGGAACACACACATGAGCCAAAATCACTAATCAGGAGGTTAATCAGGGACAGGTCAACTAATAATCAGGACAATCACGAAGGGTGGGAACACAAGACAAAGACAGGAAGTAGCACAACCTGATACCTGAGGATGAACCTTACAGAATAAAACAGGAAGCATTAAAACTGAATCTCAATGTGACAAACACATGGCACAGAGCAAAGTCAAGGAGGACGTCGACCGTGACGTCAGAAACATCCGAGCTTCGGTTTCAGCTCCTGGGTTTGCTCCTTCTGTCAACAGTGAGAGTCGGGCAACTGTACACTTCTGCAGCGTGCGGCATCGATAATGATATTTCCATACTTCACACCGCCACTTCCTGCTCCTTGGCCCCGGATCTCACACACACACACACTCACACACAGGCACTTAAAATAGACGCTCGAACACGATGTAAGAATTGAGTTAATAGAGTATCGGATATCAAGGCGGGAGCCATCTTATGACTTCAGTTTGATTCTGGGTGTTCCTCCCCGAAACAGACTGAATTATCGAACGCGGTCGTGCATCTGGAGTGAACATTTTAAGACCTTTGAGCTAAAGAAGTGAGTAAGGAAGACAGAAAAAAGAGAAAATAAGCCTGCTGTCCTTCATTCTGACCGACTGACGGTTCTGTACATGGCTTTAATCCAGCAGCAGCAGCAGCTCTACTGTATGTACAGATTGAAGCTTAGACTATAGGGCAAAGGATAAACTACTGCGGGGGATTTACCCTTTTATATCTCTGCATTCTTCTGATTGCGTGTCACGGCCGAGCTCCGGCAGGGTTCAAAGGTGTTATCTAATTTTTACAGCTCCAGACGCACGTTGAAAAACCACAATAACGACGCTGCTCGTCTCATCGCGAGAGACGGGACGCGTCATGCTTTCTGAGACATTCAATCTGCGAGAGAAAATCCAATTTCTGAATCTGCTGAGTTGAAATTGGATTTGGGCCAGCCTTGTAATGTTCGCCGCAACACAGTTCAGGGCTGAGCAAAAAAAGAAAAAAATCATTTCAGAGAGCCCCGACTCTCCTGACCTACAGCACTCCCACTCCTTACATAAACCCCGGGGCGGCACAGCGGGCTGCGTCAAATTTATCCTGGACCACCAAGTTCAGTGTTGTTCCTCCGTCCTGAATCTGAAATCTGACCTGGATATGTTCGCTCTGCGTCTGTGTTTCCTGTTTCTCAATATTCATCTGGTATCAATCGTTGAGAATCAACATTCTTCCAGCTCTTGAGCCTTGTGACAGCACAGCTTTTTATACATATATTCAGTGGTCTGCTGACTGTGGAGAAAAAGCCACACATGTCAGCTGCTCTTTCCTACACTACACTACACGCAGCACACTCACATGGCTTTAATCCACGGTCGGGATTGTGTTCCTGCTAGAAAATGAATGTTTCCCCCACAGCTGGAAGCCACAAGGAGTGATTTGCCTCTGCAGAATGAAACTGTACTTTTTTTATGGTGGATGTGTTCCCGAGCTTGCCAACTATCCAACACCTGAAATGTAAAAGTAACGTCTGATTTAATTTTTTATGCAACTTTTTCTTTATCTCTCTGCAGCTGTTCAGGCGCAGGTCCAAAAGACTTCCGCCGGTGTGAAACTAGTCGTGCATAGCCAGACTTATCTCTGCTGCTGTGTCAGCGCTGGAGAAAGGTCTGGCGGAAGCCGTTATCGTTCTGCTGTTCGCTCTGGCCTGTTTGTATTTCTTTTAACCAGTTGCAATCATCTTGTGCGGCGCAAAGCCCAGGATGACGGTGAAGGACAGTGACGGGGGACATTTGCATGTAAGGAGGTGGCATTAAACATGGCTAAAGGTAAAGCTGCTAGCTTGTTTGTATGTTAAGTAACCAGGTTAGGTTTAGGATAACTTGCTATTTTCATGCATGTTGTTAACTCAGAGGTTGTTGTTAGCAGCAACGATTTTTATAATTGTAACATGCAACCTGCCACTGAGTGCTGTGAGAATGAGACAGAAAATCCAGAAATTAGTTAGCACTTTCGGTTTCCTCACCTCGAAGTCAATGGGTTTTTTGGGTGCGTTTCAGATGAGATGCCTGAAATAATGCCTGGTGCCTGGTTAAGATATTCTCTTGTTTCGCTCTAAGACATAAAATACATCAGTTTATACCCCACGTTTGAATTATAAAGAGTTTAGTGGCTAGATGAGAAGTTGTCCCAGACATTAAACACTGTTACGCTGAATGCAAATATATGATTATGCTAATGTGAGCAAGCTAACAAGTTTAAAAGCTAAACGTTAGTATTCAGCTTAGGCTAATAAAATGCAGTTTAGACTGAAGATAGTTTGTGAAGAAAACGCAACTAAAACCCCAAATGGTCGACTGAACGGTGGAGAATCATACGAGCTAGGCTAGCTGTTTCCCTTTGTTTCCAGTCTTTATGCTAAGCTACTTGAGCGCAAACATGAGATCGAAATTGAACCTCTTTTGTCCTTTTCTCGAGGAACGTCTCCACTTCCTCCACAATCGCTTCCTGGCATTTAGCAGCCATTACTGCCACGCTGAGCGATAGCCTCGTCTTTGGACTTTCGGCTTCTCTCGTTTCAGTCTCTTCACGGACTCACTCGAGCGACCTTTGGGTCACTTTGATGTTACCACATTGACCGCTCCGGGCAGGCTGAGTCAAGCTCGAACCAAGAAAAGCAGAAGGATCTGATTACCACCCTCTAATATCTGAAACACAAGACTCGCAGTCAATCGACAGATGCACACACACACACACACACATAGCTACACATACGTGAACACAGGGCTGATGGGAAAGGGGCTCCGGGTGCTTTGGGATTTGCTAATGTGAAGCAAACAAATGAATGAGTCCAAGCTGACCGTTACAGCCTGGACAGCCCCTGATAACGTCGGTTCAATCAGACATATTGGTTCTCCTCTCGTACGCTGCATGAATTTCCAGTGTTGCCATGGAAATGCTTGTTCTCCCCCTCTGATGTAGGTTAACAGGCAGCCATCAGTTATGAACAAAGTCAGCGCGCGTGTGTGTGTGTGTCTGAATGAATCTGAGTGCTCGTCTCTTTTCGAGGCCGGGATGCATTAAGAGCCGACCTGATGCGCGTCACACTGATGCACTTCTTCTGTTCTGACATTTCCGTGAGGGCACCACAGTCGGGGAGAGCCGGAGCATCAGCAGAGCAAAGCATGTCGACACCGCCGCCGCCACATTTATCTGTCCTGTGCAGTCATTTATCAGCTCCTTAATGTCTTTTTGAGTCTAAATTTGTGTCGAGCAATCCGAGCGACAAGCCGACGCAAATTGCCTCGGCTCCAGAGTCGTTAAGAAATACATCTATTTGGAAATCAAATTTGTATTCCGTCTGTGTTACACAGACGAGACGGCCGCGTTCCAGCAGCTCTCTGATTAAAAACAAATTAAAGTGTCGAAAATATGAAAAAAAAAGCAGCTCTGTTTTGCATCGGAGGAGCTGACAGCGACTCAACAAACACTGAACTCGCCGACCTCTTAAAGCCGAGAACGCAAAGTGTTTTTCATCGCTGCCCAAAGTTTTTGGATGGATGTTCACAGAGTCCCTGTTCGGATCTGGAACCAGCAGGCATTCTGAGTGATCCGATCACAAGTGGAAAGCTCTGAGTAAACGTGTGAATGCACCCAAGTCAGCAGCACAGACTCCCTGTTTCAACTAAGCATTAAACAAGTGACCGCCATGCCCCCAAACCTTAGAACATGAGCCTACTTGATGAAGGTTAGATGACCAAAACATGGTCTATAATACAACTCACCAGATAAAGTGCACGCCTCATGCAGGATGCTGAGGTCGAGGCGCAGGGTTTGAATCATGCCTGTAGTTTTTGCTGCATGGTGTAAAATTCATACATTTACATTTAGGGCATCTATCAGACGCTTTTTGTCCGAAGCGACTTGCAGTAATTGCCGACCAGCACATCCGGAGCAGTTTGGGGGTTCAGTATCCTGCCCGAGGTCACTTTGACGTGCAGACCAGGGGAATCGAACCAGCGACCTTCCGATAAGAAGACACTGGCTCTGCCCCTGATCCACAGCTGTCCGTCATAAAAACTTTCATTTTGAACAACAAGAAGCTCTTTAGACCTCTGTAACTGATGTTGAGAAGAAGTCAAGGACTACTCCCCTGTATAAATGTGTTCCCAGGAGGACGGGACTGTGACGAACCTTCCTACATGTTTGCAACTGCCTGCATGTCAAGCTGACTTTTGAGACTTTTTTAAGGCTGATGTCCCTCCTTCTGTCCTCGTCTCATCATGATGTGTTTGTGTTTGAGTGTATTTATTAGGTTATCAGTCAAAATGTTACAGGAAAAGTCTGCTGCGTGTGGCTGTCCATTCTCTACTCTGCCATCTGATTCTAATCACAGTAGTCGACATCATGGCCCTCTCTGGACCCGCCTCTCGCGCAGCTCGCACTCCTCCCAGTGTGTGTTTGTTGTTGTGTGTCAGGCAGCTGAAGTGACCTAAATTCTCACATCTCTCGGGGGTTCTGGAAAAACGACATCCTTCTCTCTCCATCCGTCTTTCTTTCAGTCTGGCAACCCCCCCCCATTCTGTTGGTAGCTCTCATTTTATGACTCACCGAGAAAAAACGTGCAAAAACACGCCTTCAGAGACTCTGAAACAACCGCTCGGCTGCAGAAAGTTGAGTGTGTTTGAGAAATAGACTAAGAGGGAAACTTGGAGCTGCTCTGCTAGAATACAGTTATTTTCCCCCGTCAGACTGCAGATCCTTCACCTGTCAGCGGATGGAAACTGTCACATGGGAGGTGTGGACGCACCGGAGAGGCTTCAAGGAACAAAGACGGAGAGAAGTCTCACTTTCTCCCCAAAACTTTCTGTGGGATGTCTGAGTGGTAAACTCCACTTCTCTATACATTAGCTCGCGACTGGAGGCGGAAACTACTGTAATTTTAAAGTTTTAAACATTATCTTTGAATGAATTCACTAGAAATAAAATCTCAGTATATAGAGTTTTTATGACACCCTCAATATTTCCTGTTACCTACTTTTAATTAAACTACAATCTTCTCCCCTGCAGAGCGAGACGTCGAGATATTCACCTCAGTTTCACACTTTTTCAAGCATTTTCCAAACTTAATCACTCAGGCTTTCAGCGTCAAACTCTGAAATATTCCACATTTGGTCTACAGTCAAGGTATTATTCATCCGTCAGGTCGCATTAAAACTTTTCAAATTATTCAACTTTCTTTGAAGCTCAGTCGTATCTCGGTTATAATGGAAGTCAATTAGAAATCCCTTCACACCCACTGACGCAAACTCTTTCCAGTCCTTTATATGTTCACATAGAAATCATTCTTCAGAACTTGCCTTCTCTAGTATATAATAATGCAGCACAATGACGATACAGATGTTTCATATAAGACAAGCGTACAGAACGCAGATCTGCCTCTTTGCAGTCGATAACAGAGACTCCAGTCTTCTGTATAGTTCGTAAAATTGATTGATAAACCGCAGAATTGTCAAGAAAGACTGTATTTATTCCCACGCTCCCTCTTTCTCACACCACCATTAACAATGCACCAAGTGAGGGAAGAGCTTTGGGAAGAAAGGTGCTCGTCCACCTCGTAGGGGACGGTTAGTCCTGGTTTGTGCCTCGGTATTTTTTTTTGACTGAAGAGAAGGACTTTGGGGATGTGACAGGAAACCTGCTGCAGCCCGAGTGCAGCCTGTTCCTTCTGACAGGCTCCGTCGGTGCACTTAATTCAGCTTTAATCACATGGCTGAGTCCTGTTAAGGTAACAGGTTCAGACCACGCAGCAGCTTATAATGTCCATCAACGGCCAGCTGCTCACTTCATCGCTCTGAATGAGTCGGTGAAATGCCTTTAATATGCACACACACACACACACACACACACAAGCAACTGACTCTCAAAAAAGAAAATCAATCATGTGGTATTTTCTGTTCCTCACACATCTGCTGGCAAATCAGGGCCTTTATAAGCACTGATGTAACTCTTCAGTCCTCGTCAGAGGCGAATGTTTGAGATGTGATTGTAATTGCTGCGCGTTGATGTTTCCGTCGAGGTGTGACGCCCGCTCACACATCTGAGGCGCCGTGGCCTCTTCATCACATCCTTTCAACAAAAAACTTGGGAGCGAGATTCGGTGGGGAAACATCTCGCACCTGTCGCGCAGTGTGGACACGCGGCGGGTGAATGGTGGGGCTCCGTCGCTATGGCAACTGGGATTACACATGCCACGGCTCCGTTTGCACACACGGCGTGCGGGTAAACACTGAAAGGAGATCTTTTGGCATGCTTCGACGTCAAAGAGGGAAGAAGAAGAAGAAGAAGAAGAATTAGAAGAAGAAGAAGAAGAAGAAGAAGAAAAAGAAGAAGAATTAGAAGAAGAAGAAGAAGAAGAAGAAGAAGAAGAAGAAGAAGAAGCAGCCGTCACATGGGGACACTGTGTCCTGCCTGTCCACAGAGCCCCAGACTGAAACCTGAGACTCAAACGTTTACAGACGAATACTTCATCCACGCGGCGCGGTGAAAGGCTGTCACTGATTTAGATCTGGAAGCATCCTCACTCCAAACATGCCTCACACGCTCACAGGAATGAGCGACACGCCATACCAGCACCTCCCGCGACACCACAGACCCACAGACCCGCCGCAGACGGGAAGACGAGGCCGGTAAACAACATCTGACCGAGTCGCTCTTTCGAGACGTTTCCGCTTTGTTGAGCTTTGCGGGGCAGAGAGAGGCAGGGGAGGTGAGCGAGAGGAGATCTGACAGAGGTTAGAGGCCACACATGGATGCACACACATCGGCTGGATCCCAGAAGAGAAGATACTGTATATATACACTGTGTATGTGGGGCATACTCTACTCAAAGCACCTGCACTGATAATCCAATTTAAAAGGGGAATTAAACCTAAAAATACACAAATACTGAAACAAACAAAGTTATGAACTCTGACATATCATCATTTTTTTAAGGGAAAATAACAAACGCATTAACAAATAGTTGCTTATTTATATTGCGACATTTCCAGCTGTGTTTTTTTGGATGTCTGGATACCTTCTGGCGCTTTCAGTGGCAACAAGACTGCATATTTCTGACAAGGCGTCAGGACATTTCCAGCTGCGTGCGGCGCTGCCAGAACTGGGTGTTTTCAAAGTGACACCAGGACGTGTTCTCGCTGTGTTCGAGGCAACCGAACTGCATATTCCTCACAAGGCGTCAGGACATTTTCCAGCCAAGTCCGCGGGGACGAGACCGGGTGCTTCTAGCGAGACAGCGGGACGTTTTCTCGCTTCGGCTTCGTGGCGACAACTGCGACGAAGCTGTGTATTTCTGACGACAGATTCCAGATTCTACATCAGATTCCTTCAGCTTATTGCACACATCTGTAGATTATAATGTGGCCATTGTTAAATCTTTAATTCTGTCATTAGGGGCTCGTTATGTTCCTGAAATAAGCATCTGTTCTTGATTCGTTGGAGCGGAGAACCGTTTAGGGTGATGATTAGACACTTTTCTTGTTTTTCTTCCCTCCTGTGGGTCGCTATTATTCCGGTGGAGCGAGGCACAAGGCGAGATGCCAGGAAGCCTCGGGATGGAGGGCAGGGAGGAGAGGAGGGGGGGAAGTCCATGTCCTGGATCAGTGCCCGGACTGCCCCCCTGCAGCCCCGGGCTCAGCAAACATCCACGAGACGGTTTGTACGTAGAGGCGAACTGAGAGGTGAGAAATGAAAGAGGTGAAACAGAAAGCGATGAGAGGAGGCAGGAGAAAGTGAAAACTATATGATAGGACAGCAAAGCACAAACAGAAAGAGAAAGAGAAAGAGAGCAGCAGCCCGGTGCAGCGATTTATTTCAGTCTGACAGCCCGAGAGTCTCCGTCAGGCTTTTGGTTTCAAGCGCTGACATCTGCCAGGCTGCAACTTCCAATTACTGCCCCTTCCTGGAGACGCAGACCCACAGCTGGAATGCCAGAGTGAAACTCTGACGGTAAAAGGTTGATTTAACTCAGAGACCTCATTATTTGCTGCCGCTGCTCCGATTATAGTCGTGGTTTTAATGCTGAGTAGTCGAGGATCTGACAACAGAGCATGACACAACCGTTAGATCTGAAAACCTCAGACGATTCCTGTGCAGTGAATCAATCAGTGGAGCTGATCTGTAAACAGCAGTCGTCGCCATGACGGCAGACGATGCTTCAAATATGGACGTCGCTGAAGTAGTAATGTACAGAAATATAGAAATAAATACAAATATACTCACGGTATCAAATGTAAAAGTGCTTTTCTGCAGTAAAATGTCTCCTGTGACTGATATGTGATAATGTACTGTATTATTATATCGTCAACACTCATATTACAATGTGTAGGCAGCGTTTCACTGTTGTGGCTGCTCAGGAGCTGGACTTTGCACACGGTTAACTATTTTACTTCAGTGTTTCCTTCCACAAAGATAAATCTGAGGGGTTGTGAGATGATTAACGGCGCAGGAAAGATGAAAAACAAAGTTCTACGGGATTAATTCGTATTCATATTCAGCCTTTTTTCTTTTATCTTTGCTTTTTGGGAAATATTGAAAAGTTTGACGATATTTAAATGAAACCACCTGAGAGGTTTGGAGGGGAAAACTCTCGGTGGTGGATCTGTAAAATGAAAATGTGAAGGATGTTTCTGTTAAGATTCACGAGCCAAAAAGATTGTGAACCCCTGTATTTTAATAGTTTATCGTATGTTTTCCGATATAAAATCCTCCGAAACAGTAACTTTATCTATCCAATAAACATATTGGGGGGGAGAAAGTGAGCAAGCACACGAACACACTTCAGCAAAGACACGGAAGGAAGAACCGACATCTGGCTGTTACGTTAACGAGACTCTGATCGGACGCAACAACCTCGGTGGTGACTCAAAGCCCTCGTCCAGACTAATCCAGACATCAACTGTCAGCTGGGGAAAACAAACAAACATGACAGCTGTATCTGTTAATCACAAATACAATTAGACATAATTAGAAATGAAACTTTATCTACGTCAGCATCGAAGCGGGGGCGACCTCCTCCCGGCTCGCATCAGAGTCACTTGTTATCCTTGACAAGTGCAATGAAGAGTGCAGTGATTTAAAAGTATCAGCCAATTAGCTGCCAAACTTATCACTGTTGACATCCCTCTGTAAAGTCTGGAAACAGCTAGCTAGCCTCATGTTTAGCCACTGTTTTGCCCCTGCTTCCAGTCTATATGCTAAGCTAAGCTAACCAGCAGGTGCTTGGCCGTCATATTGTACAAACAGATGAGAAAACAGGCGTAATTCCCAAACTGAACTTTTCCTTTCAGCCCCACTTCTGTCTGAATATTGAGACCTGAAATAAGCCCATTAGCATGGATCTGAGTACGTGTGGCCCCCTGTGGGAGGTGACCCTCATCCACCGCAGTGTCAGCGCCCTGATTTACACCCTGAGCCGAACGGGACAGGCCTGCTAACGCCCTGATAACAACGTGACAGCGGCACACACATGCTAGGTGTAGCAGGAGAAAAAAAGGTCCAAGTCGAGCTTTTTTTCTGTGGGAGGCAGAATGAGCAGTCGTACCACACACACACAAACACACACACACACACGCTCTCTCTTTCTCTCTCTGTCACACACACACACACACACGCGATAATCAATCTGCTGTGGTTCCTTCCCATTATTCAGACGTGTGCCGGGGGCTCTCCAGCGCTCAGCTGCTCATGCAATATTCAGCTGTGGGATTTACCGGCTGGCTGGGGAGACAGTGTAGTGAAGTGACAGAGCAGAGCCTGGTAGGCATATTGATGTGTGTGTGTGAGTGTGTGTCTTTGTGTGTGTAAGCGTGTGTGTGTGTGTGTGTGTGAGTGTGTGTACTGGTCACGAAACTCAGGACCCACCAAGCCTAAAATAGATTTGAGTTTAACCTGTCTAACAAGAGAAGACAGCTCTGAGTGGAAGAGTACAAGTCTGTGAATGAATGTGTGCTGAAGTCCACACACACACACACACACACACACACACACACACACACACACACACACTAACAAATCAATGGTCAAAGTAAAAGCTCAACACTTTTCTGGTGGAGAGTTAAACCAACTTTCTTGTCGGTTCAATATGAAGCTACAGCCGGTTAGCTTAGCTTAGCTTAGCATAAAGACTGGAAGCAGGGGCAAACAGCTGGCACAGCTACCTCTAAAGCTAACAAATTAGGGGGTCAGGGGTTAAAAAATGTTACATTAACCTAAAATCCAAGGCTTCAACCTTCAGCCCAGTCATATCACATTCACATTACGTGTTTGGGACCTGACTGTCAGATCAGTAGGTAGCAGCGATGGTGGCGAGGAGGCTGCCGAAGCCACTGACCACAGCTCATGACTGTGTTTCAACATTTATAAGTGTGAAACCACTGGGTGATTTCAAGGAGACCTCAGGACATTTTCAAGCCGCATTTGTGGCAACAAAATTGATATTTTCGATGAGAAGTTGGAACATCTCCTGTCCTCTTTGTGAAAACAGGTATTTTAAGCCAAAACTTTATTTTCATTACACTAACCAAGTGGGTTTTGTGTCTAAACCAAACCAACAAGCTTTGACATAATCGAGGTTTGCTGCAACACACATTGCCCACATTTATTCTGGCAGCTTGGCTGCACTTTGGTCAAAGAAACTTCTTCAAATGGTGCTAATTCCCCAAAAATGTAAGCTACAAAAGTTTTAACCGACAGCTAACTGACTTCAATGCAACATCATACAGTACTTCCTGTTTACAAACAAGCAAAGGAAGGGGAGTTTCAAAATAAAGCGAAGGAGCTTCTATCAGGAAGTGAGAGAAATAGGGGGCAGCATATCACCAGCGTGTCCGCTAACTGCTGTTAATTGTAGCTGCTGTTAGCCAGATAGCTCAGTTAGCCGTGTAGCTAGCTGTTCTATTAGCTGGCTTGAGTATGCTGGACCGTTGCTCTGATCTTACAGTCCAGCATACTCAAGACAGCTAATAGGACAGCTAGCTACACGGCTAACTGAGCTATCTGGCTAACTGCTGCTAATTGTAGCTGCTGTACAGCAACACATAGATGTCTGTTAATGTTTTTGGACGATTCTTACATACTGCACCTTTAAAGTTCAATCTCCCCAGATTCCTTAAACAAAAAGATATTTCTCCATTTAGAGAATTTTAAGAAACTCGGGGCGTCAAGGTCGACAGCAGACGCAGGAGACCTGCCCATACAGCGCAAAACAAAAGCATACGTACGTCTATTTACACTCACACACATTCATCCCCTCTTTGAAGTGTCGGAGGCTCATACATAAGCAGTCTCCCTCGGAGGCTGCTCATGAATAATAAACAGACAACTGGAGGCAAAGTCTAAACTCCGTCCTGAGCGGCGCCCTCGCCTCCTATAAACCACGCTCATATTTGCTCGGCGAATCTGTGTCAGTAGATCATTAAACCGCGAAGGCCGACTGAGTGGCAGGACCGACTCTGACTCTGCCTTTTCACACCTCCTCCTCCCTCCGCTTCCACGACAACGAGCTTGAAACTTCTCGTCGTGTCGAGGAAACACAAATATTTCATTTGTTTATCTTTAAAAGCACAGAGGGACAAATGTATTTCCTAATTAGCTCTTCGGGGGGACATAGACTCCGTGAAAGGAAGCAAATGTGAGTGAATGAAAGATGGAGGAGGAAGAGAAAACCGTGGAGGAACATCCCCACGATGGATAGACGCTGATATGAATAATAATGCTTGGATTAATTCAGAAGGAAGAAGAAGAAATCTACTTTGCAAAATGTATGAAACACACTTGGCATTGCACTGATGTGCATAAACAATTAACTGGGGGAGAAGAAGAAAAAGCATCAGCTGCATTTTGACACAGTATTCCTGTAATTGTGTCGGTGTAAACAGCCCATGCGCGTGTGTTTGTGTGAGAGGGAATTTTAATTTTTAATTTGCTCAGCGGGAGAATAATGAGCGCAGAAAGAAACCGTGCAGGCCTCGGAAGGGGAAAAAAAACACCCAGGGGTCTAAAACATAAAAAGGCAGCTCGAAATGAAACTACAAGAAAACAACAATAGCGAGAGGACAGAAATAAATAACAGCAAAACAGTGGATTCAATTCTTTCGGAATAAAAGGTGTCGTTTAAGGGCGATGTTTGTTGCAGGCAGCTCGCTGTTTCTGCTGCGAAAGATAAAAGTGAAAGAGGCCGAGGGAGGGACGGAAATAGACAGAAAAGAGATAAAACAGGAGGAGAAGGTGAGAAGAAGTTAAAGACAGACAGATAAAGATGGAGTAAGGTCACGTTCCCCTGAGGACACGCAGACTGTCCCTCCTCCTCCGCTGAAACTCGACCATGAAACTCCTCCTCCGCCCTCCTGCCCCGGCCCACATCGCCCCTAACGTCACTTTGACAGCTCAATAATTGACTGCTTATCTTTTATTAATAGAGGCAGCCATTAGGGCACGGAGACGTGTCTGGGGTTTGGTCCGCACGCTCTCCGAGACAAAGCACCGCCGGCCCTCTCGCTTTTTCCTTTTTGTCTCTCGTTTTGGCGTCTGCTCAGCGCCTCACTGTCCCGTGGCTTCCTAATTAGCCTCGCACACAAACAGAGGTGTCCTCGGCGTTGCTGCGGTGTCACCGCGTTACCCACAGTGCAACAGCAACATCTCCGAGCAGAAAGGGAATGGCTTCTTTTCAGATCGCCCTCCTGAAATGTCTAATTTCAGGGACAAAAAGGGCGCTTTAATCGAAGTTTTTTGAGAGAGAAGCCTCGCCTTCAAAGAGGCAGGATGTTCACATATCACGTAACCTCGAGGTCACAACTTCAATCTTTTAGCCAGGATCCAAACCTGATTACATCACTGGCGTTGCCTTTAGTCCGACAGAGCAGATGAAGACAGCGATTGATCATCACATCATATTTTTGCTTTAATCAGTCTGAAAGACGAGACTCGGAGAGGTCACTGCTGCTGACGGAGTATGGAAGGCCAGAAGATGATTTTACACAAGAGCGTAACAGGACATGGAGAAATAATGATTTGATTAATCTGTTAAGGAAGCTGGGGAATGATAATATCAACTTACTAATGCAACATTTAATTAAGTTTTCTTGCACCGTGGCATAATGTTTTGTCCTCTCTGGCTTTATGTTAGCAAGACTACATCCATTAAAACCATAAATTAAACCACAGACGGTATAGCAGCACCTATAGCAGCGTCCCTCTCCCTCTCCCAGTCTGTGTAAACTGGAACTGAGGCTGACGAAGGTGGTTTAGTGTCTTTACGACGTGCAGACACCGACGCCGCTGAACGACTTCCCTGTAAAGCGGTGGAGGGAGGCTCATCCTTCCTATAAACAGCTCGGCAGGGGAGATAAGAGTTATTGAAGGGGCGCTGAAGCGAACACAGACCCTCAGCCTCCAGTCGTGTGTCCAACTGAGACTTTCTCCAGCTGATCAGATGAAGCCGGCGGCTTTCAGCAGGGATGAGATTCACCGCGCTATAAATAAAGGGGTTTAATCTTAAAGTTTGATATACAGTGTGGATGTACTGCGATGTAATATCAACTGTTGACTTTAGTTTTATAACATATTGTCCAGACGGTTTAATTTCTTTGCCAGGCTAGCAGGGTTTCACAGATATTCACATGCTGACAGGCTAAACGGAGACGGTGAACAGCCAATCAGAGGGATCTCTCTCAGGCCCTTGGTACTACCTGCTCAATCAGGCAAAAATCCGCCGATTAGTGCCAACGTGTCGGACAACTAGGGCCACAGATGTTAACTGACAGCTACCATGGTGTGTCAGGGCCCCACACACCTAAAACACACCCACACCTGCACTGCAAATTATACATTAAAGGCCTTTTATGTCTTTACAAGATAGCGAGAGTGGAGAGACGACAGGAAATGAGGGACGCAGATGCATTCACGGTTCACGGTTGCCGCCTCTGCAAAGAACCCGTCAGCCTGCTCCGTGACGTACATCGGCTCATCTGGACCGCTCTCTCTCTATCTCTCAAGGTCGACTCGTACGAACGCTCCGCAAAAACAGCAATTTTATCACGACCGCTCTGCAGACTGACACATCCTGGTTACGGTACCTTGACCACCAGAGCTCGCGCAGAGAGTCTGCATGGACACTCCCACACAGAATCCTCTCGGACAGAGAGGTGAAAGAAGCTAAAAACATGTCCAGTTGCCTACGATACAGCGCTGAGAGCACCGCGACCTGGATGACTGAGAACCTTTATCAACAGGGAACCTGCTTTTGTTCATGTTCTGAACAAAAAAAAAGGAACCAATTATGTAAAACGTCGTTTTTAGCCTGCAACAAAATTAGAAAATAGGTCGCTCTCGAGCCTTTGTTTTCTTTTACGTAATTGCTGAATTTTATCCGTTTTACCCAAAAATATCCCCACTGATCTCCTCTGATGGTTAGACTTTTCCTTTAGTTCACGCGCAGCCGAGTTATTTCTGAAGTTCACCGGAGACAGGAACGTGTCCTCCACACGGATAACAAGCTGTTGAGCACCGAGGAGCTCTCCGCAAAGAAAGAGCTTAATAATCAGATCTCCCCTCCTCTGGCCTGTGCCAGATATCCTTGGCCGTGTTATCTGAAGGCACAGCGAGGGGAGGAGAGGCACGCGGAGGGAGGAAGCACTGATGTAAGGCTGCGTCCACCAAACCAGAAGAAGAAATCCTTTTTTTTTATGCATCTATAATGAATGAAAGCCATTAAAAATGCAGGGCAGGCAGATATGAACTCCATTTTCTCCGTCAGCCCAGAGTCAGACTGACCCAGAAACAATTAAAACCACAAAGGATGCTGAAACTGATTTTTATCTCGGGGGGGAGAGAGTGGCACGTCGACGGTTACAAAAGACTATTCTGTGTGTGTTTTTACTGGAGAGGAAAAAGGCGAGGCGAATGTCATGAGTGAAAGACGAGGTGCGCAAGTAGGCTATGAGTCGGCACTGAGGTCTGTGGTTAAAACCAGCTGACGCAGAACCGAGGCGGGCAAAGAAGCAGCGAGCAGCCGGGCCAACAGCCGAGTCGCTATTTCATGTTTCGCCGCCAAAGTGCGGAGAATCGAAATCCACTAGAGAACACAAGATGATCCGTGCCCTCGGAGAGCCCCGGGGGGCCGGAGCACCACCCGGAATACAAATGAGACCTTTGTGCGCAGCGATCCGCAGCACGCCGCTCCACTCTGCTCCACCCTTGATGCCAGCTGGACGCCCACTTTAATCATTTCTCGACACGAGCAGGCATGGCATTTTCAGCTGGTAATTGAAATGTGATTCCATGGGTGTTAATACGCCGCAGCCTCCCCTCTTCTGGGAGGCTTTTTGCGGAGGGATCTTTTAATCCTGGCTGCAGGGATTTGCTCCCCATCCAAGCCACAGAAGCGCGAGCGAGGTCCAACGCTGCGCTGAGATAAAGCCTGGCTCGACGCTCATCAGAAATATGTTGGACGGGGTTGAGGTCAGGGCTGTGTCTCGGGCCAGTGAAGGTCTTCAATGTCAAAAGGAAAAAAAATGAAACACTTCTGCTTCGACCTGAGTCTTCACCAGATTGTTGGAAGTACTATTGTAAAAATGGTGCTCGTCCAAACTATGAAAAACATCCATAAACCGGTTTTATCTACACTTGTCCCACTGCAGGTGCAGACAGAAGTCAGAGCACAATGAAACAATGAAATCATAAATAAAAAACATTGGCAGATTCATCGATGATAAAAACTAGAGACCATCTTTCGATGCGATCAACATGTTCACATTCCGACCCACCACTGCATCATTACAGAAGCACTCAATACTCAAGGGTCGATCCAAAGCCAGCTTCTAACCAGGCCTTTCCTTCTGATCTCAGCTACACACCTGTAAAGTTTCATGACTGCCCATGGACATGGTGAGCCCTGTCTCTGGGCATAACGTTGTGTTTCCCCTCCATGCCTCGAGACAGCCGATCATCATCAGCGCTGTTAGATCTCGGCAGAACAAGCATGCTGCATTCTTATTGGCTCACTGACGCAGGCGAGATCAACTTCTCAGGTCCTGAAAACATCGATACTCGTAAGTATCGAGGCAACGCGGTTGGTGCCGTAAAAGTATCTGTGGCAAAGTACTCACAACAACTCCTGTGGTGGTTTCACTACAGTGAGCGTCACCAGGATCATGACACACACAGACTCACAAACTGAAAAACACCACCGGACAACGCTGTCGCAGCTGTTAACCATCAGCTGCAGCCCTTCGCGCTCCATCTCCATCGGGCCTAACAACACGACATCCGACCGTCTTTCAATCTGAGCCGCGGCGGCCGGGATAAAAATTTAGACTAAAGGTGGATTAAAAAAACACATCCGGCACTTCAGTTCCCATTACAGCCCGATCTGAAGTGTCCTAAATAATTATTATTCGTACGAGGTGAGTTTGCTAAAAGGCTCTGGCTCTTTTTGCCGGAGTAATTACAGAGCAGTCTGCAAAACAACTGTGCAGTCACAACAGTGGAAACCACATCTGCAAATACCTCCGTGTTGTTGGGTTGGAGAGCCCTCGGGCAGGAGCTCTCACCGCCGCGCCGCTGACAGGTTTTTGCATTATAGGGCAGCTAAAAATGGCCACGCGGAGCACTCTGTCCATTTATAAAAGTGTTTATTGACTGAAGTGGCTGAAAGGGTCACATTTCAGTCAGCTAGACTTATAACTGTTTTAATACGACGGTCTGTTAGAGGTCTGAGTGTGAGTCTGAGTTTTGTGGCTGGAGTGGATGTGCTGCTGTGTGCTTTCAATCCCATTTTTTTTTAGTTTGGATATCAAATACTCTCCAGCTGCAGGCCAGAAAGTGGCTCCGCAGATATACATCACGAGCCGAAAAACCATCCAGTCTCATGGAGGTTATTATTAAATATTTGTATACGAGGAATCCAGGTGATTTTTGCATATTCAAATGAAGCTTTGTGTTCTCTGATCTGTAACCAAAGCTTTAATATCTGCTGAAAAGAAACACGGTAACGGATATTCAGCTGCACTGGAGTACACCTGTGGACATATGATAGGTGGTGACTTTTGTCAGACAAGGGCATGAACGACACTTCCAATCTTCATTGGATGATCTGAAGGAAGCAAGTCGACGAGGGCTACGAGTTTCATCGTCGCTGTGATGTATTGTCTTTTCATGATGATGAGGATGACTTGACTGATGGTGGATCCGACCTCAGTTTCCTCCTCTAGATGTGTGAGGAGGAAAACAACGAAGCCGAGGCTGCAGACTGAGAGCGGCGCGTCGAGCTCCTGAGGGCCAGGCTGAAAACTGATCCGAATGGGAGGATCGCTTCCCCGTGAAGTCCTCACTCACTCATCTATTCATCACCATAGACTACCTGACAGTGTGTGTGTGTGTGTGTGTGTGTGAGATGTGAGTCCCTCAGGCGCTTTGTTATGACGATTTATAACGTGATCAGTGTCGTGTTTCCGAGACATCAATGTAACAGCGAGTGTGTCATTTGGTATGGTGTGTGTGTGTGTGTGTGTGTGTGTGTGTGTGTGTGTGTGTGTGTGTCTGCACGACATCAAGAAGCTCAGGCTTCACTTCTTCAAATGAGGACTTTGAATGTGAGCCTCCTGCCACTCAGCTGAGGGATGAAGACGGCGTTAACATCCAACCAGACGACAGCTCTCCAGCCTCCTCCCGTCAGGCTCGATCCTGGTTCGGCATGCGACGGCCGAAAACACGCTGCTGCTTGAAGATCAGGAGAGTGCAGTCAGGCTGCTCTCCCTGGGTTCGAACGGGTTTACTCCGGGTTGCTCCGGTTTCCCCGACATTACATTTGTAACATTAAAAAAAAAGCTAACCAGGCCGTCCAAGGCAGCAGTGCTGACTAAACAACTTTTTTTCCCAGTTGTGGTGGAAACTACACTTTTTTTATTTTCTAATAAAGAGCATATTTCCATTTGATTTGGGACCAATTTAAGTTTATTATATCATTATTAGATTACTTAGGGTATAACTGTGTATGTTTGCTGTCTAATAAAGACCACGTTATTTCTGTTTTCTGTCTAATTTGACAAAAGGTCCGACTGAATACATCTCATCAGTGTAATAAACTGTGACCTTAAATTCTCCGCAGCGTCACTCGGTGTCTGTATCGCAGCAGATTAGCTGGACCGCGCCGCCGTGGCTCGCTCAGCATCTGGGAGGCCAGAGAGGTTGTGTTTACAGGCTTGTAAAAGGGGATGCTTATTTCTGACTGGCAGCGATAATGAATGCTCATTTTCTGCATCCATCCAGGCGCGGGGATGAAAGGTTTCGGTCGCCGATTGCCAACCTCAGGATTTTCGCCGCATCCATCTGTCCGGCCGCTACGTCAGGGAGGAGTCCGGTGGAAAAGCACGGAAGAGGTCATATGACTCAGCAGCCACCCAGGAGCGGGATGCCAGACGTGGCACGGCAGCGTTCCTAATGACTACAATATGTTAAACCTTCTAAGCTTTTCTCCCCGGCTGCAAGTTTTCTAAAAAGAAGCTGACCTACATTTTCCTCCTGCATGCCCTGAATTCAGGAAAAGTTCTCTAAGCCTCAGCGAAGGGAGCACTGAAATAACAACTGCCTTTTTTTTTTTTCTCACACCGCCTGCTGCAAGAGGCGAGAGCCCGCAATCCAGGGCCTCCGGGGCCTTCCTGCAATTAACCAAAACTACAAGAATGAAGAGTTTTGTTCAGTGGAGATTATGTGAAAAAGCCATGAACCAGGCATCAGTGTCAGACAAAGTGCGCACATTAATAATCAACAGCTGATGCGTGATGCACCGGATGCTTTTAGCCGGAGTAACGCAAACACTGTTGCTATGGAAATCAGTGACTAATGTGTGACAATGATTTCCCTGCGAGTCACTGTTTGGACACACAAATCAGAAACCACACGAAGCCACACAGCGCAGGAACTTCCACAGGCCGGAATAATCAATATGAGAAATAAAAGGCGCGAATCAAGACGTCAAGGAATAAATCAGAGCGCAGCGTGATGAATATATAACGACAGCCTCCAGAACAAAATGTAAATATGAGAAAGTGTCAGATTAAGCGCGGCCTGTTGAGGCTGGTGATATAGAGGCCGCGTCGCCGGCGAGGCATAAAATTGAATTTCGGGCCAGAGAGAATCATTCAGGAAAAAGCCCACGTTATTAATTTTACGTGCGTTGATGCGACGTGAGAGATGAAAGGGGCAGCTCTGAACCGAGAGACAAAATAACAACGTGGACCGAGGCTATAAAAAGAGTTCAAAGTGAACACAGAATAAGCGACACCTCGCAAATCTCACCAGAGCACAAAGACACTCTGAAAGGTTCTGTACGTTCTGTGCAGCTCTACAACTGTCACTTTTCCTTTTGACTACACTAAGCCTCCACCGTTTTATAATCTCATCTACATCTGGCGCAAAGTTTGGACAAACCGCTCTGCCTTTTCAGCCCGTTAACCTCATTTTTTTTCTGCATCACCCCCCCGAAAGTGCCGGAACATGTGAGCCAGTAAACAGGTCCCACGTAATCACGGAGCTATTTCAATAATTTCGAGCAACATTTGGAAATAAGGCCAACAATCACAGAAAAAAACAGATTCACATGACGTGTCTTTAGAAATGGAGTTCACCTATTAGCAGAAATTAGATTTAGGTCACGATAACTACACCTGTGCACCTGTCGTTACGTCAGCAGTTAACGTCGATGGTGCGTAAAAGCCACTTCTGTGACATCTGAGCAAACACATTCACTAATGAAGACGATGAGACGCCTCTGAAATCTCAGGAAAAAGCTTGTTAGTGCGACTAAGAAGGACTTTCATTCAGTTTCAATCTATTTATTTGATGAATGAAAAGATTGAAAAGAAAAGAAAATGGAAATACCAGACAACAAAAGAAATAAAATCAATCAAAATCTCTGTGAATGAATCAGTGAATGTCTGTATGAAGGTTTGTGTCAAATGTTAAGATATTTCAATGGATGCGTAAAAACTTTTAACTGCTGGTGGTGGAAAAGTCCAAGGATCTCAAACGTCTGCACCAAATTTCACAGCACTCCATCCAGGAGTTGAGATATTTCAGCCCGGTCTGAAGTTGTGGAGCTCTCCATCGACATTCCCATCAAAAAATTATAACCCACATTGCTCACTTTGTCTCCACTTGTGTTCATTCACACAGATATCTCACTGCCGTCCTCTCTGAAGTCAGTGGGCCTTATGTAAGACATCCAGCCTCCTCCATCTTGCTGATGCAGCACGTCCTGGAGGACAGACGGGGCAGGACAGGAAAGGGCAGTCGCCTCCTCACACACACATAAACACACATTCGAGATGCCCAGTGACTCTGCGGGCGGATCAATTTTGCCTCCAGCTGACTCTTCCTCGTGCCTCGGCGCCCGCCCAACGCCTCGCCTGGCTGCCTGGCTGCCTGGCTGTTCTGTGTTTCCCCGTGCGCTGAATATATTTGATTTTACGGAACTACCGTTGATGATATCTGCTCGTCTGAATGCACTTCCTTTCTGCAGTGAAGTAAACAATGAGTTTAGGAACATGTCAGCGTCCACAAAAACCAGCAGAACCTGAAAAAACATATTTACATTGAGTATAGGCCGGTGGACGGGAGCTGCGAGAAGCGACGAGGCCGTGACAGTGACTCCATTCAGAGGTCGCAGCCTGAAGCAGTCTGACGGATATCACGCAGCAGATAAGGTCTAGACATAAACAGCAGATTACCATAAATAGCTTTAACTTGTCTGTTCATGCATCCAGTTGCTTATTAAGAAACAGCACGGCGGCGCAGGAGGGATTTTATCTTGTTTGGGTGAATGAAAGTTATGAAAACTGACTAAAGATTAAATACCTTTGGGCTCCCGAGCCCAAACTGCATTATCGCGCAATATTCTACACGGATCTACAGCGCCGTCATTTCATTAGCATACCTTCCCCTAATTACATTCACGCTAATTGGAGAACGGGACGAGCACATGTGCCGCTTGAGATACCGAGCGGAGAGTGACATTTTCCTTTTTTCATTTCGTCGAAGGAAAATGTCAGCTCTGATGCGGCAGAGGGCGAAACCGACCCGGGCTGATTCATATGTCAGCGTAAATGTTCAGTCTGGGGGCACAACATCCTCTTCAGTGGGTCTTTTTAGTCTAAACAGACCTCGGGGTGACGGAGAGCAGACTAAATGGCATCCAGCTGAACCTGACACACGATAAGAACGGCTTGCTGGTGAGACATCAAGCAGGGAATGGCTCGGTAAAATGTAATGTCGCAATGTTTGCTACCGCGGGGACTGATTCATCTTTTTATTGTTGTTTCGTCCTTAAAATTGCAGCAAGCACCAGCTGCACTGTGTCAAGAGCATTCGAAATGCAGTTTTTCTTCAATTAAAAGTGCATTAATCAATATATTTGTATTCAAAATGTGTCCATTCCACCCTCACTTTCTGCCACACGTCCCTCTTTCATACCTCAAAACCCTCGTATCTTAATGAGGCTGGTTTTAGTCTGGAGGATAAAATGGTCAGAGATATGATCCCTGGAAACTTTCCTACCCAGAGGATGAATCCAAAGAACTCTGGTGATCCTTGGACCTTTTCATTTTGCACAATCAGCAGGTCAGACTTCTCAATTATCCAGTGAAATATCTTGAAACTTGCCAGATGGATTGGCATTAAAAGTTTAGACATTAAACAAGAGTTTGACATTTGTGGTTTTGACAAAGATGTCTCAGCCACTATTAAACACATGGCCATTATATTTGGTGCAGCCATTCACGTTGCAATCAGGATGAGATGTAACTAACTTTTTGACCCCTTAATTTTTCCTCGAGCTTTAATTAGTCCAATTATTTTCGTGTTTGACCATTTAAGACGAAGGACATTCAGCCTCAGCTGTACTCAGCACTAATTAGCAAATGTTGGCAGACTTAACTAAGATGTTGAACACGGCAGACATCTTACCCGCTAAACATCTGCACATTAGCACGCTGGTTGTTAGCATTTAGCTCAAAGCGTGGCTGTGGACTCTCCGTCTTATCTAAACTCCCAAACATTGGTACAGAGCAGGCACTGAGTGCAGGACAACAAGAACAAGACGGGGAACATGAAACAATGAGAGGCTTCAACTGCCTCTCATTCATCCTACTCTAAATTCCCGCAGTGTGAACATCCCAGGCAGCCGGGGGACAAAAGAGCGAGTGTCTCCCTTGCTGCTCAAAGCGACATCTCAGCACTCTCGCCTCCAACAGGCCCAAATATGACGGCCTACTGGCTCCAGCTGCCGCTCGAGGGCCCCCGTTCAATCCCGGCTCTGTCTCGGAGATTGGCCCCCGTCTCTCGCAGCACTTAAGCCTCGCGCCTGTGGGCTGATGCGCAGAAAATGCAACCGATGCCCACTTCAGAAATACCAAGATGAGACACAGCGTCTTGACCTCGGCTCTTAAGAGCAGAGAGGCTTCGGCGGCGACGTCGCCGGCGGATCGAGGGCAGGAGTGCCTCTCAGAGACGTCCATCTTCAGGAAGAAGCACGCAATTATCGGAACGCATTCGGAGTGATGAAAGGCCGCACTCGGCGCTCATTCAGATGCCTCTCACGGCGAGGTGGCAGAACATAAAAGTGCATTTCACATTCAGGATGTCACGCAGACACTTTCGCGGGCTGCCGAGGAGTTTAATAAAGACAACCCTCGGCGCGCCCTTCACCTACTTCATATCCTGACACAACATTACGAGCGGCAGCAGACCAGAGCCTCGTAAACTCTCTGTTCCGCCTCATAAAACGGTGAACATGACAACATTTACATTCACAGCCAGTCCGCTCGGACATCTGGGTGTCCAGACCGCGGGCGATTATCCTTCCGCCACCCTCTGAGATAGGTGATCGAGGCCCCTCCCTCAAGTATGATAGGTGATCATTAAGCGTCTCAGCGTGGAGCGGCACGTGTCCTGAAGTGAAATCTCGGAGACGTGAGATCAGCGCCGAGGCAGCACTTTCTATAAGCCTCCCGGCCTAATAGCCTTGGGCTTCAGAGACCTCCGAACCGCGGCGAGAGGGATTTATGGAGGCATGAAGAAATTACGGGATAAATTGATATAATCAGGGTAAGAACAGAGTCGACCGGCTCAAATTTACTACTACTTGGCTCCTCGTGGCGTGCAGTCGTCTGCCTGAGCGGTGAAACAGTGATGAACCCCGCGAGGTGAAGGGATTACGACACAAACCGTTGATCCTGTATACAGCATGGACCACGTATAAACCCGTGTTTTGGCAACAAATCAGAATGCTATTAGAGTCATGTTTAGGTCAAAACATGGATCACCACAGGGACGGGAATCTGTTATGCAGCCCCTGCACCTTCAACCTGGTATATATCGCTTAATTTCTTCCCATTTTATCATATCAGACTCATTTCTGCCTCCACTATCCAGCTTAAAGGAGACCTGTCATGCATTTTTGTTCATTTCCTTTCCCTCAATGTGTTTAAATGTTCCTGTGCATGTAAAAGGTCTTGCGTATTAAAAAAGCCCAAAGTCCACATCAACAGGAGCTCCTCTCTCCCACAGAAAACGCTGCCCCTTAAACGCCTCATCAGTAGTCTCGCCTTTAATTCAGTGACTTTGTGACATCACACTACATCACCATGTCACATAATCTATGCCTAGCAGCTAGTCTGGCACTTAATAATCAATTTAGCACAGCTGCCCTGTTGCTGTTAGCAGAGCTGGCACAGGCGTGTGTGAGCTGACCAATCGGAGCAGACTGGGTATTTGGGAGGGCGGGCCTTAAAGAGACAGGAGCGTTTCAGACAGAGGGGGAGCGCACTGCTGCAGGACTGGACATCAGAGAAAACTGATGGCTTTTTAAAGCCTTAATTAAAATCATGAAACTGATAATGAGCAGAATATGTCTCCTTTAAGTCTCGCTTGTCTTTGAACGCAGCCCCTCCAGTCTTATGTTTACTTGTATACTAAACTAAATGACAAAAAAAGCCTTAAAAGCACTTAACTCATGTCTTCTTCAACATATTGTGAGAAGTGCATATATTTTATCTTCTTTTAACCATGAATAAAGGGGAAATGTGCTTATTTTTCCTTATTTTCCAAGAGAAAATCAACACGGCGCTCATGTCTATGAGTTGAACATGAGGATGGTGCTAGGAGATGGTTAGCTTAACTTAGCATAAAGACTGAAAGCAGTAGGAAACAGCTAGCTTAACCCTACCAGCATCTCTGAAGCTCAAGTTTAAATTTATATCTTAGACATTAAGTTTGGCGAGGCCTTGTCAGACGAATTATTTCTCCACCTTGAGTTAAGATTAAAGGCTCCCGGTTCCAGCTTCATAATTCAAAAAAACAAATGGTGGTATTGATCTTCTCCTGTATTTCTTGGCAAGAAAAGGAATACTTATTTCCCAAACTCTTCCTTTAACACAGCAGCAGTTATCCATCAGGGCTGCAGCTGGCACCAAAAACACATCATTTCCTAACATGTTCCTTCACAAACTGACGAGTCAGCACGTTGAGGGGTGACCTGTTTTCGGCGAGTGTCCATTTGGCTGTGGGAGACGTCGTGTGAATCACTGACTTTAAACAGATTTTAGAGTAAATTAAATGCGCGAGAATCCTGACCGTGCACAATCTGCGAGGGTTTTTGCTGAAATCTGCAGGAAAAGAGAGGATCCTCCTGTTGCGTCTCCTCTCTACTCCCGGGTCTCTCTCAGTTTTCTTACCATTTTGATTTAAGGATAAGTTAAATATGTAAAAGAAGAGGAGCCCTGTGGACTTTGTGTTTGCAACACATCTTCAATCCTGCTCGCATCCCAAACTGAAACCAAACATAAGCTCCAACAGAGGTCAGGAACTCCACGGGGAACCTTTAAGAGAAGATGTTAACAGAAAGGAACAAATTGACCTCTGAGGATCGACAGCAGTCAGTTTGTTCAGCCACCTCCAGAGGCTGATGTCACCGAGGGGGACGGCTGATTTGACATCTGGTTAACAAGCCGAGTTCCTCCCGTCTGAACTCTGACAGACGCGGGTCAATACAGAGCTGCAGAGATCTTGACCGGCGGCGGACGAGGGGAACTCCTCCTCCATTCAGGAATCTAGCACATTAAGTAAAGTAGACGTTCTCAGTCGAGCAGCTTCATGTGACGACCCGCGCGGTTCAGGGGTCGCGAGGGGATTGAACCCGCGACTGTTTCTTTCGGTTACGGGAAACCCTCTTTATCTGCTTGTCCACTCAGCCGAACAACATCACAGCTATGCTATTCCTGGAAATGAATTAGTCTTATTTCAGCTAAAAGCCACGCAATGTAATACGCACTGAAGGTATTAACTTAAGAGGATCAAGAGGGGCCGAGGAGAGACGGTCATCGGCTTGAAATTAAAAAAAACAATCAAATAAAAACACACGTATATATATACACTCCCATCAGCTTAGATGAAGATAGTAACGCCTGCACACTGACTCCAAACCACAGGTTCATTTCAGTGGAAGATGATTCAGTCACGGTCAGATGTTTGTCAGGTCAGAATGTAAAAATAGTCACCAGAAAAGTTTCAATCTTTCCAGTCAAAATGTAGTAATGTCTGATTTGTAACAGGCGTCTCATATCAGAAATACAACTTCTGCCGTAGCTCCACGTGGTGAAGAAGCCTCGTTCATTCATTAATCTCAATGCAAGCAAGACTTAAAATGACAGTGACATGAGGACGTTGTTCCTGGAGCTCAAGACGACACATTCAGAAAGCCTGTTTTGTCTGTTCAACAGTCCGAAACCCAAAGATGTTCAACATATCTTCATAAAAGAACAAGGAATCTAGGAATCATCACCTGAAAATATCTGGTGTTTTCTAATCACTTATCTAAACAGTTGCTGATTAACTGACAACTTAATTAATTACAGCTTCAGTAGGAGCCACTGGAGATCTGTGAGGACGTCATAACAGATCATTCAATTAATTATCATTGTCTTCATCTGCTGATTGAACAGCACAGGTGTCTTTGACACTGATCACTTTGACATGCAGAGGTTTCGTTTCATTTTGCAAATGTAGCACATTTTTGCCTCCATGCTTCACTTTTCCAACGAGGACAAGAACTTCTTAATCGATACATTGAATGGTCAGTCGATTGACAGGAACTTGTTCAAGATTACTTCGATAATTGATTGTTTGCAGGGCAATCATTGCAAACAGGGGTGTCACGATACAGTGATACCATGTTTATAATACACATGTGGTTATATCGTGTAAAAATAAGAAGTGAAGACGACCTAAACAAAGTGAAAATGAATATCTTTTGTTGGTCTGATAAAACAAGTCCTGATTCGAAGATGTCACCTTGGACCTGAAAACAATCTGTAGCTGCAGCCTGTGCATGGAAATCCTCACAGCCTCCAGACCTCCATGACACTGACGAACACAGTGTCGTGTATATGCACAATTCAGAAAAGCAGACATGGTGTTTGGGACTGTCTCCTCAAATCAACCCAAAGAGTCTAATAATAGAACCCTATCCCGAGCAGTAAATGAGAATTTGGCATCGGGGGGCTTTTTCGCTCGGCCTCTGAGTCTCTGGGGGTCACTGGAGCCAAATGGTCTCCATGGTGCAGCCTGGCACACGGATCTGGCACAAAGCTGGTTATCCGTCCTGGCGGCTGAGGGGACGATTATGAGCATTAAAGGCTCCCCACACCTGCAGGAGGAACACCCTGACAGCCTGGATGGAGCCCGGGCTGAGGTGGAGCTGGAGGGTTTGTTGGTGGGCTGTTTGTGTTGGTGGTTACCTGACGGATGGTGCCACAGAGCGGATCACCCTCCTTTTTTATATATATATATATCACATCAAAACAATGCGGATGGCTGGATGAGCACTACAGGGCCTGCATGGGGCATCCAGTTGGCATAATGACACCACTAGCTGGTGCAGCTGCTGCATCAGCCCGATGGATGACAGCGCTTTGCACGATGTGGCGCATTGGGAGCTTTAAAGTTTAAAAGGACACACACGGGGGTGACACCACGCACGCTCAGCCTTACCTCGGGATGCAGTTCGGGGAGGATCCGTCGATCTCCCACGTCGCGAACAGGTTCATGGGCACGGGTCTGTTGAGCGCCCCGCTCCCGGGGAAGCTCAGCCGGCCGCTTCTCTCCGCCATGGTCCGGGCTGCGGCTGGGACTGTCCGACGCCGAGCTGGAGGAGGGTTTGTAAACCTAGTGAAGGTCTTCTCTCTGCGCGCGCGCGTGTGTGTGTGCGTGCGAGTGTGTGTGTGTCCGCGAAGTAGACCCGCGAGACGCTCACGTTAGTGCGATGTGGCCGGCGCGGGACGAGCTCATTTCTCCGTCCTCGTCGGGGGGCAGGGCAGGTCGGTGCGGTCCGTGCGCGCCGCGGAGGAACTGCAGTGGGAGAGCCGCGCAGGAGCGAAGCGAGCCGCCGCCGAGCTTGTTGTGCCTACCACGCTGCTGCTCGGAGGGTATGAGGAGGGATCAGTGCCACACGGAGGGAGAGGGAGGGCGGGGGGGAGAGGAGGGGAGGCGAGGAGAGGAGAAACAACATGACAGTGTTATTATGACAGAGGTTCAGAAATATCTTGGTTTGATTCTGAGGAAACACAGATTTGAATTCAAGGCCAAATAATCACACCCATCCTATCAGAGAGCCCCAAATTCATGGCACCCGGGAGAGTTGCGTTTACAGCATTACTTAACTCTCGGAGGTCTCTTTGTCGATGTTGACACCTGTCTTCGCCCTCGCCTTCATCATAGTCCTTCATTTTTTAATTTTTGTTCTTCTGACTGTCTCCTCTCCGGCTGTTTTTCGGCCACCGTCTTCATTACAAACGGCAGAATTACCCACAGATTTATCTAGAAGACGTAGATATCAGATGTAAAGATGGCGGCCATCCACCGTGTGTTATTTGCACGGGTTTGACCACTGGATCATTTGTGTCACTTGACCAAAACAGACAGAATACCTTATTATACATTAGCCGTAAGACAGCGAGCAGTTCTGTTTATTTCTGTCTTTTCTTTTACCGATCTCGTCTCTATACATCCATGAAATAAAGTTCATTTCCCCTCCATTCAGGAGACAAGACAGAATTGAGTTTGAGAAGCGAGAGTGAAGCTCCTCCCTCCAGGTGTTTATTCCTCCAGGTGCTCTGTGCTCTGCCTCCTGCTTACCCTCAATGTTCTCATGACCTCTAGATGAGCAGGGGCCCATTTATCGGAATAAACATGTCAGAAAAAGAACCGATTATAACGAGGAGCTAGAACAGATCTTTTGTATTTCCTGATGGTGGCACTAAAGTCTCATTCATCACCTTCGTCTTCTGCCGGCTTGTCCTGTGGCATTAATCACCCTCCGTATATTCCTCCCAGGACCAACGTCACTGAAGGTCTCTCCGCGCTGCGCTGTGCCGACTGAGTCTGCAGGTGCAGCTGGCGCAGGTCTGGGCGGATCCGTGTCGCCAGATCGATTCCCAAATTGTCCCTGCAGAGACACCTTACATGTCACTGTGCCGCTCGTGAAAGGCAAAATCCTCAGAGAGAGTCAGTGGAGGACTTTCTCACACGTTTTCCTTTCCTATATATTATTTTATACTTTCACCTTCACACCTGTCCTACACATGTGAGCATGTCACAGATGTAATCACATACACTATTTATTTAAATTTAAATATCTTTTATAATATATCACACTGAATATTGATCACTGTGCCATGTCTTCCCTTTAATCTCCTTAATCTAGTGTGATGTCATTTGACTACAAGCAGGTGCTGCCACCGTGTGGCGGAAGCTGAACATGCTGGACGTCCTCAATGACCCCTTTTTGTTCTCCAGAACTCAACCTTTAACATCATTAAACTATCTTGTGTGTTTTATTTAAAGGAGCCTGCAAACAATCATGTTTAACTTTGGCTTTATGTAGGATGAGAAGTTCCACGGCACAGTGTTCACGGGCTGTGTGGAGAGGACCTGGTCACTTTAAGGATTAGTATGTGTTAATAGATAAACTGTTATCATAGTAATCCATGGGCAGCTTATCTGCCAGTGCTGTTTTATCAATGGCCACTCCTCCTGTACTATTTATAATGATAACCTCCTGACCAGCTGGAAGAATAAACAAGCACAATTTCTACTTTATAACACCGTGACTGTTTACTAGTGTTATAGTACTTGAGACCAGTTGAATCACACGTACAGTATCACCTACTGCAATGGAGACTTTTCAAAATATCAAAAAGCTCACTAGTCATTTTGACTTCTGGATCTTCCGACAGTGCAAATATTAAACTGTATATCATCTCTTCACATCAGGTATAATTCACTGTTCTTTTCATATCCTGCTGTGCCGTGTTTCATATTCTAGTCTCTGTGCAACTCAGTTTTGATGG
Source organism: Lagodon rhomboides (assembly GCA_039737535.1). Classification (NCBI taxonomy): domain Eukaryota; kingdom Metazoa; phylum Chordata; class Actinopteri; order Spariformes; family Sparidae; genus Lagodon; species Lagodon rhomboides. The sequence continues at coordinate 21,883,094 of CM077801.1, read as the reverse complement.
AATAGTTTTGCATTGTGCTGTGTAGTTGTCTGCCTGTCATATCCGCTCAATATTTTAATCAATCATCTGGCTTTAAATATAATATAAATGTGGGAATAATCCTGTAAACTGAATGCCACAGTTATTTTGTTTTATGAAATGTTACACCATTTTTAGAGCCAGGGTAAGAACACAATCCTGTTAAATGAAAGAATGTAACAATTGAATTTGAATTATTTGTTCTTAGGAGTTTAACATCAGTGCTGTATTGCTTGCAGGACAGAATTAATTGCACAAAACCAACAGGTTTAACAGTTTGTGAAAGCTTTATTCGGTTAAACTGCAGAGACTTTAATCAAATATGTAGAGTCTCAACCCACATTCACAACATATTAAAAAAAAAGTCACCATTCTTTCTTGACATTACAAAAAAATTAAATGACAATATGCAGTGAGTGTTTTATTAGTATCAAATCAATAAACTTATTTAGAGACATTTCTTCCACTTGTGTTCAGACACTCAACACCACAGGCCATGGCTGGAGATTAAGTACACCAACACAAAGAAAGAATAAATCACTAACACGAGACAAGGTCCTACAGCAGTGTTTAAAATAAAGAGCCAGTCGAATTAATGCCAAATTCCAACATCATTACACAAGAAAGCTGATATAAACCACCGACTGAGATGCTTGCATTTGTATGTTCACATATCAGGGCAGCGAATGCAACACGTGTGGTTTGCACCTTTTACGGTGCCACATCAGAAGCAGAATCACAGTTTCACGGCAATGCCAGGAGCTCGCATTACAAACAAAAACACACTGAACATTTGTGGGAATGAAACTCATTTCCCACCTAACCTTGAACTGCTCTCAACACTCAGGCGAAGCATAGAGGAGTGGATGGAGTCATGACATGGTAGACAGCTGGGAGAGGCTGCAGGGTTGTGACGACGATCACTGATCAAAAATGTTGTGTCACGCGGTATTTCATCAAAATATGAAGGGGGGTTTAAAAGAGGGAAGTGTATTTATCTTGAGATAAGAGGAAAACAAATCTTTTTTCCAGTGGAAGCACATCCAAACTAACAAAAAAAACAAAAATCAAAGCCAATTTTTATTTCAAAGGAACCCATGTAAAAAGGCAATAATCTCCCCTTCGTTAAAAAAAAAAGAAAGAAAATCACCAGCCACCATTCGGGCCCATGGTGAGCTACTATCAGTCTATTTTACAGCCTACAGGTGTACCATCTCAGTGTTTGCTGTCTGCTGAGGCGGAGCGGGAACGTGAACGGGACCGAGAGCGGGAGCGAGAACGAGAGCGGGAACGGGACTGTTTGTTCTCAATGGGTGCAGGTGAACGTGAGCGAGACCTGGAGCGAGACTTGGAGCGGGACTTTGAACGAGACTTGGACCTTGAGGGAGATCTTGCGGTGGCCTTGCCCCCTCCTGATGACTTCCTCTCTGGAGTGCGACTGACAGACCTGGAGCGGCTCCTGGAACGGTTGCGGCTCCTGGAACGGCTCTTTGAGCGGGAGTAGCTGCGGGAACGAGAGCGACTCTTGCTGTGACTCCTGAAAGAAAAGAGGTCATTTTTAAGATTCATCCTGTTGGTATTATTCAGTTTCATCATGAATGGCATAACAGAAGAACAGATCTGATCAGATTCTGTTGGTGTTTTGGGTGAAAGCAAAATAGTAAAAACAACTCACCTTCTGCTGTCCTCAAAGATTTTCAGCTTGCGTCCATTCAGTTCAGTCCCATCCAGCTTGGAGATGGCATTCTTCATGTCACTGCGAGATGCAAACTCAACCACTCTGTATTAAAGCAGAAACATGAATTAGGACCAAACCCAGTGGACAAAATGGCCATTTGAGAAGTTTGACAACAGAGAAGCAACTCACCCTTCATTTTTGTTGGGTCTGTGAGCGTCCACAAAGGTAACTTCACCTGCTTTTCTCATCAGGTCTTTCAGGTCCTGTTTCAAAGCATAAAGCAGGCTTAGTTACAAAGAACACACCACGAGGTGCCAGTGAGAGCCTTTTCAGACCTGGAGGGAGAGAAGTGAGCAAGCAGCAAGACACCAGCACACACTGACACTTCGGTTATCTAATGCTGACTTTTGTCACTCTGTGATAAGCTCCCATTTCAGTGGAGGGCATGTAAACAAAAGAGCCACTGAAAATGCTTTTCGTGGACAAGTGTTGCCTTAACTCTAACAGCTATAATTCCCCATTTATTGGCTCCATGAATTCACTTTGTTTATTTAAGTTAACTCCATAATGAGGCGCCTGAGTAGTGAGAATTTATGCTTTTAGGTTCAAGATTTGGTGCATTTTTACATAAGTGTTGGATTTTGTGACTAAGTATATGTAATGAATCTGTACAGTTATTTGTGGTTGGATTTCAAAAATACTGTGAATAAGTGGACAGGAAAATTGATCTAGAGTTTCTGTTTTTTTGTATGAACTAAGAAAATTATTTGGCTCAAGACTCAAAGAGTTTACTTAGTAAATCTACCCCCTTCCCATTTGAGACTGTAACTCTAGCCCCCATTACCACCCGACCCTAAACAAACCCAATCACATGAGTTTTATGCTACTTACCGCTCCATACCCAGGAAGATATTAGCATAGAGCCACTTGTCCAAATAGCAAATGGGAACCAATGCAGTGTTAAGCCCTTGAGAAACGACCCCGGCCTTGACTCAGCATCCGGCCTCCACAAGTAAGGAACCACCAGAGAGCAAGTAGGGGGAGGGGTGTGTGCCCGACTCAACACCCCCCCCAGCTCCATCAGCAACAGAAAAAGACCCAAACGGGAGAGTGTAGGGACCGTAGTTTGAGGGGGTTACAGCAGTCGGGGATGCCAGCCCACAGAACCTCCAGACTGTGGCTACGGACCTCCTAAGGCTACCGTATCCTGCGCTAGACCACTTTCACCCGCTACGGGGCCCAGCCAAGACTTTAGACCGGCGGCAACTGCGTGTAAGGAGAGGCACCAAATGGACACTATTCAGAAAAAAAACAACCAGGAGAGGGCGCTACACACTTCTGTCACCTACGTGGAAGGTGTGCATTCACCTCTGATATAAAGGAAACCATATCAGAGCAGCTGTTAAAAAAACAACTAAATGTTTTTGGTTAGAATGCCCATCAGCAGCTGTAATGTGCTTTTGTCTGAAAAAAAAAATGTAGATGAAGTAAAATAAAAAAATTAAAAAAACACTAGGGGCTTTCTATTGTAATCTGCCAATTAACTATTAAGTATGTTTTGTGTAATCTGAGTAGAGACAAATTGACCCGAATGCTGCTTCATTAAAAAAAAGAAAATGCAATAACAGTGTGATAGGATTATTTTTAAAAGCTTGTGCTGTAAGATACACAAGAAAGATTAGTGATCTCTTACCTGCCAGCTAATCCGTGAGGAGAGGTTCTCAACGATGAGTCTATGGTCGGTCCGCACAGGAGGGCCATACCTGTCCGGTCAACAGGGAAAAAAAGGAGAGAGAATTTTTAAATAACATTTTTCTTGAATAAGGGGAGGACAAATGTTTGACTCTGGTGGTCGTAGATGCTTCCGAATCAAACTGGAAAGTCATAAGTGCTAAATACAGGCTGTTAAATCCACCTGAATACATTACACAGACAGTTTCGCATCATGTTCACTGCTGTTATATTTACCTACTTTGCGAGCCTAAAAGCTGTGTCAATATTTGAGTTTGATTGAGTGGTGGAACATCGGGTTCACATTACTGACCGAGAGTAATGTCAGGCATCCTTTTGATCTACATTTTCTGTTTGCAATTATTCCTGTTGATAGCCTTTTTTTTTATTTTTAACTCTTAGCTTCAACCAATTTGGTGAAATTAGGTCACACAAATGTATTATTAAGCAAAGGTACCTGGATCCACTGCTGCGAGATGGGCGATAGCCACCGCCGCCACCTCCACCACCGCCGCCACCAAAACGTCCCATTCCAGGGCCGCCACCTCTGCCTCTTCTGGAGCGAGCGTGCTCGATTGTGACTCTGAAAAGAGAAGCGAGAAATACTTAGTTTCAATCCTTAGATGACTAAGTTAAATGCTACAAATATGTCTATGAAAAAGAAAATGTCGGTTGGTGATAGACTTTCCGCCGATCGGATCGGCTTGATCGGATCGGCCGATATTTCACATTTTTTTCAGTTTTTGTGATCGGCCCTAAAGTCTTCATTCACCGATCCGATCAATGACGTCATGATGACATTTAAAAAAACAAAACAAACAAACTTTATTACAATATTTAAAACATTATAGAGACATGACATTTGTAATGATTACAGCTGGCTTGTAATATGTCTCGTTATCATCATCATTCCTGCACTGTGACTGCAGCACCGACGTGTGTGTTTTGAGCTCTGTGAGGGACAATAAAGTTTTATAAACCTGAATGCGCCGCGCCGCGCACGTAAATACGAAACAAAAAAGCTGTCTGCTCCCTGTGTAACGTTTCAGTAAATCTGCAAAAGCTTATAACACAACGAATTTAATCAGGCACTTCGAGAAAGAACATAACGAGGAGCATGCTGACTTCAAAAAGCGGAGTGCAGAAAAGGAAAAAGAGACACCCAAACGGCTACAGCAAACGACTTTGGACCGCGTACAGCCGTGACAGCGAGAAGGCAAGGGTAGGTACAAGAAAGCTGATGGAGTTTATTGTGCTGGCCGACTTGCCATTTAATATTGTCGAGAACCCCGCATTCCAACGCTTGCTGGCGCATTTTGATCCGCGTTATCGCCTCCCAGGACACACATACTGTGGTGATACCGGTGTGACAGTTTAACTGGCGACGGTCCCAGGTGTGCTGGAGGTGTGGTCTGAGAATCCCGTCAGGTGAGGGGTCCTCGGCCATGTCCGCTAACCAGGAAAAACATTCCGATCGCCCTTGTTCATCGATCCAAGTCATGTATACGTATATTAATTTTGACGTGGCTTGAACACTACTATTTTACACGGAGATGTCGGGGGCTGCGACCTGCAAACCACTGTTCAACGAGCGCTACACAGCACACAGTGACAGTGTAGGTGACTGTGTCGATGCCTGTCCAAAAAAAACCGCAACTGTCAATCACAGGGCCTTCTGAGAGAAGACAGTCCCTCGATTAGTTTGACCACAGACATTTACGTGGAAATAATTTGTTTTTGGTCAAATCATAGTGAAATTAATTTTACTGATTGGATATTATCTGTGATAAAGACCAATAGACTTTTATTGTCTAGATCGGATCGGTGATCGGTTTTTTAAAACAGTCTGATCGGTGATTGGCCCCAAAAATCCTGATCGTGTAAAGCCTAATTAT